>JAQIUQ010003417.1:965000-1082251 GCA_030378365.1 Hybognathus amarus
CAATTCATTTTATAATTTCAATTTGTGCTGGTTAGTTATGAACAATGGGTAAAATTGGGGGCGGGGCTTCATTGGGGCTCCTCCCTAACCGCATGTGATCTCACTCCAAACTTTTGATAAAACTTGAGAACCCTGCTTTTTTTTTCATAAAGCGCCCACTATTTGTTGTGGCAGCAGGTGCCCAAATATGCTGTTTTATTCTGTAAGTCACTAATTGGCATGTTTGCTGGTGAATGTGACTGAGCAGATGATGAGAACAAATTAGCCAAGCCGATTAGCCCCCGCTAGCTAACATGTGCAGCAGTCCTTAAGCGGCCAAGACAATTTGTCATCGGTTTTGAACAAGGTCTGAGGGTGGCTGTAGCAGGGCGATTCACATGAAGGTGAATGTACGTGCTCATATTTAAGGTCTAGAAGAGAACAATTTAACATACTGTAGGCCTGGCTAAATAATGTTGCAGTTAAACAGTTAGAGTGTCTTTTTTCAGACTTATGATGTAACCACATAAAGAGCCTCTATTTAGGTACTATACGTAAAGCATAATGTTTTTCATTGTTGTTTTGCCAAAGAAGTGCTCTCCAACACACTTCATAAAAACTTATTTCTGTAGCTTTATTTGACCATAATTATGTCCACCTGAAACTGTTATTTTAAAGTGAACTAGTGACCTCATGCGGCAGCTATCAAAATAAAATAAATAGGCCAGCACGTTTTATCCACTAGATGTCACTAACCTTAGACTGTAAAGGATCTAATATTATTTCTCAGTGGCTTACAAACATAGCTTACAAGTTATGAAAAAATAAATAAATTCATATTTAGCAGTAAGTAAACAATCAATTCATTCAAAGTGGGGCAAAAAATTATAAATCTTTAGGCTTCTAAAAAGAAGTGAGTTTTACAATCACTCAAATTTGTAGTTTTTGGGTCAGATCACATGATGCTCAGAGATACAAAACATCACAGTAAAGGTCAAACAGAAATGCAAAAAAGCACTTCAACTTGCATTTGATTATTCTAAAAAGGCAGATAAAAAATGCCCACTGGAATACAAATATGTCTAAATACAATTATTATTTTTTTATTGTTTGTTTTTGTTGTGGTTTACATAAGGCCTTCTGAGCTAATTACCAGTATAACACCATGCAGGCAGTGAGAGTTGTTCATTACCATGAATCAGAAAAACATATTTAAATGTTTAAATAGAAATAAAATCGTATGTTTGCCATTAATTCACCTTTTAAAGAGCCCTGCTTGAAAGAGGAATAAAGGCTCTGCATGTGGAACAGCTTAGCTATCCTGTCCCACTACGCAAGCATCCTTTATATTTGTAGTTAGACTGATAATAACAGCTGTAACCGCACAGAACCCTTAACTTCGTACCTATCAAACTTAAATGCGTTTTGCCTCCGTTAATGTGATTAATTGCACGGTTTAAGGTGAACTACTGTCCTCATGCATTACAATGACACTTCAATTCCACTAGATGTCACTGTCCAACTGATGTTATACATAGTAGACTTCAGTCATTATCAATCGGCTATTGTACCTCATGTCATTTATTTACATTTCTAAATGCAGTCCAACGCTGCCCTGAAATAATACATGACTTATACAGGATGAATGAAAGTTTTGATGTTCATCAAATTCATTAAATATCAAATGTCTGGATTTTTTTTAATCAGCCTAAATGTATTTACCAAAATATCAGTTATTAGATGTCATTAGATTATTCTATATTGGGAGTAATGGATTATTTCATTGACAAACCACTAGGCTATAGTATAAGAGTTTCCCACATTTGAATGTACCTTCACTTGGGAGACCTCTGGAGGCAGCAGTGAGAGCATTTCCAGAGAACCACATGGTTTCCAAGAAACTGTCATGCCTGTGACCAATACTGATGAAACAGAAAAGGGGGAATATGAACATCATTTGACAGTTTAATTTAAAAAAAAAAACGTGGCTTTGGTAGCAACAGACTATTAAGACTATACACTAAAGCATAATACAAACTTAAGGAAAAAAGTGTTTTTTTATATTAAGCTACTATTTTGTTTTGTGACAATAGCCTGTATAGATAGAAGTACTGGCCTAGTTAGAAGCAGCTGTTAGATAATACCAAGTGGCTCGTAACACATAGTGGTTAGAGGTTGCTTGCATAACAGATTCAATACACATCTTTGTTGCCAATCTCTGAAAATAAATAGAGATTTAATTAAATGTTCTGACATAAATCACTTATTTCATTATGCAGCAAGCCTTGCTTCAATAACAAACTTTCTTGTTGTCTTATAAGTCTATCACTTATTGTAAGCCATGAATACAAATGGGTAAATATAATAAATAAATCCTAGTCAGAGTAGACGTTAAATTTTAAACCAAAAAAAGGCTGCTCAGAGCCTTCCCTGCAGTAGCTAATTAAAATGAGTTTCAATTTATTGCAACTATTGATTGCATTGTATCACTCCAACCAAACATTTAATACTAGTAAATTAACTATATAGATTCAGTCAAACAGTTATTTAATCTCATTAAAATGTCCTTCTTCTTTGGCTATTTAAAGAAAGTCATACAGGTTTGGTTTAGAAAACTATGAGGGTGAGTAAATTATGACAAACAAATGTATTTTTGGGTGAACTATTCCCTTTAAAGTTTGCTATTGTGTTTCTCATTGTTAATGCTGTTAAAATGTCAAATTTTTTGTAACATTTACAGTACAGTTACTATACTTACAATGCAACAACTGAAAGGCCATTTAGACCTAAATCCAGTGTCCAATCTGTAAAACAAAAATACTGCATTTAAAACAACCAAATTTGGGTGAGGACACAGTGCTGGTCAAAATGGGACGCTTGTTATTAATGTTTGTTTTAAGTAAAATTAAGAGAGAGAAAAAAAATGCATGTAATTAGCATTGTTAGACTAAGCATGTGTCATCATTAGTCACGCCAGAAGAATAATTCAGGATTTTGTTATTTGTATTCATTATAAGTCCAGGAAGCTGGCTAGCAATCAAGATTAAAATTAAAACTTGCAATGTTTAGCAAACTGAACCCATTAGGTCTTTCTCTGTGAGTGAGCTTTCCACTAGGTCACATGATGTGATGACATCTGCAGCAGACTATACAAGGATCTGCTGGGGCTCACACAGTTCAGGCACAGACAGCTGAAAGATAGTCTGAACACACTGGGGGCTCCCTTTAGCTGCATTAAAATACGGGACATACTCCTTGGGAGAATGGAGAAAGGTAAGACATCCATTTTCCATCCATTTTAACAGTAAAAAATGTGTGTGTTATGACGTTGTCCATAATAAAATGAATTATCACATAAGTTCTGTGTCGAAAACAAAACAAAAAACAGCCATGACATTCAGAGCAGTGTCATGACAGGAATGAAAAGCAAGGCTGTGAGGCATCTGTGAGCTGTGAGGTGTTTTTAATGGCATCTTCATTAAAAAAAGATGCTTAAAGCTCACTAGATCACTTAAAATGTTCTAAAGTTCATGTTGTCTGGAGTTTTTTGTCCACTAAAATGTCTTGGAAAGATATTTTTAGTGTTTGTTAGCGCTGACCAATCCAAAAAAACGTCTCGGAGACGCTGAGATGCTGTGAAGTCATTGCTATGGGAACACCGGTGGGTAGGGATGCAAATTATTGATTAATTCATTAATCTTTAATTGATTGACCTTATCGTTTGATTAACGATTAACTGATAAGCGGCTATTTTCCTGAGAGTGTACATTTCTCACGGTATCAATAGTGTCTTTACATAAAAAGCAAAATATTGCTTATATACAGAATAAAAATGCATGTTGTATTGCTCAAATGAAGTTTTATTGTAACAGTTGGGATATGGTACAGAATGTAGTTTAACAAAATTAATTATGCACAAAAAATTTAAATACATAAAAAATAATTGTGCACTGGCACACCTGTTGCAAACATTAAGCAAGATAAAATAAATGTTAATAAAAATCCATATGAGTAGGCTTAATATATTAAGTCTATATAATAATCTGGTAAACTACTTGAACTTGAAACATTAGCAGCAGCTCTTATAATCTCCCTTTCTTGAGAAAGGTAACATTAAGATTACTAGACCTGGAAATGTCTAATTTAAAACTGAAGGGATGTCAATTTTCACAAATTCCCACGATCGATCGTCATTTAAATTAACGATCAATGCGTCTGCAGCAGTGGGTGGCGATATGGCCAACAGCTGGGCAGGGTCTCTGCTACTGTTCAAAACGCTATGTTCCTCATCAAAATAAAGAGAATGGGTTTTATTCTGAATAAAAGGCTAGTTGGATTGTAAAATGTTTCAATGTTATAGATAATTAAATTAAATTAATTATTTAATAATCAAATATAACGACTCAACGTGTCAATGTACAACGTGTCACCAACGCCGACTCAGATGCGTGCTTGTCAGAATGTGTTGTGGACATGCACTGGAAACAGCAACCAAACCCAATGAATTCACAATGATTTATGTTCTGATGTTATCTAATATGACAGTCACAAGTAATCATCGTTACTTATTATTAGTAGCTACTTATTATTAGTAGTGCATTGCTGCTGGAGCGGTGGCTCAGTGCCCAGCAGCCAATAGGGCATCTAGTCTCTATATGATATCTATGGTTTGCTCATCTACAAGGCTACGTGCACAAGCGTACTCACAAACTTCCGCTATTGTCAGATTTTGGCATATCAGTTTCCGGTCTACGACTGTTCATCCGCATCCGCAAGTGAAGCATCCAGTGTTGGTGGAGTGCACAGGTTCTGTGACCCTTCCAAAAGTATTGTTAGTAGCCAATGTTCTTGCAAGCCGAGAAAAGGGAAAGTTCTGGTGCGAGTGTACCACCAGGTTGATGCCGAGATTGCAATTGTGTCCAAGCCTCAAGAAGTAGTCCCTAAGCAAATGGTGTAATTCAAAGAGGATGATGATGAGTTGCATGTTAAACGACATGTACATGTCTGAAATGCAACGGGAGGAGCTAAATGCTCTGCTGACACATTACAGTGATATTTTCTCCAAGAGTGACACAGACTATGGATACACAACAACAGTGATGCATAGCATACCTACTGGAGATGCTCAGCCAATAAAATAATGGCATCGGAGAGACATGTGCAGGATCTTGTCAGTCAAGGTGTACTAAACGAAAGTCGCAGTCCATGGGCCTCGCCGGCAGTCATCGTGATAAAGAAAAACGGAGATGTTCGTTTCTGCTGTGACTACAGGAGACTCAACCAAGTCACATTTAAGGATGCCTACCCCTTCCGCATGTGGAGGAATCCTTGGATGCTTTGGGGAATGCACAGTTGTTTTCCACACTGGATCTCACGGCAGGTTATTTTCAAGTGGCGGTAAATGAATCGGATCAGGAGAAGATTGCGGTCACGACTCCGTTTGGGTTGTTTGAGTGGACACGGATGCCGTTTGGTTTATGCAACGCTCCGGCCACCTTTCAGATTTGTTCCAAGATTTGCACAGCTGGCAAAGCCCCTACATGCCCTGGTGGGAAAAGGTAAAATGTCAAAAAGGTAATCCATCAAAGAGCAACAGAGGGAGGATCCTTGTATAGCACCTGTGTACAACGCTGTATTCGAGAATAGGAGGATAATGACACATAGTTTTCGGGATATGGAAACCCAGCAAAAGAAGCTAGCTAGACAGATGGAACATTTAAAATCAAGACATGAAGTTCTGTTTCGAGTGATTACGGACCCAAGAGACGGAGAAGAGATTTTTTCTTTGCGTAAGAAAGTGTATGAAGGAGTTCATGGAAGACATTTTGGCAGCAGGAGTACATTAGAGCATATGCGACAGAGTTATTTTTGTCCCACAATGGCCGATGACGTACAAGCGTGGGTAACCCAGTGTCGAAGATGTTCTTTAGCTAAGGATGTTTTCCCCAGGATTCGTGATCCTATGACCTGCATCAACGTAACGGCATCTCTAGAAGTTCTTGCAATGGATTACACTGTACTGGAGAGATCAGTAGGGGTAACGAGAATGTACTAGTCCTGACAGACATGATTACAAGTTTTACTGTGGCAGTCCCGACGAAAAATCAGCCAGCACTTACCACCACCAAGGCCCTTGTACGACACTGGTTTGTTTGCTATGGCTGTCCTGCCTGATTGCACTCGGATCAAGGCAGATGTTTCGAGGCAAGCGTAATAAAGGAGTTCTGTAAATTGAATGAAATCAGCAAGAGTCGCACCAGTCCTTATCCACAAGGGAACACGCAGTGCGAAAGGTTCATAGGTGCGATGCATAACATGCTGCAAACATTACCTGCGGAAAAGAAGAAGGATTGGAAAACCTACCTGCCTGAACTTGTGATGGCCTACAATAGCCACGTTTATTCATCTACCGGTTACTCCCATTTTATTTAATGTTTGGACAGGACGCAAGACTGCCCATCTGATGATGAGGCGGATGATCTTGATGAGTGGGTAAAGAATCATCATGAATGCCTGAGAACTGCAGTGGAGGCGGCGAAGGTAACTGTTTAAGAAGCTTCCAGGAGAAGGAAGAGGGTCTA
The DNA here is from genome assembly GCA_030378365.1 of Hybognathus amarus. Lineage (NCBI taxonomy): Eukaryota > Metazoa > Chordata > Actinopteri > Cypriniformes > Leuciscidae > Hybognathus > Hybognathus amarus. The sequence continues at coordinate 971,561 of JAQIUQ010003417.1, forward strand.
TGACCGCAAGACTTCAGGAGCGCTTATTAGACCTGGTGACAGAGTATGGTTACGTAATAACGTAACAAAACAAACTTGTCTTAACAAGTAACAATATCCAAGATAAGTGGGAGTCTGTACTGTATTTGGTAGTGCAGCAAAATCACGCAGGTTTACCAGTCTTTACTGTACGTCCTGAGCAGGGAGGTTCCACAAAGGTCGTTCACAGAGATCAGTTGAGACTAAGGATGGCGAAAACTAAAAATTTTCTTGACCGACCACCGAGCCTCATTAGCCGGTTGAAACCGGTTAACCGATGGATTTAAAAATATGCGCGCGCACACACACAGCCCCGGCGCCGTCCTTCCACTCATGTCACTTTTTTAAAATCCCCACACAGCGCGAAACTGGCCGCGGCCAATATGTTTGTACGTCACGTTGTAACAGCTAATGACTCTTTTCAAAAACAATTAATTTCATAGACTCAGAGTCGACTCTCACTTTTGAAAGACAATAACTTTATGCACGGTGCACTTTCAGATATAAATCTTTGCAGGATGTTTTCATTCCCTTCATCCCCAGAGCTATATTCCACACCATATGAACAGTCATTTTCAAAAATCCATGATAGGGGCTCTTTAAAGAGAGCCCGAGAAGAAACCATTTCTCTGGTGGAATGACCATGGACATCCAGAGGTGAAGCCATTCCACGCACCTCATAGACCACAGAGATAGCTTTGATTACCCAATGAGACATTCTGTTTTGTGAAAGCAGCTCCTTTGTTTTCACCTCCAAAACATACAAACAATTGGTCAGATCTATGACTGTGCGGTCGAGGTCACCAAGACCACCTACTGTAAGCGAAATGAGGTCAACGCAATGTTTGGAACATACTACATCGCATCAAGGTTTTAACCAGCCCGGGGCAAAGTACAAGGGCCCGGGCTATACAAGAAGGGCTGACTGAAAGAGCCTGCAAGTCCCTTATTCTCTTAAGAGAAGACAGAGCCACCAAAAGGACCTTCTTATGGGTCAAAAACTTTTACAACACTGACTCCAAAGACTCAAATGGATGGCCTTCCATGCCATGTAAGGCCCTCCAGGACAATAGGTAAATACCATAATAGCACAATTAGACCTAAACCTACATGAACCGGACATCCTGTCCTGAATTGACTCCTGCGAGAGACAGACTTGCCCACATCTTGCGAGAATCAAAGACCATGCCAAGAAAAGTTGTTTGCTGATGTCATAGCAACACACTCTTTTTGAGGTTTATGCATAGTCCTGAGGTCCTCAAATAATTGAGCACCAAATCTTGATGAGCTACTGCCAAATCATGTAAATGGTAAATAGACTGCAATGGTAAATGGACCTGGCCAGTGGCCACCAAAGCGCTTTACATATTGCCTCACACTCACCCATTCATACAGTGCCGAAAAGGGCTGTTTCCAAGACATGGTGGAGGTCTTGGAAGATGGGGAGAGGCTTATGTGGCTGGGCTGGGGAGCGCCTGGTCAAAAATTGGTCACTGATTTTGAGTTGGCTCACAATCCCATTCTAGCCCCAGCTTGTCTACAGCATGTGTAATTACTTCCAAATACTCGTTATAAGATGGGGATGGCGTTTCTATTGTCCACTTGAGAGAGAGAACTGCAAAAATCACCCATGAGCTTCTCAGAATCAGAGGCCACTGTAGACAGCACATCATCATCATGAGTGTCTTCTCCTGCATTGAACTTGTCACATGGATCGATGCATCTTCTATAGCTTATCGTGTCCACTTGAGGATTGAAAACTGCTCTGAAAAATAGCAATAAACATGATAAAAACACTTTCCAACAGGCAACAGAAAATTTGCTTCCTGAAGGAAATGAAATCTGATGAAATCGCGTTTAGCAAGCTCATACGAAGCATACATTATGCATTCTCGGAGCCGGTGCTAAGTGCTACTGGCCAATGAAATGTTAATTCTAACGGCTAAATAACAACACAACCCACTGTGATCTGTCTATCCCTCACAGCCTCACTTTCATTCCTGTTAAAAATCAAAGATGGCACTTTCTTGAATAGGGTTTGTGTGCTATTAGTAGTGTATGTGTTTGTCCCCAAAATAAACTAGCCCCACAGTTAATTATGAAGATTTACTTGGTTAAAGTCAATTACAGGAAATTGCCTATAACACAAAAATAAATACAAACCCCTAACCCCCTGCTAAACAATCTCAAACCTTATAGGGTTAGTTCACCCAAAAATGAAATGTCATTAATGACTCACTCTGTTTATCTTCAGAACACAGTTTAAGATATTTTAGATTTAGTCCGAGAGTTTCAGTCCCTCCATTGAATGTCTACATGCTATACTGTCCTTATACAGAAAGATAATAAAGACATCATCAAAGTAGTCCATGTGACATCAGTGGGTTAGTTAGATTGTTTTGAAACATCGAAAATGCATCTTGGTCCAAAAATAACAAAAACTATAACTTTATTCAGCATTGTATTGTCTTCCGGTTCTGCCACCATTGGGACATTTACACCCCAATATTTTGACAAAAGGATTTATTTCTTTGAAGAATTTACAAGATTAATGTTTTAATGTTTGTATTCAATGTTGTGTGCTCTCTGCTTTCAGAAGAAGACCTTGAAATTTGTGAAGTAAGCGATGATGGCATAGCTGGCATCAGAAGCAATGATGGCATAGCTGATGAAGATCCCACAGCACAATGTCAGAAAAAAAAGCACAAACTCAAAATACCGAAACATTTTCAAACGAAATTTTTTACAAAACTCCAGAAGAATTTCAAATCTGAAGAAGCTCTAAGCTCCAAAACACAATTAGGTAAAATAGCAGATTGTGTTGTTCATGTCTTGGTTGGTTTGTTTTTATGTGTCATCTTTGTCTACATTTATACATGATCCATTTATGAAATTATAATAGCCAGATCTTACGTCACTGTATACATCTTATGTTGCCCAGCAACGCTGAGAGCGGCACGCACAAACACACCAGGCTTGTTCGAGAATGGTTCGGCACTGTGACTCTCGAACTGTGAGAACGATTCGAAAAAACATTGGAAAAAGATTTGATTCAAAAGCAGAAGGAGTTGTAAACTCTCCAAACACTCCCGCAGCTCCGATCAGTCCACGCTGCTCCGATGCATCTCGAACAAGCCTTCCATCAACATTGCCGTTTGTTGCATTACTATTTATGCTCATGGCTTTGCAAACCTACACCGGTATCCAAACACAGCGAATCCAGCACATCCGTGCAGCTCGCCATAACTTGCATTAACGGATATTACAATCGAGCTGCTATTAGCATGATTAGCTACTAATTAAAAATGGCGGTCACAAGTTTCTATTCGTCTTGTTGGTCACGGTAACCCCAGCCCCAGCCGCTGACGTAAGCGGTTCTTACTTCTAGACCAGCAATGATTTGGTGCTACTTAAGAACCACTTTTACTGGTTCGGAGCTGGTGCTTTGGTGGTTTGAAACTAGGGATGGGCATGATTAATCGACGATCGATTATTGATCATTAAGAATTTCGTCGATCACGTTAATTTGTTATCGATTATCATTAAACTAATGATGCTGCATTGCGTAGTGTGAGTGGAAAGTGAACGTGTTCCTCGGGCTGGTCATGTTAGCGCGGAGGTACCTGCATCCCGCCGGCAACGTCAGTCCCCTCATCAGAGCGGTGTTTTCAGCGGCTGGACTGAAGCATTTGTTTACACTCGACGCGTCAGCACGAGGGAAGGTGCGAGCGCAGTCTGCAGAGACTCGCGCTGAAGTGCCAGGCGAAAGTGTAAACAAGGCTTGACGGTCGCCATGCAGGTTGCGGTCGCGTCTGACCCCAGATCATGTCATCAACATGCTTATCTTTCTCAACAAAAATCAGTAGACTGGAGCAGAAGTTGTATGTTTGTTATTTTAATGAAGCTTTAAGTAGCCTAGCCGGTAGGCTAATCTCTCTCACCCTTTCTCGACTCCGTGCCTTGATTGAGTTGAATTGTGACACAACCTGCTGTCAGATCTAAATGTTATTATGTTTTTGGTTAAGTTATTATTATTTATTTTCGAACAAACGAAGGTCTCACGAATGCCAACTTGCAGTTGCAGGTTCAGTTGCGTTGGTTAGTAAGTTAACGTTAGCCGCTAACTGTTAGAGCACCGCCGTGGATATCTTCAAAATTTAGCCTAACCGAACGCCCAGTTTAACTGCCACAAGTTGATCATCTTGTAATAAAGATCTAATTGAGGAAAAACACGCTGTATTTTTGTATTTTCATGACATTTTTAATTTATAAAAAGTTAAATAAATAATAAATTTGAATAAAAAAATATTAATGATTAATCGATAGTCGATCGTTAATTCTTCCGACGATCGACTAAGAAAATTTAATCGAATGCCCATCCCTATTTGAAACTGTTTGAAAAAAAAAACGATTTGAAACTGTGCTCTGGCTCCGAACCAGCACCAGCTCTGCCTTGGTGGTAAAGGGGTATTTGATCGCACTTAACTAGCCCAGTTCATTCAATATGGGCCAAGCAGTGAAGCGACCAAACACATCCACATTTTCCCTATTTAAATACAGTTACACGAGTAACTTGACCTAGGACGGTGACACAAAATAAAACTTTGCGCTTTTCTAAGCATGTAAAATGGATAACTATATTGTATGGCGAAATACCACAGCAAGTGCTTAGGACTTCGACTCGGCACAGTAATATCATCACTCTTGAAAAGTCGTCTTCCCCCTCACTCTCCGGAGTGATGATATTACTGCGCCGAGTCCATAGATAAATATGCGCCGAGCTCCCAAGCACTTGCTGTGGTATTGTGTTTGGTCGCTTCTCTGCTTGGCCCATATTGAATGAACTGGAATAAATAAGTGCTATCAAAGTGTCTCGCGCACCAGAGCGATTGAGTGCACGGACGAGACGAGAGAGGTATGTATCAACTCGTCTTAGTTAAGGGAGTAACATAGTTTAATTTGAAAAAACAGTAGAGTATCCTTAAATAAAATACTGTGTCCATAACCTTGTGTCTTAAGCCCGGAACACACCAAGCCAAAGGTCGGCCGTCTGGCAGATTTTGTGCGCCGGCCAACCAAGTTTCCTCGGTGTGATACGTACGGTTCCGTGCCGTTGGCTGAAAATAGTCCTCGTCGGCTTTGTTTCGCCCAATTCGACATGTTTAATCGATGTCGGCCATTGGGGAAAGAGAGAACTCTGATTGGCTGTTCAGCTTAGTGAAAGAGTCAGTGCACAGGAATAAAAGCAAAACAGCAAGCAAAGAAGTCAAAAGATAGAAGGCTGTTCTTATGTTACGTCATCTTACCTGAGTGTTCCTTGGCGGATAATTCAATATTAACATGAGCGGAGTGCAATAAAGAAAGTATTTAGCAGGATTGATAATCAAAACTGTAAGCACGTGCTGCTTTGTTTACGTTACGTGTAACAGTTATCTGCAGCCGGCAGCGTCGGTTTTCCTTTTTGAATGACGAATATAGACTAATATAATTATTTTAAACGCAGGCGCAGAACGCTTATTCTAGCTGACAGTCGGCTGCAGTTCTCTTGAAAGTTGGCTTTCATCAGCGCTACAGTAGTTTGTTGGCGTCGGCCTGGTGTGTTCCGGGCTTTAGACTGACAATGTAATTAGGAACCAGCTGAGAACAATCAAGCATGATGAGAACGGGCAGTGAGTTCTGGGATTTGTATTTTGTAAGGGAATGACAATTGTCTAGGGTGGAGTGCCCTCTATCAAGGGCACTCCAGCTGGTGATTCGTGACAATTGTACTGGGCACACAGAAGTCATAGGAGCAAATAGGTTTATACTTGTGAAAAGCTCTATGAGAACTATAAGTTGAATTCGAACATAAATACCTAGCAGTACACCAGCATATTGCTCATGATCTTTACATGATGAGCATGATAAAATGCTGCTAAGATTGCACTATCGTGGTACCTCTTTTGTGTTGTTCAGCAGCTATGTAGCGCTAACAGGAGTGTTGGGGTGCCAGTGATATGCCTTAGCGGAGCCAATTCGTCTAGCTGGTGTGAAGTCTATTAAAGAGTCCATTAACTTGAGTTTAACTAGAGTTTTAATTTAGAGAAAATTAAGCAAATTTCTTTTTCTGTTAATTTCTGATTTATACTTTAGTTGAGGACCGTAATGGATTTGAAGTCATAGCAGATTCCCCTGGTGATACTGAAGAGGAAAAACAGAAACATGTGATCAAAATGAAAATGAAAATTCCTGACTTCATGAAACGGCAGAAGAATTCAAAATCCCACGAAACTCCATCAGGTGACAGACAATCTTTTCATGAATTCAAAATTACAAGGACTATTTTACAGGGGGTTTAAAACTGGGTTATAGAAAGGTTATAGTCTAAATGCCCATTTATACATTTATCTTCATTTTTCTCTGAGAGTTTAAACAGATTTTTATGAAAATATACAGCTGCTAAATAGATTTTTGTAGGGGTCATACAAAAGATTCCTTGGCATCAAAGAGAAAACCACAGCTGTAACTCTTACAAGGGAATTAGAAGGAACTGAGGGTTAAGTGGGTTAAAAATTGAAGTGAATATAACAGATTTGTCTTCTCACGAACTGCAGTGGACCTGGATTTTACTGGAAACCTTGAACAGAACCGTCTGGCTGAAGCACAGCAGCAGCTTGTGAAAGCTGAGGAATGTCTCTACGGTTCAAATGATGTGGCCAGGACAGAAGAAATGGTGGACAAGCTGCAGACAGACTATGAGATCTTTATTGTGCGACTGAGGATGGCCATCCATGATTCTTTCAATGAGGACAATCAGGAGAAACTCAAGAGTGCTTTGACTTCAATACTTCAAGAGGAGGAACAAGACAGACGCTGGGCGGAAGTGGCTGTGGATCAGCGTCCAATATGGAGGCCAACAAAGTGCAGAGAGATTCATGACAGTTTACTCCAGATGGTCGTGGAGGAACGAATGAAGACTGCAGATGAACAGGAAAATAACGTAGACAAGCTGTCTACCTCCTTGAAGAGGGAAGTGTGTCGAATGGGCAGACAAGTACAAAAAGACCTGCTTAGAGTGGTCCAAAATCTGAGAGAATGCTATCCACCAGACTTTGACATCTGCAGAACGTATGCTCAACTCTACCATCAAACCTTCTCTACCAGACTCCAAGAGCTCGCCAGATCGGTATTGATTTAGAGGACTGCATCTATATATTGAGTTGGATTGTCACTTACTACCCAAAGTAAGTGCCAATTAGAATTTTCAAAATCATGACCAATTACTTCCTAAATTATATTATACATGATTCAACATTTTTAAACACAGTTTCAGAAATGTTAACATTCTTTAATGTTTTTTTCTTAGAGATGTATTGAAGCACAAAGAACTAGAGGAGCACATTAACAATTCATCGATTGGACCTTTGTTACCTGAAGAAGATCTTAAGAGATTAGAGGAACAGTACTTCTCATACAAAGAGGTAATTCAGTTCATGACTAATGTTATTAGAAAATGGCTAAATCAATAGGCAAGGCAAGTTTATTTATATAGCACATTTCATACACAATGGTAATGCAAAATGCTTTTAAATGGAAGGAATTAAAATAATCAAAAGAAATCAGAGTAATTAAAACAGTTAAAAAAACATACAAATAAAATTCAGTAAATTTTTAAAACAATTTAGAATCAAAATAAAATGAAGTACAGTAACAGTTCGGACGAACAGTGATGCAGTGCTCATTCCGTAAATGCAAAGCTAAACATGCTTAGCGCAGCCACAACACCGTCTCTATTTTTCCCCATAGCTTTTTTTTTGGTAAAATACCAGTGTTTCAAGTTTTTCATGCTTGCTCTGAGCTTCCCCATACTGGCTGTTTTCCATTTTTGGGGAATTACTGTTCGACGCGTGTCTATAATCTGCTGGACGTCTCCGACAGATCTGATTTCTTAACCCAAGATCAGCTAAGGGTGCACTCTAAATGCTTTATCTGCTTGAAATATCTTGACCCGGCTGCCCGATCTCAATTAATTCCAGATTAAAGTCCACCCGAAATCTCTTTGACCTGTTTCCAGGGGCCTCATATATAAACGTTGCGTACGCACAAAGGAAGGCGTACGCTGCTCTCTACGCAATAGTTGCTATTTATAAAAAGCAAATTTGATGGTAAAATGTGCGGTCCTTCACGCAAGCTCTGACCCAGACGTACGCACAAAAACGGGTGAAATGAGAAATGGCGACACCGTCGGCAGTTGGAAAAAACACGTGAAAGTGTGTGAAACTGTCGACCGTTGTGTAAAATAAATGACTCTCATAAATAACACGAAGACTTCACAAAGCAAGTCTTACAATTATAAGATAAATAAGTAAGATTCATCATAAATAAGATGGTAAACAAAACGAAATAATGTACAAAACTGATGTTCTCGCCAGTGTCCGTCTGAATGGAGCCGATATAGCAATTAGATAGTCAGTCAGATAGATAGATAATTAGGGAGATATATAGATAGATTGATAAATAGATAGATGTATTATTTGTCCACTTGGGGAAAGTTGTTTTCATGGTAAAAATGTCTATCAGCTACGGAATCATGGTATCCATGCATTCGCCTTTAGTTTGTTTTATTTTTGATAAAATAACGTAGGCTATGACGTATGTCTCACCCATTCAGAAAGCTGCAAGAAATTACATTTGCGCTGAACTATTTCCCATTTCCAAGTAGATTATAACCGACATCTATAGCTTGTCAAATGCAGAATTAAATGGATAGAAATAAAATGCCCCATCACAATGCGTAATGACGCACAATGGCTGATATTGCGCTCTTAGAAGATGTGGCGATTAAATGGAAGGATTCGGAGTGAACGCATCATCTTCACAACAAAAGGTGGGGAAAATATATTATTTATTCAAGAATTCCCTCATTGTGCAGTTTATTTCAGTTAAGACAGTCTTGATTTCACCCAACTCCTTGGCCACCTCTCTAATTGAATTAATAGACGCTTTTTTGCCTCGACTTTTGATGTTCTGACCATTTCTTTTTTATTTCGGCCACAGTCCGAGGTTGTGAGGCTACAGCATTTACGGTGTCTGCAACCATTTGCCACTCAGTGCCTTTTTGGCATTAGTAATGCCCACACTGTGCCCTCCAAACAACATTTTTCTCCTCTTTTCCACCTCGCCAATGATAACTTGTACTTCACATTGAGTGAAGTTATGTTTTCTTTTAATTCCTCTCTGTGTTTAACATGATTTCGCAATTGATGAATATTAACTTGTGGGCGTTTCATGGACTATTTATGGGCAACTATGGGCGTGACATGAAGCCGCAAAAAGCTGCGCTGACATTTAGAATTGATCGTGATTTATTAAGGGAAAAATGCGTAGGATGTGCGTGCGCACGGTTTTATAAATCCGAATATTTCTGTGCGTACGCACGTCCTATGTTTCATCCGTATGCCACTTCTGACGCAAATCCTACGCAAAGTTTTATAAATGAGGACTTAATTAATTCTGGACTGTAATCTGCATGAAATATCTTGTGAAATATCTTGTGATCAATAGTGAACCTATTTCAGAATAACACAATTGCATAATTAGATTCTTATACAACCACATTTACAGAAAGTGGTGACATTTTGTGAAATAACTTAAAAATCAAGAATCTGTGATTTGTTAATTCTCTTTAACCTTTGTCACGGGATGGGTGGATTAACCTAAGGTGCGAGGACATAAGCGCAGAAACTATGGGTACATATCTATTAAGTAAATAAACAAACAAAACTCTTTCATGGAGGAAAACGAGAACAAAAACAGGCAGGATAAGGAAACACAAGGAACATGGAAAACTTGGACTGCCAACACAGGGAGACTGAATAGGGAAACAAACATAAGAGGTAACGAACAAGGCAGGTGGGGCAAATCACTCAATAATCAAGTAACAAGATGGGAGGGGCCAGACAATTGACAAGAGAGCACATGGCAACACTGTGCACTCTCGACAAACCAGACTAAACACCAGCAACACATGACAAACTGGGAATATCAGAGCTGTCACCAACCCAGTTATAAACCAAACAGAGGTGACAGAACCCTGACATTATTTAACTGACAACAGTGCAAATAAAAGATTTTCTCAATGGTTTCACTGTCCAACTCAATTGTATTTTTAAATATAAACAAATTTAGTTTTTTGATGCCAGCAACACACATCAACAAAGTCGTCACATCAACCTTTACAACTTTGTCACATCACCTTTACCACTGCCATTGGTAAATGTTTATTACAATCGATGCCACACCTATTACCAGTGTGGTAAGAGTGTGTGGCAGCAATCAAAATCAAAATTTGTTTATATTTACAAAATACAATTAATTTGGCAAATGAAAACTTTGGACTTTTTTTATTTGTACTGTTGTCAGTTGAATAAAGGTTCATTATAATCCCAACTTTTCTTGAATTGGGGTTGTACCATGTTTGCCCCGGTGCTGCCCATTTTTGCGATGCACAACACTATAATGACATGAGGCTGCTGACCAAATCCATTCATCCCGTTGTCAGGAGAAGCACGAATGCATGTAGTTCATCAGACAGAAAAAGGCATCCATTTACTGTAGGCAATTCACCACTATATACAACGTGGAGCAACCAATTTAGGGTAACTTCAATGATTATAGTGTTGCTTTTGCCTGAACGAACAGCTCACAGGTGGTGTAGATATGATATTAGTTAATGTTCTTATTACTCTCATCAGTTGCTGCTTTAGTTTATAGTCTGCTGCTTATTTTCTCTCATTAGAATGAGATCAGAAAGTGGTTAGTCACTGCTCTTGAAAAAGAAGTGAAAAACTTTTGTGATGACATCAGATCCAGAGATCATGGATGGATACTACTTCAGCAACCTTGCTGTAGATGTTTTACCAGTAAGTAATATTCTACTCACTCTCTAACCATCATCTTTATTTAGTTATGCATGTTGGGATCATCAAACAGAGACCTATTTCCTAAAAAAAAAAAAAAATGTTTTTGGCTTTAACAAAAGTGTAACCATTCTATTCCATAGCTTGTTGATGCGAGTGTGAGAGAGGTCAACACACTTTTGGGCTGTGAAAGTAAAGCCTGGAGTCTTCTATCCCATCTTGACAGTTTTCTTGTGAGGTATTTAATTAGTCACTATACCTCTGTCACATTTTCATAAATTAAAATAAGACTGACATGCTCTCTCCTTTTTTTCAATGGCAGCTATAAGGCAAAGCTAGAGGAACTTCTCAAAAGAAAACAAGAAAACATTCCTAAAACTCTCAGTGCAAGTCTCAATAATATTTACCTGTTTAGGTGAGTTTAATTGGTAATTTTTCTACCTTGCTGCAGCAACTGTAAAATATGTTTATATTTTTAAAGGTGCAGTAAGCGATTTCTGAGAAACGCAGTTGGAAATTTAAACCAACACCTAAATATTTTCTAGATGTCTGTTCTGTATATGTGCTGAAAAATTAAATAGTGTTTGTGGGTATTTCTGGCTGTGTAAATAGGAGAAAAAATAAAAGTGGATTCATTGAACTGATTTACGGAGCACCAAAACAATACATATTGTTTCAAAGCAGCTTTACAGAAAGTGCTTTTCTGAAATGTACATAGAAACATACAGTTAGTTAATCATGTATTAATTTAGGGCATAACATATCGCCGGCGTTGAGTGGTCTCTTCACAGGCATCGAATCGTCCCTTCACAGGCGTTGGGGCATCTGAAGTCTCCGTGAAAGGCTGGATACAAACTGGAACTGACCAACTTTACTTCGGGAATAGTGTTCCAAGTTGGCTGTAACTAGTATTGAGATACAGCCTTGGTCAGAAGCTAAAAGTATATCATTTGTCATTTTAACTAGCGCAGTTTCTGTCTTGAATCCTGACTGAAATTTTTCATAGATATAATTTTCTTGCAAGAAAGAGCACAATTGAGGGGACACAACTTTTTCTAGTATTTTAGACAAAAATGGAAGATTTGAAATGGGTCTGTAATTTGCTAGGTTATTTGGATCTAATTGCGGTTTCTTAATGTAAGTTTTTATTACTGCCAGCTTGAATATTCTTGGAGACTATAGTGTAGTACACATATAGTAAGAGAGATGGCTGAGATATTACCAAAGAGGAAAAGGTCAAAAGAACAAAATTGCAAGAAGAAGGGTTATGATTAGGCAAGAGCCAGGACCTGCTTTAAAGGGATAGTTCACTTTGAAATAAATGTTTGATGTGTTTTAGCTTACCTTAAGGGCATCCAAGATTAAGGTGTCTTTGTTTCCACAGTATTTTCAATTTTTATATTTTTAGGTCCAACCGTTCTTGTCTGTCAGTCATATATGGAGATTTATGGGGTCCTCCCTGGGTTCACCTCAAAGAGCATGCACAGAGAAGTCCAAATTAAACATGATTCAATGACTCATAAATGTAAGTACACATTGATGGCCTAAGACACGAAACGAGCGGTTTGTGTGAGAAAACGAACAGTGTTTATATATTTTTCACCTCTTGTAATCTCAGTCACGTCCAAGTACTCTGTGAGCGAGGGCGCTTGTCTGCGCAAGCACCAGAAAGCCCCGGAAGTGATCTCTTGCGCGTGTACGCCACTCATTGTTTACACAGAGATTTCAGAAGTTTTACCCTTCACTGTGAAGATCTAAAAACATATTTAGATATACAGGAAATTAGCCTGGATGCCAGCCCGAACTCCGCCCACAAAATTTTTTAGACGGGAAGTTTGGTCTGGACTCGATCCATTGAGGAGTAATTATGATCAGGCAAAAAATTAACGGGCCAATCAAATTGCCAGGGCGGGTTTTATACGATGATGGACAGGTGATCTGCAGGGACGTAATCATCACGTTATCAAAGAGTGCTAACTGTCTTCCCTCAAAGATGACTGCAGCTGGAGAATTGAGATGTATAGATTCCGCTGTCGTGTCTGTTGTAAAATAAATCGACAGCGCATTAATTTTAATAGACAAACAGAAAACTGCAATCAAGGCATTTGTCGATCAGAAAGATATTTTTGCCGTCCCACATGATTCGGGAAAAGTGTAACTTATCAGCTGGCTCTGACGGTCGCTAAGAAGATGGGACGTAATGAAAAGCCTGTGGTCGTTGTGGTTTCTCCTTTGGTCGCACTCATGAAGGAGAAAGTAAAAGAAGCAACACTCGTTATTTAACTTCTAAAATAAGTAAAGTTAGGCTACAGTCTGTATTTGACAACTGTATGCAAAGTAGCTGACTTACTGCATTGCTCTGATTGGTTGTAGGTTTACCGACTATCAGAGTGCAGAGTTGTTGTTTTTCCTGGTTCGGTTAAGACACGCCTCATAATCAAAGCCAAACGGAGGGGTTTCAGACTCATCTTCCCATAGGAAAATGAGTATGACGAAGTCAGGCTAACAGGAAATTGCAATGGAAGACGATTCCATTTGATGTCTGTTGATATATCCACGATATATATATACACGCAACGTTATTTTTTTTTCACAACCGCGCTAGAGATCACTTCCGGGGTCTGCGCAGACTCGAAACCCATGCCTTCAGATCACTTCGGACGTGGCTGTGGTTACAAGAGATAAAAACGATATAAAAACTTTTCGTTCTCACACGAACCACTTGTTTCGTGTCTTAGGCCATCAATGTGTAGTGACATGTACGAGTCATTAAATCATGTTTAAATCTGGACTTCTCTGTGCATGCTCTTTGAGGTGGACCCCATAAACCTCCATTATATGACTGTTCACAAGAATAGTTTGACCTAAAAATATCAAAATTGAAAATACTGTGGAAACAAAGACGCCTAAATCTTGGATGCCCTTGAGGTAAGCTAAAACATATCAAAAATTAATTTCAAAGTGAACTATCCCTTTAATATTGGAAACGCTTTTCAGAGCTGGAGAGATGTTAGAGAGCTGGAAGATATAAAAACGGATACTGAGGTTGTTTGTTTCTAATTGATACTTGAGCAACAATGTTTTTTTGCTGTTTCTCAGAAGATATTCTGTTGTTGTTTAATTCATCCAAACTTGCGCAAGCTGTCTAATTTAGGAGCTGTTAGTGGTTTCCTGTGATGCATTTTGTGTTTGTTATGTTGAGGGTGGAGCAATGAGGGGGTGGGGGTGTTTCTGACTTAAAAATGACTTTCCAGAGAGCAAAATATTATGTTGGGTGCTTCTCATTTCTTATTTGTGCTTCCTTGTCTCCTTCCCTCACTTCTTTTTCTTGTGTCTTAGCTCCACCCCTTTAGGATGCAAGGGAAAGATACACCTGTGTATCCTCGCTCATGACTCGGAAGCTTCCTTGCTCCTAGTTCCTCGCCTCATCGAGGTGCAATTAGAAAATTGAAAAGTCCTTGAAAGATGACTGAAATCAATCGGTTTCCGGGTCACGGGCTGGTGGACGTAGGAGTGAGGAAACAAGGCAGCATTGATTTGACAACATGACATCAAGACTTTTGCGTAATCATGACTCTTTCGAGTCAAGTGGCGTGTTATCTCTACGCATTTTGAGCTATCCGCATGTATCCGCGTGTATTTCTACGCCATTAATGCCCGTGTCATTCCGCATGTCTGTACACGCCGTCAAATGTCTGAGCGAAACAAAGCAAAATGTACAGTACATCTACATCTGGGGAGCTATCTTTTTCTTTCCTAGGATGGTAAGGGAACAGTCATAAATGCCATTAACCCCAGTGACGGGTAGGTTTAGGGACGGGGTTGAGGTAAGTCATATATTTATATATACAGTAATAACGTTAAGTCACCGGCGTTCATAAACACGCTCAAAAGCGATTATGCGTGTTGATATCACGCCAAAAATGGAAATACGAATTGGCGTGTTATACATACACACGCTACTTCATGAGATCAGTCTGCATTTGAGTAGCACCCTGTGTTTCACAGAAATTGCTTACTGCTCCTTTAATTGACAATAGTATAATTTCTACTATTACTATTTTTTGAATTTTTATATAATTTAAATTTCATTTTTATATTATGTGCAAACTATAGCTCTAACCGGAAACATGCAGTCCACTATAAGTATTTAGATTTAACATAATTAAAAAAAGAAATATTTGAATGTAATTAAATTATAGCAACCATTATTTCTCTATATCCTCAGGGATTATGTACAAAGACCAGAACATCTTTTCTCAGTAGACTCTAGAAAGGCTTGTCTGTCCACATTAGCAGACCTAAAAAACATCTGTCACGAATACTTCCTCAGTCGAATTCACTCAGAACTGAAGGTTAGTATGCTAAAGAAGAAAAAAATCATGAAAGTACTTATTTACCTGGATATACTGCCCTGACCATTTTTTTATTTTTGCATGTCCTTACTGGGAAAATAGCATTGAGCTTTTCTTCCATGTTTGTGATGCTTCTTTACAATTAAAGGTATTGTAAGTAAGAATTTTATAAAAAAAAAAACTTTTTTCCAAATTTGTTTTTCATAATTTAAATGTAAGTACTCTGATAAAAAGAGTATAAAAATCAGAGTGACTCTGAGACCGTCTGCACTAGCTAGTTTGTGGTCAGTAACTAGCCTGGGTTTCCCCATTCTGCCTTGCTGCGATTTTTATTCACACTGCTAGGCAGTATGTATACCATGAACAAAATCTGAACTAGGGAACCAATCACAGAACGGGGAGGGAACACAGGCGCATTTGATAGATGCACAGGCGCATTTGATAGACATTCGTAGCACCGAATAATACGGCTCTGGGCATTCGTAAACCACGCCTCAAATACGAGAAAATGAACATGTGGTTTCCAGACCACGTTTCATTCTCAATGATACGTGGTCTGGCGTTAGCCAGGCTAGTGTAAATGATGGCAATAGAAAAATGTGTATCGTGCAACCTGTTTTTAGCTTTGCCTTATAGATAACTAGCTCGTTAGCGATTAAATAAATATATATTTTAAACTTTACCAATAGCTTGATTGTGAGTCCTAAATACATCTTATTTGTTTATCTTCATAATGATAAAGTTGCGCGTTCATGTGTTTTGGGGGCGTGGCTTTAGCCTGACTACGTCAGACTTCCTACTTCCGCTAATTTCATTTCGCTCCTGTAGTTAGTCTGAGATAGCGGCCTATCTTTCAGTTTTCCACCGGCTCTGAAAACTGCCGGCCAATCAACGAACAGAGGGCGGGCTGAGAGCCGTGATGTAGGCGCTAAGCGCCGAGTTTTACATTGTAGGTTAGAGAAATCGAAAACCGAAACGACCGCAGAAATGGGAAACAAGACACGGGATGCAATTCGCCCTGTTATGGAGAACATTCCGGAGTTTTTCAAATTGAAGCAAAACAAACTTGTTTACAGCCATGTTCACTCCGGTATTTCGCTCGCATCATCAAGTGTTTACAGCCAGGACCAGCGCGTGCACTTCTGCCGCTCTAGGCGAAAAACAATTTTGCTGCCCCTCTATTTGCAACGTATACCAGCAAAAACCAGCATGCTTGGCCATTATGTAGCTTGCACAACGCGATTCTCTCATCAACACAGATGCAGTCGTTTTTATTTTTGCAAATCATTATAACAAGGAGAAATATTAACACTTCAAGCTTTGACATTTAGGCTACCCAATTTTTTCAGGTTAATTGTAGTAATGACGGATCAGACCTGTTTGGCCATAACTATATGCATAACTATAAGGACATAACTTACCCCCATTCAACGTCAGTTCTCCGTCTTTTACGGCCATGAGAAAGAACGTCGAAGACTCCTCGGCTGCGAACGCTCCTGGCGTGCTCTTATTATCATATTATTATTATCATGATAATAACAACAATCCACCATATTTAGTTTCGACATCCTGCTGCATTAGTCCCAGATATGTGATTCATGAACAATCTATTCATTGTGTATGTCACGTCACGTGACAAATGAACGTAAGACTCGGAAGGTAAAGTGATTATTTAAGTACCCTGTAAATCATTTTTACTGCATTAAGATTTCTTAATTCAGAATATGATCAACATTGCGTAGGTGGATGTGATCGGGGAATTTGGCAGTTAAAATCATAACATTAAGCCACTTAAATAAACGAAATGACTCGAATGACTCAGAGAATCAGTAAAATGAACTTCCTATTCATGACTCGTGAGAGCAGGGGGCTCGGGCTCGCCCTCGCGGCGCTGCGGGTGGCAGAAGCTAAATCAGTCATGACTCGTGAGAGCAGGGCACGCCGACGCTGCGGGGCGGCATAAATAACCTAGTTTGTGAATTGTTCATTCTCGGTTGGCACACATTTTGAAGCCCTTACAAAAGCGCCGCTCCCTGTTTACAGTGGAAGTTCGATCATAGATTTGAGTTCGATGCATAATGTCTGATGCGGCTGTGACGGCGCATAGCATACGTCATGAATAAACTTATCTGATTGGCTTACGGGTAACCAATGATTTTAAACTTCAGAGAAGCACCCCTTAGCGAGAGAGAAAACACTTCTCTATTATGCCATTCCAGACTCTGTCCACGAAGCAAAGTGAAGTAGCAGAGTCTGGTATTACCAGGCTAGCGTGGCTTTGGAAGGAGCCCAGAAGGGAGGGGGTGAAGTGAATGGAAATAATGAGCTGTCTTTAAAACAGTTGTGAGAGGTCTACAGACACTCGATTTTTATACTTTCTTTTTCAGAGTACTTATACTTTATAGTTTCTTTTTCAGAGTTTCATTATATATAAAAAGTTTAAACAAATTTGGAAAAAAAATTTTTTTATATAAAATTCCTACCTACAATACCTTTAATATCTTAAATTAAATAATACATTTATGAAATAACCAGACTTGTTTATCTGTACAGCCGGTGTACCGTAAGCTGTGGACTCAAGCCTGGTTTGCTAGACATTCTGAGGTTGAGGAAGAGCTGATGAAGGCGCTGGAGAATAACATAGATCAATTCAAAGAACTAAAGCCTGTCTGCCGAGAGGTCAGGATCACTTTTACAGCAAATATTGTTTTTTCAGTCTTGTAACATGATGTAAATAGACGTATATAATCTTACGCTGTTCACTAATGTGGCGATTAAGATACAGATATTTGAAGATTGCATGTCTCTACGTGTGATTAGGAACTGCTGGCCGAGCTGCATGTAGAAGTAATGGTTGAGTATGTGAGACGAATGATGAAGAGAAAACTAAAACTGAAGAACAAAGAACAGCAAGATGCAGCTGCTGAGTTCATGTGCCAAGACAACAGTCAAATCTGCTCTGTGTTTGCCAAAGTGGTAAGATCACATCCAGACCCACACATGCTGTTTATAATAAATAACTTGCAAATATCCAAAGCATGCACAATCAGAGATTATCATCCACATTTAAATAGAGCAAGCTCAAATTGCACAAAACAAATGGAGAAAAATTCTACTTTTGACTCTTATTTGCAAACACAATCCAACGCCTTCTTTATTCTGGAACCATTTAGGAAAATGCTGAAATTCCTGGCTCACAGTGAATTCAGAAATGTGCAAATAATTTAGAGTTGATTGATTTGTTTTGGTTTTTTTTGTAAATATGTAGGCTATGTTTTGTGTGTTTTTTATCACAGTTTCCAAGTTTTTGCATTGGAAACCATAAATTACTAATTAAAGCCCCAGAGGTTTAGAGTGCTGGAGAGTTCATTTGTTCAAATTATTTAAAATATTTAAAACATTTCTGTGCATAACATACTAGCAGTAACGTACAGAAGTCTGGCACCATTGTTTTAGACACAATATCACATTGAGGCACACACAAAATATGGACCTTTTCAATTTATTCTCTTTACATTATTCTCTTTGTTTGAAAGAGCATGAATTGTAGGAAATAAATGGGAAATTGTTATGTAACAATAGAATTAGTTTTCTAAGTGAAGTACCATTCTCTTCTCTAGGACTCAAAAGAGGAATGGCTCTGTCAAATACTGCCCAAATTATCAGAGATTCTGAGACTGCAGGATCTTGGGAGTTTGCAAATTGAGATTGTTACTCTGTCAAGAGACTATCCTGATATTAGGTGAGTTTGATGGATGTGAGCTGGCAAGATGCAGTTAATAAACCATAGCAAGATTTCAGATTTTCACATGTCTTTACACAAATACCTATTTACAACATACATATTAGTAATAATATTATTAGCAAAATGAAAGATAAATAATCAATCTTCCAGTGTTTGTCTTTTTTATCAGTTATCTTTGTTGTCACTCTCCACTAGTGAGCAGCATGTTCTTGCTGTCCTGAACCTGAAGACCAACCTTTCAAGCTCAGATTTGCGTAGGATCAAAGGGTGTTTAAGTGAAAACAGAGGCAGAGAGGACACTGAGTCCTTACCTTCCTTCTTCTCTAAAGTACTTGTCAAACGAAAAATCATCTGAATGCTGAATGCAAATGCTAATGTTAATGTAAAATTACATCCATAGCTAATGTTAATGAACTGTGAAACACAATCAGTATTGTTATTTAATATTTATTATGTGATGTTCTTCTGTTTTTCTCAAGGGATTTACACTCTTCTCTAGCACTAAGGTATAAAATATCTAAAATAAAAATATAATAAAATATTTATTTAGAATAAAATAGGTATTTAATGAGCCGTATTTTATAATACGATGAAATATCACAAGGTGTTGGATGTGTTATTGTGTTGTGTTAATGTGTTAGGATATGTTAATGATTTGAAAGCTGAGCATGTATATAATCAGTTGAGAAAGCCTCAGAAGTTCTAAAATCATAATGGTAAAAAAAATATCAAAAGGTGTAGGCCTACATATTTTTCTTTGTTCTGTGTTTTAGTTTTATTCAAATGTCTGTTTGGAGTTACTGAATTGAATGCATGGGGAAGCAGATACTTGTGAAACAATGTGAATGTAATAATACTTGGTGGGTGAAATCAGCAGGTTAGCTGAGACTGTTTTCACAACAGACTCAATACACATATTTCTATTTAAAAGCTCTGAAAATAAAGTCAACTATTTAAATGTTGTAGTAAAATGCATGTAGGCCTATATGTATCATAGTCCAGCTAAGGCCTTGCTTCAGAGTAACAAACTGCAAGCCATCAATACAAAATAGTAAATATAAAGAAATCCCACTGTCAGAGAGACTGAATGTTATTTGTCTTTTTAAATTATTGTGGCTGTCACTGCATGTCTTTTACATATAGCTAAAAATAAAATGTGTCAAGGAATGAACGTTTTGATGGTTCTTTGTCCCCTATTAAAGAGTAGGAGGGCACATTAAAGGGATACTTCAGGATTTAGCATTAAGCTTTGTATCAACCAGAAGTATTTTCGAATTACCGTGCTTCCCCCCTCAAGATAGTAACTCGTGGCCTCAATGTAGATTAGTATCTTGAGGCCACGGTCTATCTGAGGCCACGAGTTACTATCTTGAGGCCACGAGTTACTATCTTGAGGCCACGAGTTACTATCTTGAGGCCACGAGTTACTGTCTTGAGGCCACGAGTTACTATCTTGAGGCCACGAGTTCTCTATCTGAGGCCACGAGTTACTATCTTGAGGCCACGAGTTACTACCTTGAGGCCACGATTTACTACCTTGAGGCCACGATTTATACCTTGAGGCCACGAGTTACTATCTTGAGGCCACGAGTTACTATCTTGAGGCCACGAGTTACTATCTTGAGGCCACGAGTTACTATCTTGAGGCCACGAGTTACTATCTTGAGGCCACGAGTTACTACCTTGAGGCCACGATTTACTACCTTGAGGCCACGAGTTACTATCTTGAGGCCACGAGTTCTACCTTGAGGCCACGAGTTACTATCTTGAGGCCACGAGTTACTATCTTGAGGCCACGAGTTACTATCTTGAGGCCACGAGTTCTATCTTGAGGCCACGAGTTCTATCTTGAGGCCACGAGTTCTATCTTGAGGCCACGAGTTCTATCTTGAGGCCACGAGTTCTATCTTGAGGCCACGAGTTCTATCTTGAGGCCACGAGTTACTATCTTGAGGCCACGAGTTACTATCTTGAGGCCACGAGTTACTATCTTGAGGCCACGAGTTACTATCTTGAGGCCACGAGTTACTATCTTGAGGCCACGAGTTACTATCTTGAGGCCACGAGTTACTATCTTGAGGCCACGAGTTCTGATCTTGAGGCCACGAGTTACTATCTTGAGGCCACGAGTTACTATCTTGAGGCCACGAGTTACTATCTTGAGGCCATGAGTTACTATCTTGAGGCCACGAGTTACTATCTTGAGGCCACGAGTTACTATCTTGAGGCCATGAGTAACTATCTTTGAGACCACGAGTCAGTATCTTGAGGCCACAAGTTACTATCTTGAGGCCACGAGTTACTATCTTGAGGCCACGAGTTACTATCTTGAGGCCACGAATTATTATCTTGAGACCACAAGTTAGTATCTTGTGGCCACGAGTTAGTATCTAGAGGCCACAAATTACTATCTTGAGGCCACGAGATAGTATCTTGAGGCCACGAATTACTATCTTGAGGTCACGAGTTAGTATCTTGAGGCCACCGAGTTAGTATCTTGAGGCCACGAATTACTATCTTGAGGCCACGAGTTAGTATCTTGAGGCCACAAATTACTATCTTGAGGCCACGAATTACTATCTTGAGGCCACGAGTTACTATCTTGAGGCCACAAGATAGTTATAATCAATTTTTTTGCCAAAGTGGGACTAGGGGGCTCGTAGATTTACCTTTCTGGACAAATACGTGGGGAAAAAATGCTTTAGTGCTGGTTCTTTCAGCTGGAACTGTACTATAGTGAAGGTGGAGGGAATCCCTAGCTCCAAATACCAGGCAATTTTGGCACAGAACCGTCGATCTGGCGTCTGCTAAAAAGAACTTTCACCTTTCAGAATGACAATGAATCCAAAACACACATGTAAATAAACAAAAGAATGGCTTCAGCAAAGAAAGATGAATGTTTTGGAATGGCCCAGGACGGAGACCAGATCTGAATCTATTTTGCAATTTTGCAAAGAAGACTGGGAAAATATTCCCACGTCAATATGTGCCAAGCTGATAGACTCCTATTCAAACTTAGTGCTGTAGTAAAACCAAAGGGTGCTTGTTCAGGGCTGTGCCCACTTTCAGATAGTATTCAATTTTTTTTTCTCTGAAATCTGTCTTTTTGATTTTCAGTGGGATTTACATCACAAACACTGGCTTTTTTAATAGGGCTGTCTGTGTATACTTTATCCACTGCATTGTTTTAGACACAATATAACATTGACCCCCAGACAAAATACGGACTCATAATGTTTTCTTTTTACTTTGTTCTCTGTTTAAAAGACCACAATAAATTGTGTGAAAGCAGAAAGAGTTTGTGTAAAGATCATATCACTGCGAATATACATTATAATTCGTTTTCTAAGTGACGTACCATTCCATTCTCTATAGGGGTTCCCAAAGTGCCATGGCAACGGGCTAGGGGTGCTGCAGAATCTCAGCTTTATTTTCATGTAAACAGCCTTTTACAGCATAGTTTAAAATAATATAAAAACACCAACATAATGCATGTCCAAACAAAAATGAATAAGCGAAAAAATCCTATTATTTCATACATTTAAAGTTGAAATGTTTATTTACAGCTAATTGGACTGTTGTCGGGAGGGAATCGTCCCGCTCGCTCCGCCCTTTGCAATGGGCTCAATTTTATATTTCACGCAGATTGACAGAACAGGACAAATGGATAGTTACATTTATAGGTTTAAACAAAAGAAAAGCAGAAATGTCACAGCCCAGAAGACCGATGGTCTATTTTATAAAAAATAAAAATAATGACAGTCTCTCTTTACTTCACTTAACATAAATACTTGTTTTTCTAAAACATAAAACATCAGACCTTCTTTCTTGGCTTCACTTAACATGTGTTTTTCTAAAACATAAAACAAAAGACAGTCTTTCATGACCTGATTCGCTATCACTTCAGTAGTGAATGCGCCAGAGAGAGATGCACATTTCATACGGATTACATGAGCAGAGAATAATCTGTTTTATTTCTTTTTGAATTGTTATATTAAATTTATATATTTCTCTAGTGTGTGAGGCAAGAAGGCTTACCTTATGCACTGTGTTTCTGTTAATTTATGACTCATGAGACGAGCTCCAGTTCACGTGCCGGCACCGGGTCGTGATCTATCTATTGTCTGTTAAATACGGTATAGGCTATTTCTTTATTAAATCCAGGCAATTGGTCAAATTAAGCAAATTAAGCAAATCAAACATTTATTCAAATTAAGATACAATTATTACAAAAATGAAATTCACCTTAATGAAAGGCTTTATGCTTTATGCTTGATGTGAAAGTTTTAAAGCAGTCTTTCAGAGGCGGATTCAGAGTGGTGACCGTAACGGGGAACTGTCACGTAACATTATTTATCCCTCATAAATACGTACGCAAAAAAATAAGACAAAATTCATATTTTATGTTCTGTGGAGATGAGCCAACCCTTCTTTCCAGTGGGTAGTATTACTTTTTGTACTTTTGAGACGTTTCAATTTCTGTTTCATATTGCATGTCAGACATAATTTTTACTAAAGAAAATGACAAAAATAGTAACGCACAGTAAATTACTTCGGTTACTGAAAGAAAAGTTTACTGAAAAAAGTGTTCAGACTAGAGTTACTAAGTAACGTTACAGGAAAACCGTGTGAAAACCACGTAAGTGCCGTGGAAAAAAAACTACAAAGGGGTGCCATGCTTTCAAAAAAATTTTCAAAAAGGAATGGCTCTGTCAAATACTGCCCAAATTATCAGAGATTCTGAGACTGCAGGATCCTGGGAGTTTTTAACTTGAGATTGCAACACTGGCAATAGACTATCCTGATGTTAGGTGAGTTCGGATAGATGTGAGCAGGCAAGATGCAGTTATTTTATTTGAGAGGCAAATACTATAGGCTACAGCCAAATCCAGTACATGATGTTTCTCTTATCTGACATGACTGCCAAAAATGATTTTTATCAGAATAATCTATTTTTAAATATGTTTTTTTTTTAATACAAATAACTTCTTCAAATAATAATATCTTACAAATGTCAATATATTTTGACATCTGTATAGATGGTTTTAGCAGAATGAATAATATTTTTTGAATTAAGAGTTTAGAGAACCCATAGGGCCCTATCTTGCATCCAGCGCAGTTGACTTTGTACGCCTATACATGTATCATTTGTATTTTGCACCTGTGTAAAGCAGATGTTTTCCTCCACAGACACGCCGGCAAACTAGGGAATGTCCTGGGCGGTTCAGTGCCAAAAGGGAGGCGTGTTCTGGCGCAAACAATTCTTGGAGCTATTTCGCAGTTCCAAACCCCCATAGCAAGATCATTTTTGGCAACTTTTATTTGTAAAACCACCGTACAGTTCTGTGTGTCGGTTTGATTACATCAAACAACAAAGCAAGCACCAAATAAATTGGCCCTGGTTCTTTTAAACCAACATAATTTTCTTGTTTTAACAGATTTTTGCCAACCAATATTTTCAAACATGTTCAATTTCATAAATTTTCCGAGGATGAAATCCGTTGCCTGATTTGTAAAGTATTTCTCTCTGTTTAAATAAGTACTTCAGCCCTACCTTACACATTAATACTGGAAAAAGAGCCTCTTTGGTGTAAAAACACATTCATTTTACGGCGCAATTTTGAATGATGACCATTCACCATAAATAAGGGCTCCCCCTCCCTATAAAAGCCAATTTAACCACTGGTCCACAGCAAGATTTGCGAGCCCGTTCTCATCCTTTGGTGTCAAATAGGTGACACCATATGACATTTCGTCGAAGGACTACGCACATGGCACCCTTTAGCGTCAATATAACACGCAAAACCCAAGGCGTCATAAAGGTGACTGTAATCCTTTAGCGTCAATATGAGACGCAGACCAACACAGTCTCATGAAAATGCTTATCAATACCACGAATGTCATTTCTCGTGGCATTTATATGCCAAAAATGTTTTTTTTTGCGTGCATATGCTACGAACTAAAAAACCCTGGGGTAGGTTTAGGGGGAGGGGGGTGGGGAGTTCGTGCGTATTATACGCCAAAAAGTGCATATCATATGCATGCGAAAACACGTACCATATACACGCAAAACCTGTTTTTGGCGTATACAGTTAATGCCACGAGAAATGACATTCGTGCTATAGATACGAAACTTTCATGAGATCGGGCTCACCCCAGACCTAACAGTGCGTGTTATATTGATGCTAAAGGGTGCCATCATGTGCGTAGTATTTCGATTAAATGTCATATGGCGTCACCTATATGACGCTAGGGATGAGAATGAGAATGTTTTGGATTTGCAGTGTTGGCCCATTTGAAACCAACTGTGGCATTGGCCAAGGGACCAAAGATTTGGGGCTACCTTAAATATTGACTTTTTTTTTGTAGAAACAGAAGAGTCGTAGTGCACATTTAATTCTACACTGGGGCAGCTGCGGTTTTATGTGTTTGGATACAATCCAGGTTAGAACATGGACATCCCATATGCCATAGCTCTCAATACACCACAAACACTTGTCCTGGACAGATGAGCCAGCGAGACATGCAGCAACAACTCTGATATGTCTCCCATTACGTTTGTTGTGTGTGGATTGCAGTATTTTGTTTACAGCTGTGCTATTGCTCAGCTAATTTAACCTACACACTCTGCTCTTACTGATGGAATGTAAAATCAGAGAAGATTGGCTACCAACCTCCAACTCTATTGGCCAGTGTTCCAGTTTCATTGTCTAACCCCTGTAGGTCTCAATTCAATCTAGACATTACATTATTAAAACCCTTCAAGCAAAATTTACTCTTGTTTGTAACTGCCATTTGTTGCTATATAAATGTTTCGCATTCACTAATGTTCATTCCCCGAGCCCCTCATGGCGCCAACCCTGTCAGCCAGCTAATGGATAAGAACAAGTAGATATGAGATAATAATTAATCTTTTGTATACAGAGTGGGGTCTCAAACAGAGAGATATTGTATTTTTAAAATAAATCAATATAAGACCTTAACAAAGCTGCGTTACGGCAATACATCATCTTGGTGGCTGTGCTCTGTATGTGGTGATATGAAATGAGTCTGTCTTGCCTCATCCTCCCTCAGTTCTTCGTGAGCAGTGTCTACAGCCTCAATGACGTTCTTCCACTCTAATTGTTATTGTTTACAGTGACTTGAGCCTGTCTCCCTAAACACTGACTGTATCTCTGAAAGCAATCTTTGTAGTGTAAACATGAGTCTGTGATGTTAATTTGCCAACAGTTGATTTTTTTTTTTGCCGTAAGACAGATATAATAAAATTGACTGAAGCTGTTTTACTTTGTTTGAAATGACATGTAATACATTCTTAAAAAATAAAGGTTCTTTATTTGGTTCCATGAAGAACCTTAAACATCCATGGAACCTTTCTGTTCCACTAAAGGCTCTTTCAAGTGGATCAAGAGGTTATATAAAATGATTTAGAAGATTATGTAAATTGAGAAAAAAAAGTTATTTTAAGCACGGTTAACTGAAAGTTTGGTAATGCTTTAAATTACAGCCTGGAAAGTACTGCGTAATTAAAGTGATTTTACAGCGTAACCTTCGGTAATTATAGTGTACCTATAACGTCGTATACTTACAATATAAGTATAAGGGAACAATATTTTAAATTTGGGGAATAAAGAGGTAACAACCAGGAGAATAAAACAAATATTTATACTGTAAGTATTATAGAACCAAGGGGTTCTTATTCTACTATTTATGATATAACAATCTTACATTTAGTACCAAAACAGACCTTTGTTATTTTATAGAGGAGGTGGTGGAGCCTTCATGGGAATGAATCAAGCTCAAATGCCCATGGTGGGTTTGACTCTAGAGTCAAGCTTTTAAAAATGACAATGTCCAAAAAGTTGTGGTGGTCTCAAAGCTCCAGGGCCTTCAAGGCATTGACCGGAGCCTGAGAAAGTACGCTCTGGCTAGGGAGTGAGTTCAATCTCCACCGTGCTGGAGCTCTGAAAATCATAAATCCTGGAAAAGATGGGCTGATTTTTCTGAATTGAGCATACCAGTCATGGCGCACCTCTCCTGGGCACGGATAAAGCCCACGGTGGGTTCAGGGGCAACAGTTACACAGTCTTTCACACCGGTTAAGTATGACCCACTGTTCCCACAGATTAAAAGAGCATTCCAAGTTTGGAGAAGCAGAAGTTTTGGAGTGTTACAAAAAAGAAGATTTTTTTTTTTTTTGGAAATGTTTTTTGTTTGGATATTATAGCTATATTATTATGGATATTATATTTATTATGATATTTATTTGGTTTTTCCATATCAATGTTCAGAAGTTTTACATGCAAGAGTAGCTGTAAAAAAAATAGATTTGCACTTAGTTACACAATGGTGTATTGATTGTTTTCTATACGGACAATTAATATCTGGTTATTATAGCCTATGTATTGGTCCCTCCTAACCCCAAAAAGCTAGAAGAAATGTAAAATGCACGCCAAACCAAAACTCAGGTCTCAGGAGGTTAAGATAGACCCACTGTCCTCGCATGAGGACATGATTTTATGCAAAAACTACTTCCTGTACAAAAACAAATTTTAGTTATATACTTATTAGGTCCTACTTATCCCAAATAACAAGAACAATTATAATCTGCACAACAGGCAAACTTTCGGGTCTCAGGAGGTTAAGTTCATCATCATAAACTTATTATGTCAAATTTATCTAGTAATTTGACTGGTAGCCTAGTGTAGCCTATTTCATGCCATTGCCAAATGTGTTTTTTTTTTATAAGAAATCGAAATAAGTCTAAATCTTTACTACTAGTAAAAAAAAAAAATTAAAAAACATGTTCAATAGCCTAATCTAACATACATCATATTTTGTGATTTTGTTAAAGAATGCATACCAAGTTAAAAACAATGATGCCATTTGTTTACTTGCAGTGACGCTGCATGTCTGCCCTTTGGTTTGAAGGGGTACTTTGCTGACCTATAACGCTAAATGAGACACTGGCTTGTTTCATTTTCACTTTTATTCTTAGTTTCAGTGCCGGCTGAATGGGAAAGAAACCGTCATTCAGAGTTGGCTCTCTGGGATTTGGGTTTTTCCCTGACTAAGGGCTGAAGTGTTCAGTGTTTTGGTCATTTTACAGATGCTATTCCCACCTGCAGTAGCCTATAGTTTCAAGCTGCTAATTTAGCGCTCAACATGATCGTCTTTCTGTCAATTTGTCCAGTAATTTGACTGGTAGTAGCCTATAGTGTATAGCCTATTTCTTGCCATTGCATGCCAAACGAATTTATTTAAATAAAAAAGTTGAAAAATCAAAATCTTAATAACTAGTTGTTGAAACAGTAAACAAACAAACAAACAAACAAATAAATAAATAAAATGACACATGTTCAATAATCCAACATACATCTTAGGCTATTTGTGATTTTGTTTAACCCTCTGGGGTTCTTCGGGTAAATAATGACCTGAAGCGTTTTAAAAAAAATTTTTTCTTAAATCATAGCTTCATCGGAATGGTCCAAAACTTGGTGACTTTAATGGTACTTGGTATATGAACACCCCAAAAAATTGGGGACAGGGATTTGAAAAGTCTAAGTGGTCATAAAAAAAATAGTCACACTGAGCCTGAGGACCTTCGGGTCAAAAATGACCCGCATAGGAAATGAATGGGAAATTGGCAAAAATGTGAAAATACTGAGATTTTTTGTGCGTACAATCTACAAATCAGCAACGATCTTGAAAAAAAACACACAACAGTAAAGGGGTGAATCTATAAAACATCAAGAGTGCAAAACAGACACATCCACACACAAACTCACCTTTATTCACAAACACACCAAAAAATTCAGATTATACATGTGTTTTGTATTTTTAAAAAGCTCAGTTTGTCCACGAGATGGCATCCATCTAATTTTAAAAATTGCTTTTATGAGGCCTAGGCTTGAATCCAAAATGAAATACAGCTTTAAAAAAACAAACAAAAAAAACATTTTATATAATAATTTTTCTATTATATTCAATGGAGGAAAATTTGGTCATAATTATTGCATTAATACTAATTATACATTTTTTTATTTTTGAAAATTTCTCAAAACACCAAAAAAGAAAAAGAAAAAATATTATAAAAAACAAGTAAAAAAAAATTATGATTTTCTTTTTTAAATATGAATCCCGCCCTTCGGGTCAATTTTGACCCGAAGTTCCTGAGTGTGACTGTTAAAGGGTACATATCAGTGCTTTTAAATCATTCATTTTTACTTATAAATCATACATTTGTGGTCTATATAAAGCATAACTGCAATGCTTGGGTCTGAATTCCTCATTATTATAGCTCCACAGGCCCCTTTTCTACCCCTTTCTGATGTGCTTCTGTGAGCAAGTCGTTTCAATGCGGCCCCTTTAAATAAAAAGGCGTACCGTCTTACCCCGCCTGCTTTCCAGGTCGCTGAGTTCATGGTGAGCTCAACTCTTCACGTTCGGCCATTATTGTAGTTTGATAAGAGATATACGATTACTATAGCTTCAAAGAACATTTTTATTCACACGTTAACAAAATGTCAACAACGGAAGACTTGTCCACCAAGCCTTACATATTCGAGCCAGAGCGAGCGATTTGAAAAAGATGACGGCGACGAACCTGCAGGTCTTCATATGGAGGCAGGTATGTAAGTTAACTATGTTGTGTTATTAGTGAAAGTCGACTATTTCTCTTGTTAAAACAAGCACACTGACAAGATAAATGACTGCGGTCTGATCTTACCACTAAAAATCTGTATTGATAATAAAATGATATCTTACGTTTAGAAAGCATCAGGAAACACAGCAGCTAAATGATAGAAGTCGATCGGCAAACCCTTCTGTATACTGGCGGAGGTTGTTGAAGTGGGGATCCTTGAAGTGCTTCAGGTCACTACAGTACATCCAACAACCGAACATTTTGACTAGCCCTCTCGTAGCTTCTGCATCAATGAGCTTGGACTACAAAATCGGAGCGAGAAATAATAATGGCGGATTGTTCGTAGTGTTGGACCGGTAGTCAATGTCCTTATTTGTCAGTTCCGCTGCAAATACGGTGACATACTTGCTCAAAAAACGTCATAGACAACAGAAAAATCTGAACAGGTTTAAAAATATGACCAAAACAGAATATAAAGATATAAACGAAGCACCTGAAGAGAATAATTTCATCTTTTCTGTACTTATAAACACTCCAAATCTACAACAAAATGCATTTAAGGGCTAAAAAAGTGGATTTTGCATTATATGTCCCCTTTAAACGAAGAACCCCAGAGGGTTAAGAGTACAAGAAAACAAGTCAATAACAACGCTGCCATTTGTTTACAGTGACGCTGCATTTCTTCCTTTTGGTTTAAAGGGGTGCTTTGTTGATCTAGCCTACATAAACCACTCTGGCTTGTGGAAAACCTGTTTCATAAAATCTGTTTCATTTTCACTTTTATTCTTAGTTTCAATGCCGGCTGGAAGGAAAAAAAACGCCCTTCGGAGTGAGCTGTGACCTGATTTGGGATTTGGGGTTTTCCTTTCCCTGACTGAGGGCTGAAGTGTTCACGAGTGTTTTAGCCTGGTCCGTTTACGATGCTATACTGCCACCTGCAGTATAGTTACAAGCTGCTAATTTAGCGCTCAACATGATCGTCTTTGAGTTTTATATAGCTAAATTAAAATGTATGTTGTAGAGAAGAGTGAGTCTACACAATTTTTTTTTTCTTCTCAAAATATGTCATTTTTCTGATACATTTTAACTGGACGTCTGACATTTTTAAATGTTGCTAAATGTTTCAGATTGTTTAGAGAAAATTCAAAAGTAACAATGTTTCCTACGTTTATATAACCAAAATAATAATAATAATAATAAATGAAACATTTATAAAGGTGAATGTTCAGTAAAATAATGTATGGGAGCATATAGCCTAACTTTATGGGAATGTTAGCAAAACATTCTTAGGAAACAATTTTGTTAGCTGGAAGCTATATTTTCTGCGAATGTGTGAATTCTGATTCATTAGGTAATAACTAAGAATAACAAAGTGAAGTAAAATGTATTTGCATTTCAAACCTTTACAAAAATGCATTGAAATAGGCCTACTATGATAAGAAATAGGCTACCCTTTTGCACTATCAAGCAGCATAACAGACTGTTTTGCCAAGCAAAAATAACTGGAAGTAACGTTAGACGACACCTAAAGCCTTGGACATTTAGGAGTAGTGGACTTTTGAACAAACTTTTGCTGATAATTTACTCACCCCCATGTCATCCAAGATGTCCATGTCATTCTTTCTTCAGTTGAAAAGAAATGAAGGTTTTTGATGAAAACATTCCAGCATTTTTTTCCATTCAATGCAGGTCCAAAAGACACTTTCAGTCAGGGTTCCAGACTGCGACCAAATTGGTCGCATATGCGACCATTTTTTGAGAACGTGCGAGTTAAAATTGTATGTTGTCGCATATGTGCGAGTGGACGCTCGCGCAACAGAACGCCGTTGTATCAGCTGCTGCAGTCCGTAACTTATTGTAGCATCTCACACGAGGCCCGAGTTCAGTTAACTTGTTTATTCGCCAGAGCACAACGTGCAGGCATTCAGAAACACAGCTGAGTAGAGCAAACAAAAACAACAGACGAACTTCGATCCTCAACCCGCCCCCCTCTCCCCAAGCCGCCAACCAACAGCGCGCGCCCGGGGTTCCACATAGCTGATTGACAACCACACAGCCATTGACAGTCGCTACATTATGTTCAAAGTGATCGAGTCGGCTACATCATGAATCCATTTTCCAAACCGTGTTTTTGACTTATCCTGAATCACTACGCTACGCCTATAATAAGTGTTTATATTCGGACTATTTATCCCGGGTCGACTCGGATGCGGAGTTGCCCAGAGCCTGCGTGACTCGCCATAGACATTAATGGAGAGAAGTAGCTCCGGCTACAGTGTTCTTCCGCAAGACACGTGCAGTTTTATTTATTGACGAACGTAGACGTCACGCGCATCACACTAGTGAAACGCACCAATTACGAATTCACGAATTAAGGCATATACAAATGAAAATGTCTCACGAAACAGCGTGCTCCTTACGTATTTCAGCAGTTAGATGAGAGTTAATCGCTCGAACTGAGGAAAAGGAAATTATTATAAAATGCAGAAGGTCAGGATCGTGTGAGATTTTTGTTACAATTATAAACTTTGATAATGAAAAATCTGTATTATCTTATTTTAATACTCTAATATTTTAAAATGTAAAGCATACATTTGATTTAAAAGATAGAAAGATGATGCTGATAGAAAGATGATAATAGACAGATGATAGATAGATAGATAGATAGATAGATAGATAAATAGATAGATAGATAGATAGATAGATAGATAGATAGATAGATAGATAGATAGATAGATAGATAGATAGATAGATAGATAGATAGATAGATAGATAGATAGATAGATAGATAGATAGATAGATAGAATAGATAGATAGATAGATAGATAGATATATAAATAGATAGATAGATAGATAGATAGATAGATAGATAGATAGATAGATAGATAGATAGATAGATAGATAGATAGATAGATGATAGATAGATAGATAGATAGATAGATAGATAGATAGATAGATAGATAGATAGATAGATAGATAGATAGATATATAAATAGATAGATAGATAGATAGATAGATAGATATATATAGATAAATAGATAGATAGATACAATATATAGATAGATATAATACAGATAGATATAGATAAATAGATATATAGATAATATATATATATAGATAAATAATAGATAGATAGATATAATAGATAGATAGATAGATAGATAGATAGATAGATAGATAGATAGATAGATATAATAGATAGATAGATAGATAGATAGATAATAAGATAGATAGATAGATAGATAGATAGATATAGATAGATAGATAGATAGATAGATAGATAGATAGATAGATAGATAGATAGATAGATAGATAGATAGATAGATAGATAGATAGATAGATAGATAGACTAGATTATGATTCAAATGTAAATAGATTGTATAGAATTCATAGATAGAATTTGATTCAAATGTAAATAGATTGTATAGAATTCAACTGTAAAACGCTTAAAATTACAGATTAAAATTACTGTCCAAAATCCATTAAAATCCTGAAATTTTGCAATGATTATTAATATATTACAGTTGTGTTTATGCTGCAACCCAGAAAGCCTTTGCTAGCTTTGGTCCATTAAAACCACTATTCATCAGCATGCATTGATTAATCCCATGGCATGTAGCAGCAAAAAAAATAAAAGGTGCGACCAAATCTGCTGGTGCAACCGACTGAGAAAGTTGGTAGCACCAGTGCAACCGAGTAGAAAAGTTAGTCTGGAGCCCTGCTTTCAGTACAAACTGCAAACTGTTCAAAGGGCTTTAAACGATTCCAGACGATGAATAAGGGTCTTGTCAAGCGAAACGATCGCTCATTTAATAAATAAATAACAAAGTTTCAAAAATGATCTGTCCTATTCCTGGAAGCTGAAAACATCCCAATTCTTGCATTCTAACCGGACATGTCACCCATTGAGCATGTTTGGGATGCTATGGATACGACAGCGTGTTCCAGGTCCTGCCAATATTCAGCAACCGTCAACCGAAGAGGTGTGGACCAACATTCCACAGGCCACAATCAACAACCTTCTTCTTTTTTTAATTCCAACCCCCCCCCCTCAATTATTAATCCGGGTATTCATTAAATATCTTGTTTTTGATTTCCACAAATCATTATATTTATTTTTCCTGTATTTTTCCTTGATAATTTCTACATCAATTTTACACACATGGGTCAAAAATGACCCATATAGGAACCTTCGATATTTATAAATAGTGTAAATATATTTACTGTAGAAAACTATTCACCTGACACACATTCCTGCTATTTTTACGTCTGCTTTTGTATATCGCATGCATGTAAGTTTTATTTAATACATTTTATTGACAGAAAATATATGATATTTTGTGAAAGACATCTAGATATAGCCTAATATTTGAAAGTTTAGATAGCTTGCAGTCGAACATATTCTATTTTATCTAATAGGTCAACAAAATAAAAGTTGCAATAGAAAGTGTTACTAGTAGGAATTTTTATTTTACTAGTCACAACTGGTTTTTTACTAGTCTTATGTTAAGACTAGTCAGAATGGCCACTGTAGAGTTCAATTAAAAATCTTACTAGTAAAATAAAAATTCTTACTAGTAGCATTTAGAATAAATACTAGTATCTAATAAATAGGTATCTATTGAATAAGTACTAGTATCTAATTAATAAGTACTAGTATCTAATGAAAAAGTACTAGTATCTATTGAATAAGTACTAGTATCTAATGAATAAGTACTAGTATCTAATAATTAAGTAGTAGTATCTTTTGAATAAGTACTAGTATCTATTAAACAAGTACTAGTATCTAATGAATAAGTACTAGTATCTAATGAATGAATACTAGTTTCTAATGACTAAGTACTAGGCTATATATTAAATAAGTACTAGCAGGTAATGAATAAGTACTAGTATCTAATGATTAAGTACTAGTATCTATTTAATAGGTACTAGTATCTAAAAATAAGTACTAGTACCTAATGAATAACTACTAGTATCTAATGTATATGTACTAGTCACAATTGGAATACATAGTCAGAACTGAATAGTTGATATCTGAATGACATCCCCATAGAAGTCAATGACAAAAAAATTGTTACTAGTCACAAAATAATAGTTACTAGTCACTATTGAAATAAGTACTAGTGTCTAATGAATAAGTACAAGTATCTATTTGATAGGTACTAGTATCTAATAAATAAGTACTAGTATCTAATAACTAGTAACTAATAAATAAGAACTGGTATCTAATAAATAAGTACTAGTATCTATTGAATAAGAACTAGTATCTAATGAATAAGTAGTATCTAATGAATACGAACAAGTGTCTAATAAATAACAAATAGTAGCCTATCTAATTAATAAGTACTAGTATCCAATGAATAAGTACTATATCTAATGAATAAGAACTAGTATCTAATGAATAAGTACTAGTATCTAATGAATGAATACTAGTTTCTAATGACTAAGTACTAGTATATATTGAATAAGTACTAGCAGGTAATGAATAAGTACTAGTATCTAATGATTAAGTACTAGTATCTATTTAATAGGTACTATCTAAAAAATAAGTACTAATACCTAATGAATAACTACTAGTATCTAATGTACTGTATATGTACTAGTCACAATTGGAATACATAGTCAGAACTGAATAGTTGATATCTGAATGACAGATCCCCATAGAAGTCAATGACAAAAAAATTGTTACTAGTCACAAAATAATAGTTACTAGTCACTATTGAAATAAGTACTAGTATCTAATGAATAAGTACTAGTATCTATTTATAGATAGGTACTAGTATCTAATAAATAAGTACTAGTATCTAATGACTAGTAACTAATAAATAAGCACTGGTATCTAATAAATAAGTACTAGTATCCAATGAATAAGTACTATATCTAATGAATAATAACTAGTCTCTAATGAATAAGTACTAGTATCTAAAGAATAAGTACTAGTATCTAATGAATAAGTACTAGTAGCTATTGAATAAGCATTAGTAGCTATTGAATAAGTACAAGTACTTAATGAAATAGATACTTGTATCTAAAAAATAAGTAATAGTAGCATGAAAAAGAGACTAGTAGGTTAAAATGATTAAATGTTAAAACGGCTTGCCATGTTCTGACGTACAGCTGCGCTGTTCGGTTCCACTACGTGAACTCACTCAAGAGGTCCAAAAAAAGAAAACGAATAGTTGGATAAAGTACTTTTTTTATATATAGTTTTTGGTTGAGCCACAGTAATTTCTGGGATGTAATATTACTTTATTTTCCATTTTTCCATATTTTCCATGGCAAGGAAAATATCCTATATTTCTAACAAAAACATTTGGTAACAGCTTTAGATATCTAAAGTGTTACCAAATGTTTTTGTTAGAAATATAGGATATTTCTCTTTGTGCGAGAAAGATTATAGCCTTTGTCCCTGTCCCTTACAACAGTAAACCCTTTGAACCCTGAAAATGCCACAGGTAATCCTGTGGACCCACACTGTCTGTTTGTCCTCTGTATTCCTCTCCACTGGCCTACATCATCATGATGTGCACAGCCAGGAATCTTTTGTTCCAGTAGTTTGTAAACACATCCAGAGAATTCACTCTGCATGTGTACCACTGTCCCAGGCTAT
Source organism: Hybognathus amarus (assembly GCA_030378365.1). Classification (NCBI taxonomy): domain Eukaryota; kingdom Metazoa; phylum Chordata; class Actinopteri; order Cypriniformes; family Leuciscidae; genus Hybognathus; species Hybognathus amarus. Next base: position 1,007,832 of record JAQIUQ010003417.1, read on the forward strand.
AATTTGTGTTGCTTTTGAAAGCCGAATATGTTGAAGGAGAGGCAAATCATAAAAAACATACTTCTTGGAAACAAAATAATATATAAAATAATTTTGTTTAAAAAATATAGGCTTAAGAAACAACTGGGATATTTCATAATTTAATAGTTTTTCATGTTAGAAATTGCATGACAAAATATTAATAATTCCCCTTTATTGTAATAACAAAAAGCAAACTAATATAATTTCCATCTTTAAAAAAACAGCGACTTTATGATTTTATGCAGTAGGCTATATGTGATGGGGACATACAAATGTAATGCATAACATGAATTGCCCAATTAGCAAGTTTTTTGTACTATTATTAAACAAAACAGGCATCTGTAAATACTATTAAGCATTTATGTATTAAAATTGTCTAAAGTAATAAGTTATGTGGCCTACCATAAAATAGATCTTCCCCAGTCAGCAAGTAACTCCCCATTATGATTGATAGCTAAATTTGACAAATCAAAAAGAAGCCAGTGAGGCACAAGCCAATCCAAACAGCCGTTTGAGCGAAGGGGCGGGGTTAGTTTTTGGCCGAGTTAAGTCACGAGTCACGAGGGTATATGTGCTCATTGTGGCTTAGCATACGGGCGAAAGCGTGTGAGAGGTGAGTACAAGTTCACGAAAACATATTGGCCTTTTCATCAAGGACTTCTTTTGAATAAGAAATTATTCTGATTTTGACGCATGTTATATAATCAGATTCTGACTTGAGGATCTAACGTTACTGCGTGTTAGGTTTCTAGGTTATGCTGCCATATGTTAGCTGACTAGCTCTTATACGTCAGTCATATTAGTAACTTACGCAACGGCATTATTGCATTGCTGGTTGAATAGTTTTTGCTCATGAGTGCTGTTTCATTTCAGATCCCCTGTATTGAGGGCGTCGTGAGATTTCTCTCCAGGGTTTATCACTCTGCTTCGCAAGGTGTAACCCAGTCAGGCACCGCCGTGCCGACCACTAACTAGCGTTTCCAACTAAACGGACAAACTCAAACCAGTAGTTCACCTCTTTCCAGGGCGACCAGCGGTGTGTTTATGTCTTTGTTTTGCGAAAACGGTGAGTACCTGGACGACAGGAGCTACGGATGGGAAAGGTACGTGGATTTGTGTTATTTCTAGTGTTTTCCCTCTCATGTGTACGCGTGCACTCTCGCGATAGTTGGTGTGTTTAATCAGATCGTATGTGTGCGCATCAGTCATAATGTGTTGCATACCGCACCGAATAAAATGGCGTCTTTCTATGGTGTGACGCACTCTGCAGCATGGGTTTGCTCAGCAGAGGCCTGTTTGGTGTTTTATACCATTAGAAAATAAATGCTCCACCGAATTTCACTCAGAATGTCAGGCTCTGTACTTGGCCTCACACTGCCACTGTTTACTTGACTAAATAGTAACTCATTTCAGCCTCGAGTTGTTTCTAAATAGTTACACAAGACATACATACCCCAATATCACTTTGACAGGTGGTCTTAGTAGATAACTAGTCAGTCTTATAGATAATGGGCACACCTTGATTCATATGTCTGCTGTGTTTGATACCAGGGGGTAATGTTGCTCAACTGTATGATGCTTGGTGGTTTTTGCTCTTAATCCCCATTCTTGGTTGTATTTCCCTTTGGCAGTGCTATAGTGCAGCTGACGGAACCTGTTTGGGGGGAACTTAGTCAACGAGCTCGAAGCCTGGAGCCTCAGTGGCCGTACCCTTTTCATGTCAGAGACAAGGTACTCTTGCAGTCGTTATGTCATCCCCTCCTCTCCAAACAGAAGATACTAATAATTGCCAATTCAAGATCTTCTCGTCTTGCTGATAAACCATACGGGAAGCCAAAATGTCCATCAATGTCAACCGCAGTGTGTCAGACCAGTTCTACCGCTATAAAATGCCCCAGTATCATTGCAAAGGTGGGTGTTAAAGGATGCCTTTTATTTATAATGTGTGTGTGTGTGTTTATCCTGAACTGTTTCTGTTTGTCACAGGTGGAAGGCAAGGGGAATGGAATTAAAACAGTCATAGTCAACATGGTTGATGTTGCCAAAGCTCTGAATAGGCCGCCGACATGTAAGCATTGCTGTTTCACTGAAACTTTTATACTAAGTAGTTTTTATCATATGACATTAAACTGTAACCTCTGTTTAGATCCCACCAAATTCTTTGGTTGTGAGTTGGGAGCCCAAACCCAGTTCGATTCCAAGAATGACCGCTACATCGTCAATGGATCTCATGAGGCAAACAAACTGCAAGACATGCTAGATGGATTCATTTGAAGTTTGTGCTGTGTCCTGAATGTGACAATCCTGAAACTGATTTGGTAAATACATTCTCTATTATGCCATGTACATGTAGATGAGTCATGGTCAGTGAGACTATTGATGAACAGGTGCATTCTAGAGAAAAAACTGTGTGCCCTTGATTCCCAATTGAACTGGCTGCCCTTTATGTTTGTATGCATGTTGCTGAGTATGTAGGGTCAATGGGGTCACATACATCTAGCTTCTATGTGTTGAGATTGCAGGTGTACAGAGGAAAGTAGCTGTGTCATTAGATGTATACAAGCCACCTTCAGTCTCTCATTGTTATATTATTCAGTCTATTGTTTTCAGTTGCTAAAACTTACCAGCTAGGGCTGGGTTATATGGCAAAATAAAATCCCGATTCACAATTGAGTTTAATTAGTCAACTTAAGTATGTAACTAATATATAATTGAAGTAACATTATCTTTATTTACCGTCTAGTTATATTCCAAGTTTGCTACACCTGAAGTGATCAACATAATGTAAATGTAAAACAATGGGAGTGGTAAGGATTAGTTCACTTTTGAAAAAACTTTTGCTGATAATTTACTCACCCCATGTCATCCATACACCGCTGTCGGTGTATGAATGTGTGTGTGAATGGGTGAATGTGAGGCAAATTGTAAAGCGCTTTGGTGGCCATTGGGTCTATGAAAGCGCTATATAAATGCAGTCCATTTACAGTCCATTTACCATCCAAGATATCCATGTCTTTCTTTCCTCAGTCGAAAAGAAATTAAGGTTTTTTGATGAAAACATTCCAGGATTTTTCTGTTAATAACAGTTTCAGATCCAGCTTCAAATGTCTTTAAACGACATCAGACGATGAATAAGGGTCTTATATGCTAAACGATGGGTTATTTCAAAACTTATTCCAAAAATGTAACTTTTCTAAGGACAAATGGTAGCCTAGCTCTATTCTGGAGGCGCGTTTGTAACGTCACGTAATACGTAATTACGTTCAAAAGGTCACGGGCGACGTAGCCGGAAGTACAGAATCAAAATCGTCCGACATTCGTATTTTACCTTTTAATTCCTTTTTTTGTAAACGGCGTTTGAGTTAGTTTGCACGTTCAACCTATGTGTTCAACTTACTGACTCTGTACTTCCAGCTACGTGACCGTGACCTTTTGAACGTAATTACGTATTACGTGACGTTACTAACGCGCCTCAGCAATAGAGCTATGCTACCATTTGTCCTTAGAAAAGTTACATTTTTGGAATAAGTTTTGAAATAACCCATCGTTTCGCATGATAAGACCCTTATTCATCGTCTGGTGTCGTTTTAAGACATTTGAAGCTGGATCTGAAACTGTTATTAACGATCTTTTGGAGCTTGGACTGTCTGGTTCCCATGGAAGTTCATTATATGGAGAAAAATCCTGGAATGTTTTCATCAAAAACCTTAATTTCTTTTTGACTGAGGAAAGAAAGACATGGACATCTTGGATGACATGGGGTGAGTAAATTATCAACAAAAGTTTTTTCAAAAGTGAACTAATCCTTTAATCAGATGCTCCCTCGGATTATTTTCTTCTCTTAACTGTTATGATTGCTGAATTGTCACATTTTCCAACATTTCTCCTCTGCTAAAGAAACTCTGAAGCCTCTTAAAAGTCCTCATCCATACTTCTAACAATTTTGACCTTAAGACCTCTTTTAAGGGTTAAGATACTCTTTACTAGGATATTTTCTTTAATTAAAAGAGTAAACGACCACCTTTCTCAGAATTTTCTTTGATTTGTCACTAGGAGCTACTCTTTGCATTTCCCTGCAGCAGCTCACTGTGTCCTCATTCTTTTGTCTTTTCGCTCACAACATCAAACTAATGTATATCAGCATATAAACTGTATTATCTTATCCCACATATGAGTATAACTTAGTCCAAATACTGCTCATGCCAACATATTGCACATCAAATTATGGTAAATGGAAGCTTAAACTTGCTTGCTTGAGCCACTATGAGGTTTGTTTTTGCAATTTGCTTTAAATTGGTTCTTCATTTCTTGTACAATGTCAATGACCTTTTTGAAGCGCCAACTTTTTGTTTGCAAGGACTTTGTATTGAGGAACAGAAATTCTTGTTTGGGGGTTTGGAATGACATAAGACTGAGTAAATGACAAGTTTGATTATTAGATGAACTATTCAGTTAAGAACAAATACTTCTACTTTCCTCTACTGATTTTCCTCTGCAGTGCAGTACTATTTGACTTCCTGAGATTTTGCATAGTCTCAGCTGGCCTGGTTTCTGTTTCATGCGGCAATCTGCCTTATAAACTGCCTGTAAGGTCATAAGACACAACACAGGATAGATCTCTATATTCATTTACACACCTGTATACAGGGAACGCATACATTTGTATGGCAACAAAGCAATCTTTGCGGGTTTCAAGTACAGGAAGCTTTGTTTAGATGTTCTGAGTAATTTGCCCCAGAGATTTTCTCGCTGGATTCATTGTTGTACAGATTGTTTATCAGTGCACTTTAAAGTTGTTTCAAATGTTCTTGTCATTGCAGCACATCAATCCCAAGAAGCAGACCATTGGAAACTCCTGCAAGGCTTGTGGGTACCGAGGCATGTTGGACACTAGACACAAGCTCTGCACCTTCATTCTCAAGAACCCACCTGGTAAATACAGATTATAAAGAGACAGTGAATTGAGGTTTTGAATCCCCAGTGGTGTCGTTTTCTTACTTCCATGAACAATTCATTTTCACATGAAACCAAAGGAAGGCCTTTCAGTTTGAGTATTTGGGTTAACCTGATGTATTTCAGTATCTGCTGTAATGGTGGTCAGAAAATTCAGACCCGTTGCATGTTGATTTGATGTACATGAACTGAACTTTCCTTCTCTCTGGTCTTGTTGTGGCAGAGAATGACAGTGGATCTGTGAAAAAAGAGAAGGAAAAGAAAAACCGAAAGAAAGACAAAGAGAATGGCTCAAGTGGTGGAGAGGCTGGGAACCATAATGACATAGATGCCCCTGATGCTGTGGTAAATGCTGCTTTGAGAAACCCCTAACTAGTGGAGGAAATGAGAGATGCTGGTGTTAAATGTGATTTTGATCATGGCAGGATGGGGATGATGATGATGAAGACTGGGCTGAGGAGACCACTGAGGAGGCCCAGCGCCGCAGGATGGAGGAGATCAGCGAGCACGCCAAGGGTCTCACGCTCACTGAAGACTTGGAAAAATCCCTGGAGGAGAGGGTCAACATATTTTACAACTTTGTAAAGGTGTTTGTCTTAAGATTTTAATGACAAATTTGAAAGAAAGATATTATTCATATATAGACGCTCTCTTATTCAGCTCCAATTGTTTTGCTTTTCTCTTCAGGAAAAGAAGGATAGTGGAGCAATTGACACTGCAGATAAAGAGATCTTGGCTGAGGCTGAAAGGCTTGACGTAAAGGCCATGGGTCCTCTGATTCTGAGCGAGCTGCTCTTTGATGAGAACATCCGTGACCAGATCAAGAAGTACACGCGTCACTTCCTCAGGGTACGTCCTGACATATATTACCATATTTAACATTTAGAACAATGGTTCTCAAATCTTTGATTCCAAGGCTCCTCATTATCCACAATATTTGAAAACCCAACTCTGTAAATTAAGTTCCAGGGGACACACTTTTAACCAATTAATTTATGGTTTGGTTTATTTAATAATGTAAAAAACAAAGTAACAATTATAATCAAATTTTTGGTCGACAAATATGCGGCCTTTGCATTTTTTTTTTAATATCTGCATCTACCAATACTTTTTCTGTTTTTCCTGTTTCTGAATTGGGCTCTTGTATTGACGGTGCTAAAAGCGCCACACACCGTTCCCCGTTTTATAGTTCTGTCTAATACGTTATTAGATTGAAATATTAAACAAAGTAAATGGTATACCAAAAAAACATGCCATAATAGTATACCAAAAAGCCATATACCATATGCATATTAGTAATATAAAGACAAACACTATATAATACCTTCTAATTTACCGTCAGCATTCAGCAAATTATATACGCATTTATATTATTTGAAGAAATCTTTGACTATCTGAATAAACATCACTTTTCACAAACCATGCTCACTTACGCCACCTTCACACTGGCAGTTGAAATCAGCTCCGTAATACGCAATACGTTCCCAACGGACGTCGTACTACACAGTGAAAAGCGTCGGACGCGGGTAGAAAAAAAATGGTGGAGAGAAAGGTTGATTCTGTCAGTTCTGTATGATCTCTCTGATGAGAATTATATTAGACATATTAATAGGAAGGCTGCTGCGTGAGGAAAGCTGCTGAGGACGTTGACATGTCAGGTTGGCTAAAAACTGATATGGTGGTCAATAGTTTAATGTCTGCCTACAATTTAATTGTATTAACTGCCCCCCAATAACGTTAGAAAGTCATGAAAATAAAAAAATAACATGACAACTTCTCATTATAAAATGATTATTTATATTATTAAAGTTAATAATTCAGGTTTGTTTATCAGTAGCATAGCAACGCTCAACTTCCGCTGGAATTTTCGGATGGGAACCGTCCGTATCTTTCACAAAAGTTAATTTTTGACGCATCGCAATGACCAGACAGGACACGATTTTCTTCGCACCGCACTCGGTTCGGACCCGTTTCGGACCCACTTCGCATGCGGTCTGCGAATCTCCATAGGAAATGAATGACTTCCGGTCGTTCGGCAGCCGCATCAGAGCTAATTTCAACTGCCAGTGTGAAAGGCGGCGTTTAAGAAAACCCTGGTTGTTGTAATTAAAACGGAGTGATTTTTATTCTCTCAAATTCTATTAGTTGCACAACATCAAGTCTTTCCATCTTTCTTTTGGTAAAATGCATTATTGTTGCTTTTGCAAATAACAGTCATACTGACTTTTTGATTAACTATAGTAAATGTAAGAAGTTTACATTTCTGCCTACAGTTTGCCACAACAATAAGAAAGCTCAAAGTATATTGCTGGGTGGGTTTGAGTGCCTTGTGAAAGCTGCATCAGACTCAGCTCTTACCCAGAGTCCCCTTGTACTCAAAGACCTGTATGATGCAGACCTGCTGGGAGGAAGATGTCATACTTGCATGGGCTGAAAAGGTAAGCTGCCATCAAAACACTTGACATTCTAGAATCTGTCATGATCAGATGCCAAACAATCTGTTGTTTATTTACATGCATGAAACCAATTGGAAATGTAGCCGTAGTCTTGAAGGATCTGTCATTTTAGCCTGAATGTTTGAGGGGGTTGTAATATAGCATGCTTGATTGCAGCAATCATACTTGACTAGTCCAGTGTTTAAGGGTGTCCTGATTCTGCTTTTTGGAGCCAATTGTAGATCACAGGAAGCATTTTTTTTTTTTAATTCTCACCTGAAATTCTTTCCGATTGGTTGGTTATTCATTCAAGAGCAGCGAGTGTCATTAATGTTAATCAAACAACAAAAGACAAAATCAGAGACGGCAGCAAGATTGTTAGGCTGCTGTCACTTTAAGACCAAAAGCACAGATCCAATATACTGATACACATGCATTTTTTCTGAACTGTTTACATTCACGTAAGACAAAACTGACTTAAAAACTGACTGTTAGTGCAATTTTGTACTCAAGCTTTTTGCCTTATGTGTGAGTGCATGAGCGCTCCTAAACTTTAGTGACGACGCAACTACCTTAATTGTGCATGACGATTCCCGTCAACTCTGCCAGCGTGCAGATGTGGTGACTGGAAGCCATTTGCGCATTTTAAGAGTGAAAGAGTGCACGTGGTGATTCAGCTCATGCTATTTGAGAATATGATTTGTACCTCACCTTCAGCATAATTATTTTACCCACGCTGGACCAATTGTGACTACGTTGCTGCATGTCATTAAGTGGCACCGAAATGTGCGTTTTGATTCGGTCCTGTTACTTGGGTACTAGTTCTTTATTAGTACCGGGTTTCGGTACCCAACCCTACCTACCAGTATTTGAGTTTAAACCTGTTTGTGATGTTTTGTTGTAGGTGTCTAAGAAGTATGTCTCTAAAGAGTTGGCTAAAGAGATTCATGCCAAGGCAGAGCCCTTCGTTAAATGGCTCAAAGAGGCAGAGGAGGAGAGCGAGGGCAGTGAAGAAGAGGAAGATGACGATGAGGACAATGTTGAGGTAAAAAAAAAAGCCACATTATTACACAAACTTTCATTACCAGATTTTTAAGATTGTTCTACAAAATGCTTGTTAGTTACTCTATTTAACATTGTTGGAATTGGGGAATCAAATTTCCCTTTTCCCAGGTGGTGTATTCCTCCTCTGCCCGTGAGCTGAAAATGGAGACTAAAAAACCCGAGAAGTCAGAACATGAGGAGGAGGACATTGATATTGATGCCATTAAAGAAATAACCAAAAAGCTTAATTTGCCTCTTCCATATTGCTCAGCTTCTTTTTGTCAGACGCATGCCTTCTCACCTCCTCTGGCCTTTTCTTCAGCTCCAGGCCTAGGATAGCGATCTGCTGAAAGCCACTATATTCCTTTAGTCTTCTCACCAGCTCTGTTGATGAATTGTTGCTTTTGTTTGTATGCATGAGTTTCTTAGATTCTAGAGCATAGAGATGCACTAGAGATTTCCCTTGTATTTTTGCAACTATTAAAGATTTGCCTGTGAATTCCACCCCGTATCTAATTGTTTTTGACACATATTTTTATATTCAGTAATTATAGATCCATTTCACAAGTTTAGATTTTAAGTCACAAAAAAATATGCTGCAAGGACATTTAAACTGATCAAAAAGTGACCATAAAAAAGGCTGTTCTTTTGAACTTTCTTTTTGTTCACACAAAAATGAATGTTGATTGAGCATCAAGTTGGCATATTAGAGTGAGTCTAAAGCAGGGGTTCTCAACTCCAGTCCTCACGACCCATTGCTCTGCATATTGTGCATGTCTCTCTTATTTAACACACCTGATTCAGATCCTCAGCTCGTTAGGATATACATATGCTGCGTCCAATTCGCATACTATCCGATTCCTAAATAGTATTCGAAAATAGAATTAGTACGTGCCCAAACCGTAGTATGTTGAAATGAGTGTTTCAAAGATACCCGGATGGTCTACTATTTCCGGTCAGAATCCGAAGTGTAGATCGTACAGTAACGGCTGATATTGCCCACAAACCATTGCGCGGTGGACGAGAGGATTCGGTTAGATCTACAAAACGAGTAAAAGTGTTAAAAACTACAGACACGGAGGGCGCGCGAGTCCGCTGGCTGTGTAGAGAGGTTTAGATAAACAGGTTTGAGTGATTTATCAGTATCTAACCGGACGAAAATGAATTTATTCAATGTTGTCCACATTATATTGCATATGCAGCAGCATTGTGAACTTTTGTAAGACACGTTTAGCCATTACTTTTTAAATGCATCATTATATTCAAATTGCAAACACGAGAAGAGTATCTGCGTGAAAGACCCACGACTGGCAGATGAACGTGCTCTGAAACGGTAGGAAATCAAATTAGATAGAATGGAGGATTTTAACTGTGACAAGATGATTGACAGGGCAGTTTACGGTGACAGGATGGACGCAGCACGCGACAGAGCCGTCCGTTAAAGATGACGTGATAGTATGTCCCAAAGCTTGCCTACTCTTTTTGCTGCACACTCAAAAGTTTATACTTTTTCTTCACAAAAAGAGTACATACTTTTTACCTAATGAGCTGAAGATCTGAATTAGGTGTGTTAAATAAGGGAGACATACACAATGTGCAGAGCAGTGGGTCGCAAGGACTGGAGTTGATAACCCCTGTTCTAAAGGATCATATGATCCTGAAGACAGGCGTGATGCTGAAAATTCAGCTTATCATCATGAAATAAATTAATCTGTGTTTTCTGGTCAAATAAATCCAGTATTTGTGAGCTAGACTTTATGCTACCTTATGTATGTGTATATATAAATCTGGCTGGGTATGTTACTGAATTTAAGGTGACAGTCTTACAGACCTAAGTAATTGGTATAGTCTACTGCAGACTGCTGGCTTAGATAAAACACATTTGAGTCATCACATTGCACACTGCTCTTTCAACGATGTCCTGGTAGCCTGCGAAAGGTTATAAAGATATATCAGTGGGTGAAATGAGTTGAGACTGCTAATAAGAACTCAGGAGTTTCCAAATTAGGCATTTATTTACCTTTAATGTCATACATTTAAAGTCATGTTTTAGTTATGGGACTTTTAACGGGTTCCAAATCAAGTTAGACATTAGGCCATAAAAGACATCATAGTAAATCCAGTAAATTAAAGAAATGCTCAACACAAAACACAGTAGTTTGCACACGTCCATATAGAAAGTCATAATTTCTTCCTTAATAACAGAAACAATCCTAACATTCTGCAAGCAGCTAACTCACGACTATTTCAGCAACATACGTTTCAAAGAGCATAAATACTTAATTTCCCTTTGTCTTTACACCAGTAGAAGACAATACACAGTGTTTTGCCCCACACAGGGCTTTCTGTTAAATGCTATTTTCAAAAAGTACAAAATACATTAAAGCAGGAACTATACAATTACTATGTCAATCAAAAAGGATTTTGGCACCGAAACTCCTACTCCTTTTTATATAAATTTTGGATGGTATTACATTGTGCAAAACGCAGATAAGCTAAAACTTCCCACTAGTCTAATATTTCATCTCTCTATCCTGAATAGCTTACATGTATCTTAGTGCAACACGGAGGTAGACAACTACCGGCTTCTTTTCATTAACACATTAACATTAATATGCCAAATTAAACAACTGCATTTAACAAATTAACAAACAAAATTACAATGGGTATGAGAAGGAGTAAACAAAAAAAGCAACTGCTACTAATGTCCCTTAATTTTTCCATCCATAACATTTAGTTTAAGGAATATTCCATGGTCAATACAAGTTAAACGCAAACGACAGCATTTGTGGCATTATGTTCATTAACAAAAAAAATGCTGAAATTGTTTATGAATAAAGTTGAAAGTTGAAACTGAACTGTCATCAGCATTTTCAATCGGTTTGTAACACATTTGCACAATGTAAGGCTTTTGTTACAGGCTACAGCTCCATTGTTTATCTATTGGTTCACTTTCATTTTAACTTCTCTATTTTATTATTTTTTTATTAAAGAAAAGGAGGAATACACTGAAAGTAATTTCTGTAATAATCAACATTATGCCACAAATGCTATCGATTTAAACCCATACTGAACCTGGAATATACATTAATGCAAATTCAGGAGAATAGGGCAAATCTCTTATTAAATAAATATCAGCTTCAAATTGAAAGGAAAAGCATGGGGATTGTGGATGCTAGCCATCTTTCTTCATATACTAGATTTTAGATGACAAGATTAAAGGTCTCACTGACAGCTTCACCAGAAGAGGGCACTATTGGCTCGGTCAGCTTACGATTTTTATCCTTTTTGTCACCACTGTAGCATCGTTCCCCATATTGCTTTTGGTATATTTGGCTTTGGCATGGTACCTAGATATCTATCGCTTTTGATTTCGAACTGCTTAAAAAGTATTATCAGTATTATTTTAGACTGAAATGAGATACCGTGGCACTGGATGAAAAATTCAGTGCTGCATACTTTAAGAAGCTCACATGAGAAAAGTGCAGGTTTGCGCCTACAGTAAGGGTTGTGTTATCTCACTATTGGACAGATGCAGTGGCGGTAGCTGCCTTTTTGTCACCTGCTGCACAAAGATAAAGAGAAACCCGATTACGAGTAAGGTGCCGAAGATGGATCCCACGGCCCAGGCGTAGGAAGTCTCTTGGGCTTGGGCGGCACCACTGGTGGTTTTGGGGGTTGAAGTCTCCACTAAGAGATCCCTGCACGCTTGACAAAGAGCCATTGTTGGGCAAGGGCTTGAGACCAAGAATGCAGCACATGAGAGGATAGAGGTCGACGGAGTTCATGGGAGGCCTTGGTGTAGTCACGCGCGGAAAGCGGGTCCGCGGAGCGACAAACACGGGTTGCATGCTGGGAAGGCTGTTGTTGTAACCATGGTTTCCCACTGTAAATCAAACACATGGTCAGTAGTCCTCAATCGGGTCATGGGGTCTATATGACCCCAATCGACTTTTACTTAATAAAAAAAAGGTTCCCTTCATCTCATTGGAATAAGATTTTGTGACTTTTCATACATTATCTACAGGGCTCTCAAGCGTCACGCATTGAGCGTGACAGTCACTCATTTCGGTCTTTTGTCACGCACTCCCGCCACACATTGTATTTCTCACGCAGAAAAACTATTTATCATATATTTAATATGCCGCAGCGCCCAAATTGTCTCTAGCCGCTTCACTCTCATAGTGGGAACGCAAGCGCGCGCGTCTCCCTGCTCTCGCAGCCTGTCGCTTTATCAGCCAATCAAAAAAAGGAAAGGGCTACACAATTTTAGCCAATCAGAAAATAGCACTACTGTATCTGGGTAAGATTTAACGCAACAACCAATAAAAAAGCATTTCAAGGAATTGTTCACGTGATTCTGCAACAACATCTCTTCCAAAAGTTTCGTTCACCCGCAGAGGAAACGACTGGAGCTCCGAATATCACTGAGCAGAGTAAGTCATGAGATCTCCTGTTTTAATGTTACAACAAATTTACAAATTGTTTGACACAAACAAAGACAACTTGACTGCTGTTAGAGAATCATATTTTATAATTATCCTGGCCATGGATGCATTAATCATTGCATATATGTCTTTCAAAGATGTCAGGTAAAAAGCAAACGAGCATCCTCTCATTCGCCCTGAGAGGAAAGCCCCCTAAAAAGGCTAGGTTAGAGGATGCTGGCCCAGAGAAGGTGGCCAAAAGGGTAGGCCCATTAGAGGAGGAGACGGTGCCATGTGTCATACATTTTCTGCAAGTCTCAGCAATTAATAACAACACAAAAACACTAATATTAATATTATTAATGAAACACCCACATTCCAACGACCCCCCCCCCCCTCAACAACCAACAACACCCCCCCCCCCCCATTGGGGCGGAGAATGTCACTCTTGCCTGTCTTCAAAACTTGAGAGCCCTGTATCTATCTATACACACAAAAACTGGGCTTGATTCAGGTCAATATGACATACACTCACCGGCCACTTTATTAGGTACACCTGTCCAACTGCTGCGTTAACACTTAATTTCTAAGCAGCCAATCACATGGCGGCAACTCAGTGCATTTAGGCATGTAGACATGGTCAAGAGCAATCTCCTGCAGTTCAAACCGAGCATCAGTATGGGGAAGAAAGGTGATTTGAGTGACTTTGAACGTGGCATGATTGTTGGTGCCAGAAGGGCTGGTCTGAGTATTTCAGAAACTGCTAATCTACTGGGATTTTCACGCACAACCATCTCTAGGGTTTACAGAGAATGGTCCAAAAAAAGAAAAAAACATCCAGTGAGCGGCAGTTCTGTGGGCGGAAATGCCTTGTTGATGCCAGAGGTCAGAGGAGAATGGCCAGACTGGTTCAAGCTGATAGAAGGGCAACAGTGACTCAAATAACCACCCGTTACAACCAAGGTGGGCAGAAGAGCATCTCTGAACGCACAGTACGTCGAACTTTGAGGCAGATGGGCTACAGCAGCAGAAGACCACACCGGGTGCCACTCCTTTCAGCTAAGAACAGGAAACTGAGGCTACAATTTGCACAAGCTCATCGAAATTGGACAATAGAAGATTGGAAAAACGTTGCCTGGTCTGATGAGTCTCGATTTCTGCTGCGACATTCGGATGGTAGGGTCAGAATTTGGCTTCTACAACATGAAAGCATGGATCCATCCTGCCTTGTATCAACGGTTCAGGCTGGTGCTGGTGGTGTCATGGTGTGGGGAATATTTTCTTGGCACTCTTTGGGGCCCCTTGGTACCAATTGAGCATCGTTGCAACGCCACAGCCTACCTGAGAATTGTTGCTGACCATGTCCATCCCTTTATGACCACAATGTACCCAACTTCTGATGGCTACTTTCAGCAGGATAATGCGCCATGTCATAAAGCTGGAATCATCTCAGACTGGTTTCTTGAACATGACAATGAGTTCGCTGCACTCAAATGGCCTCCACAGTCACCAGATCTCAATCCAATAGAGCATCTTTGGGATGTGGTGGAACGGGAGAGTTCGCATCATGGATGTGCAGCCGACAAATCTGCGGCAACTGTGTGATGCCATCATGTCAATATGGACCAAACTCCCTGAGGAATGCTTCCAGCACCTTGTTGAATCTATGCCACGAAGAATTGAGGCAGTTCTGAAGGCAAAAAGGGGTCCAACCCGTTACTAGCATGGGGTACCTAATAAAGTGGCCGGTGAGTGTATTTTCTTCATGTGTCCAAAAAAAAATAAATCTGGCATAAATCTGAAATTTTTTACACAGAAATGAAGGCCTAGTACTAGAGCATAAATGCAATGTATCATAAAATAATATTTCTTATGCAAGCTAATGGTGTAGTTGAGGAATTGTGTGGTATATGGATACAAAAGTACTTTATATCTCCAAAACACAGCATTAATGAATAGATAGAGAAGTAAACAAAAAAAATTATATATTATTTGTATGATTAAAAATGTATATTTTTTGTTCAAAATTGTTGGGGTCCGTATAGACCCCGAAGCCCAGAGGTGTAAACAGGAAACGAAGACCATATAAAGGTTAAATAACTGCAAAGGTGTCTCAGATATTTGATAAGCAAGCACATACAACGACATTAACGTGTTATTGTACATGTTCGTTGTGCTTTAATTATGTGTAAATAACAATACGCACACATAAGAGATCCATTTCTGTTCTGCATGACCGTCCATCCCTCTTTGACCTCTATGATCAGAGGCATGATCCTGGCATTGTGTCTGTAGTGGTAATGATCTGGAATCTCCTTCTTTTTATACACAGCCATGTTCGGGTTGACGTTCTTCAATCGAGCTGTAGACCTCTTCAAGTTTGCCTGGGTTAAGAGAAGGATAACACTCAAATACCTGTTTACATAGAATATGCGGTTTTCATTTACGAGTGTTTAACCGGTGCGCTCGCGTCTTTTGCAGCATCTCGTGCATGCTTTTCTGAAAATGTGGTGCTAAAGTTAAAACAAGTTTAATGTGTTTCCAGACCTTACATTTCTTTTCACTCCACTGACCCTCATCTCGCACTTTTAACAGCAAAAACATGTTTTGTGTGAATGTCGCCACCAATTATAACATATTTAATTGAAGATTGGGTGTTTCTTAGACTACAGGCACTTTTGACTTAAAACACTTTTCACACACTCATTAATTGTCTTGTTTCTGAAAGTCATGAACTTTTCCACCACATCTCAGATGAAGTGTTGTGTTTAACACCATTCTTTGGTGAAAATGACGTGATGGAAAGTGACGTTTTTAAAATAAAATAATCATCTCTTTTGTCTTACCACGGTTAATTTCATAGTTAGATTTGGATGTATTATAAATGCACACTAATAATATTTGCATTTTTGCCTCGCCTGAAGTTCATTCTTATTGGAAATTGTAAAAAAAAATTTTGCTCACAAATTATATTTGTATATTTGTTATAAATTACTTTTGACGAGGGACAGTGGTCGAAATAGCCTCTATGCACGTACTCAGTCTCCAAGTTTGTCTCACACGCCCAGTTACTTCCCGGTGCTGCGTCAATCTATGGTCAGAAGCTGGTTTTGCGAAGGTGTAGATAGTGTCAAATTACACTTGCTGTTTATAACACGTCCTGCGGTTAACGTCGAATGATGTTAACAACACTGTGTGCAGTTAGCTGTCACACAAGAGTGAAAAGAGAAAGCTATTTTAAATATCATATATTTCTAGCTACATCAACAACTTTTAGGGTTAGTATTCTCTCTATGTCGTACTGAAATTCGAAGCTAGCGAATCAGCGTTTGCTAAAATCGCTTGCCTCCGTTTCTGAGAAATGGATTTTATTCGTAGATATTCTGCGCTATACACTTGGCCTGCAGAACGCACTTCCGAAGTAAGACCCGACTGAGATTCTCTTTGGACACACGTCAGCAGGGTTCGTGCATAGAGGCTATTGAACAGTGGAAAGTTTCAATCAATAAAAAGCGTAAACTTTTTATTTAGATCTGAGATTTCTAAACTTTTTTGTCAATCTAATCGCATTGACATAATATATTATATTTACTTTAAGCAAATTTTCATGTTCTCTGATGTGCTCACAAAAGTATGGAAGCCTGTTTCCGCCACTGAATAAAAAATAAAAAAGTAATTGCGACTTTTTATTTCACAATTGCGAGATGTGAGGTCAGAATTGTGAGAAATAAAGTTGCAATTGCGAAATATAAAGTCAGAATTGCGAGATATAAAGTCAGAATTACGAGATATAAAGTCAGAATTGCGTGATATAAAGTCAGAATTGTGAGTAATAAAGTTGCAATTGCGAAATATAAAGTCAGAATTGCGAGATATAAAGTCAGAATTGAGATATAGTAGCAATGCTATATAAAGTCGAATTCTGAGAAAAAAAGACAGAAGTGCGACTTTTATCTCACAATTCTGACTTTCTCACAATTGCGAGTTTACATCTCGCAACTCTGACTTTATAACACATAATTGCGCGTTTTATATGTCGAAATTCTAAATCTTTTCTCAGAATTGTGAGATATAAACTTGCAATTGCGAGTTATCTGGCCAATTCTAAGAATAGTTTAAATATCACAATTCTGACTTTATATCTTGCATTTCTGACTTTATAACACGCAATTGCTGACTTTATCTCATGCAATTCTGACTTTATATCTCGCAATTCTGACTTTACATCTCGCAATTCTGACTTTATATCTCGCAATTCTGACTTTATATCACGCAATTCGCGACTCTTATATCATGCAATTGCAACTTTATATACTCGCAATTCTGACTTTACATCTCGCTATTCTGACTTAATAACACGCAATTGCGACTTTATATCATCGCAATTCTGACTTTATATCTCGCAATTCTGACTTAATAACACGCAATTGCGACTTTATATCATGCAATTCTGACTTTATATCTCGCAATTCTGACTTAACACGCAATTGAACTTTATATCACGCAATTCTGACTTTACATCACGTTAGTGATATAATATTATAATATCACAAAAATAATATTATTTTAGTGTTTTATTTGATTATTTTTATTTTAAAGGATCTATTTATTTTTAATTTACATTTATTATTATTTAATTAATTATTAGCTTTTATCAACTCACAAACACGCTATGTTTGAAGTTCCTTCTTTGAACCCCAGTTTGGGAAAAAAATATATTGTTAAAGTGGATTTTCATAGAAGAAGTTAAAACAATAAAAATCTATAAATAAAAGGGTTTTGAAAAGTAGCAAAAATACATGATGACATGCTAAAAACTGAAATAGCTACACAAATATCCCGCATTCCCACAATAAACAATAACAAATGCTTTATTTTCATTCTCACCTTCTTTTGGCAAAATACCAACTACAGGACTCTTGTCTATCCATGTGTAAAGATCTCGGCTGACGTAGGTGTCCAGCTCAATAATCTTCTCATGTGATAACTGAGTCATTCCATGATCACTTGTAACAATGAGATTGACTTTTTCATAAAGGTCAGCGGCTTCTGAGCTTGTCCCTGAGGAATCCCAACTTATCATCGATGTCTGCTGATGACTGCATCCATTTGTGTGCTCTCCGGCCCAAAGTTATGCCCGCTCTCGTCTGGCTCCTCCCAATATAAGACACCAAAATTAATGGCCTTTGGCCCTGAGAACCAATCAATGAGTTTCTCGACTCTGGTCTCAAAAGGCATTGATGCGTTGTAACTCAAGTAATGTGTTGGGTACGTTCCACCAATTGCTACATCTGATCCAGGCCACATGGCAGTCTCCGCTCTTCCAGCCAGCCTTCTGATTTGGTCACCCACAACGGCACGGCCTCCTCCCACCACCATGCATCGTACACTGAAGGTCCCTCCATGGAAAACGACTTGTTGTGAATGGGGTCGTACATTTCGTTAGCAATGATGCCATGGGTTTCGGCGTGTAATCCTGTCACTAAGGTGTAGTGGTTCGGGTAGGTCTTGGTGATGTAGGTGTTCTCCACTTCTCCACCTGCACACCCTCATCCATCAGGGCACGAAAATTGGGCGTGGGTACTCGGTTCACATAGTCCCAGCGGAAGCCATCAAAGGATACCAGTAGCAGCTGGCTTTGCTCTACTTGCTGGGAGCTTGATGTCTGTAGCAGTATTAATACGCAACTAAGGAAGCAGCTCTGGTATGGCATGATGCAAGTTTTTCTATGAAAGGGAGACCTAGAAAAAAATGAATTGTAAGATAAATTGTGTAGACATGAAATAGGGAAGTTAATAAAGTTTAAACCATTAACAACATTCATATGATCACATTTATCATTCTGATTTAGGTCAATATTCTGGTTAAACCTTCGTCAGTTATTGGAGTTGCGTAGACATGCATCGGCATATTGCTAATAAGACAAGTGCATTAATTTCTAGAAATAATGAAGATGCTCTTGCCATTTATTATGCTAAAAAAAGAATAATATAGAACATAGAAGAAAAGCATAATCAATTTAAATAATCACATTGATGTGCTTAACAATAACTTACAAGAGGCAGATATTTGAAAAACATGTGGGCCATAAAATTTCAATGTTTATAAAAATATAAGTATAAAATAATTCAAAAATGTTCTCGAAAAAAAATCTTTTGACTTTTCAGAAATGTCAGTATCTAATATCACCCAGAACTATCTTTGTTTGGACATGCACATATATAAATTAATGTTGGGTTATTATGGTGGATATTCCGAACGAGATATTTATTTCTAGAAACCAGATATATTGATTTAATCGTAATCTAATTGTAGCAATAAAAATGTCAACACATTACATAAAAATAATGTCAACAATTTCTATATATATATATATATATATATATATATATACACACACACACACACATACATACACATATAGCAGTAAAAATATATGTATTTATTTATTTATTTTTCAAAAAGCGATATATCTTTTTAAATTTCCATTCTTATATATAAATATATAAATATATAAATATATCATAAATATATATATATATATATATATATATATATATATATATATATATATACATATATATATATATATATATATATATAACAACTGACACATTGTTGAAATTAAAAAAATCTCTTTAAACAACTGTCTTAAAAACAATCGGTCGCGCAGTGTGTCACGAATGGCACTGCATGTAACGTTATGGCTATGTATGTCATATTCGGTCATGAAAGAGCAGCCTACTTTCAGAGCGCCTGCTCAGTTAACAGGTGCATTTCTCTATACATAATGTAACAACTAAATAGAAACATTTCGGTAACATAAACGCTCTGTCGAAACGGATGTCAAATAGCCTACCGAAATAATTCAATTGTATAGTGCGTCACTAGAAATGGAACATCATGACATCACACACAATGCAGCGCATTTCAGCCGCCTATAATAACGCTCTCTTTATTCACTCTTGTCCTTTAAAAAAGATTTACAAAACCATCCCTGTTGAGTTCTTTCACATCAACCAACTGACCAGTGCATGTGCATGCGCTTCTCTCATTAAACGGCAGCCGCTGTTAACGAACGGGGAACCGTAGCTCGAGGTAGCGCAATGCATGCTCTATGACAACTCTTTATGTCACGTTACATCGCGAAAATGTCTCCATCATGCATCTTCACAGACAACCAGTACATGTACAATTAAACACATATAACCTGAACTCATGCCAGCAACCGTTCAGCTTACCTCAGTGTGTGTGCAGATATTTGGCTCTGCCAAAAAAATAAACACAGTCACAGCTAGATCATAGGAAGGAAGCTCCGCCTATTTTTCGCTCATCATCTCATTAGAGACGATTTGTTATGGAAAAATCATTAGAGATAAACTCTAACAACAGTATTCAATTTATTTTTATTTAAGTTTAACGATTTCACTTGGCAACTCTATATGGCAGACGCAATGTCTATAAAACACCTGCTGTTATTCCGAATTGCCTTTTATTTGTGTAAACCTCAGGGAGGATTAAGTTTAAAATACGAATTTATAGGCTAATTTTCTTTAACGTACGGCCTTGCAGTTGCTGCAGCGCTTAGGCTACTGTGTTTGTAATATAATATTAAGTGTTTATGTTTTGTCAAATGTGAATAAGTGCTAGCTGAGTATAAATAGCTCCTCCTAATAACAATTTACACTCGCGAGGGTTTACCATTAAATTCTGGCTATTTTGTTTAACGCCATAGGCTGTAAAAGTAGCCTCAGATGGCTACAATGGCTATCGATGTAAAAGCGAATAGGCCTATTGAAGTTTCATTATCAACATTATCCACCAGAGGTCACACAAACATACTAAATAGTCAAGTCGTCTTTAATGCATTTATGGTCTCTGGTGGATGAGCATTTAAACACGACAAAATTGTGTTCTTATAGACCATTTCACAAGATGTAAACAACACTGGTCCAGAAACACTTCCTGTTTCATTTTGTAACTGTTTTCTTTATTTCACATGTAAAGAAAATATCTTAAAGATGTTTGTTTAACCTTTTGATCCCGTTTTATATGTTCTGTTGATTGTATTTTATCCCAGCTTTTATGTAGTGTTAAAAAAACTGGAACAGGAAGTGCTTCTGGACCAGTGTTGTTTACATCTTGTGAAATGGTCTATAGCCTACTTTTCTGTTTTTCTACATTTTTAAAGAACTGAAATAGCTACACAAAATCATTCCTTGGACTTTTAAAATGTTTGATAGCTTATTAAGATAATTCCACAGGAATACTGATGGATGGATGGATGCAGAAGTGGACAGCGGTCATCTATAGCCAGTGTTTTAGAGAAGTCTACTCCTTGCTGTGAAGATCCGGCGATCTGCTGGACTCCAGATTCTTGTCCGTCTCCACGACGACCACAACCTGACGCAACTTACGCCCCTCCTCCATTCAAGCCTGTCGTCTCATTCAAGACACAAGTGTGGTGTTAAAGCAGTGTTGTTGAGCTCAGTAGAGCGGGACAAGACTGTATACAAGTACCTGATAAACTACTAGGCTATGAAGGTAAGACTAATCTTTTCTTTAATAACCCCATGTGGACTGAATATTTTTTCGATTTGTATTCCTTTCCTTTTTTTAAAAAATCCTAATTAAGAGTCACTACTGAGCATGGTGCTCTGGACGTTTTTTTTAAATGACTTTCTATCTGATTTGTTTACAGGATACACTTGGCATAATCTTAAATGAACCCTACATTTTAATCATTCACTGCCATGGTGAGCTGCAGTATATTTTAAAATAGTTTAGCCAAATGTATGACATTATAATACCAATTTGTTCCTGATCTGTCTCAACACAGGTTATTCAACACCCTGACAAGTTTTAATTTAGTTTGCAATCAGTTAGGCTGAGTTAATCATTGCAATGCGCCATGTTTAATAAATAAACTATTTAGTAATAATCAAAGAAATGCTGTTATGACATGAGATGTAAAAGACAGCTAAAACAGAAAATTATTAGACATTTAGGAAAATACATTATTTATGATATTCATGAAGCGCAACTTTGGCTGGAACAGTCCATTTTCACTCACAATCATTTTATGCTGACAAAAACAGATTTGCACTGCAGCGATATGACAGTTAAATTCACCACATCTAATTAGACATGGATAAATTCAGTCATGACTTATTCTAAACTGTCTGGTTGGCCCGAGGACATTTAATATGTCTGGAAAAGAAGGAGAATTTTCCCCTTGAGATCTGCATTCTAAACATACAACTTTAGAGTGTGTGGAAAGATACAGCACTCAAAACCATTATGACTCACCAAAAGAGAATCTTTTTTAAAGAAAAAGTATATTCTACTTTATTCTATTCTGTTTAGTGATTTCAAATCGATTATCAATATATTAACGCACTTTTATTAGATGGGATTAATCGTGACTAATCAATTTGACAGCAATAATGATATTATATTGTTAACTTTCTAATGATTTTCAAGACTCATTTAGTCTGTTGATTAATATCACACTATTTACATATTCATGCTTATATGTAAACCGAATGTGAATATTCATCAGAACCTAGACATGTTGTCATGTGTTTCTCACATTCCATGCAATATTTTTTTTTCTCTTTGTAGACTGCACTTTTTCACCATCAATTGACTCATATTTTAGCGTCACTAAGGCTTTAAAAAGCACATATTTTCAGTCTAAAGTGAGAGTGGTCTGGTATGAATGGATCCCCCTGTGAGATGAGTGACGCCTCTGCTGCCACACACAGAGCAAAGCGCTAAATGAGCGAGTTTGATTAGTCCTGGAGCCGTGTGGAGGTTAAAGTGGGGCCAATTAAGAGACCAACATACTCTAACATCCTCTCCTCCTTTGGGAAAGACACATTCCTAGAGCAGCTGTGATGATGGAATACATCAAGGCAATATGCCAAACACTATATCACATCACATCAAGGCAATATGCCAAACACTTTGTCACACATACATTAGACTGACAGCTTTATGGAAAAGCATTATAAATGTGGGTGGTCCTGAGATCAATTACATTATAAGCACAATCCCATTTATTGCCAGTTACTACTGTACATATGATTATGTTTGTCCAACAGTAGAGACTGTAAAAGAGTAGCATTATATTCTTTGCTCATTGTCACATTCAGGTCTGGCTGGTAGTGACATTTAGTTCTTTAGAGCAGACAGTCTTCAGTGCTGCTGACTCATAGGCTGGGCTTAGTTGCTATGGAAACCACCAGCTTTGGAAGATTGAGCGTGTGATATGAGGCATGGATGGAAAGTGTCCATGTGTTCAATAAACTGCCCGTTTAACCCATGATTTACTCTAGAAGATCTGGATTAGGAGGTAGAATAGAGTGCCGAAGTTATGACGTCACTTTGTAGGACAACTCGGAAGTTAGCGGCGCATGGGTTCCCTCCGATTCGAAAAGCTATGCATTTTCCCCATAGACTTTTGGAAAATCTGCAAAAAATAAGATCTGTGTTCAACAACGAGTTGTGACCCTTACACGTTTTGTCTATCAAGATAATCTTTACAAGTTAATCCAAAATGTATACGTTTTGAAGCCTAATATAAATTAAAAAACACAAGCAGACACAACAAAGTTTAAAAAAAACACAAGCAGGTTATAACTGTGTGTTCTATGTCATAGATCAAAACGTGAAAATATTTAGAGGCTTTGTTAAAGCTACACTGTGTGATTTTTACCCCCCTCTAGTGGTAAAAAGGTATATGACCATCCAGTGAATATTAGTTTCTGTTCCTCTTAATTCCGATTTCGTTTTAACTCCTACGGTGGCCATTGTAGTCCAAGATTAACATGGCTTCCAGTTCGACCTCGTCCATGAGTGTTAACTCAAATGTAAACGCGAAAGGCGAAGCTTGAATTAACGGGTATGTCCCTCTTTGGCTAATGTACTTTCAAGATGGAGGGGCAACATGGCGACTGACATTAGAACCCCTTACCCGTATGTATTTTCAATGGCATATTATACACTCACGAGAATACTTTATTACTTTGAACGAAGTAAATATACATTAATGAGCACATATATTTTTGAAAGAACTAAGTGTTTTTAGCTAAGAATAAACTCAAAGAGTTTAGCACAGTGTAGCTTTAACCACTGACCTTGCAGGTGATTTAGCAAAAACACATTAAAAAACCCATAGACTTTAGGGCGAGGGAACCGGAAGTGCTAAAATGCTAACTCACGTCGAGCGTTTTGGTTCACTCCAAAAAAGTCATTATTTAATAAATTACACTCAGAAAAAAAGGTACAAAAGCTGTCACTGGGGCTGTACCTTTTCAAAAGGTACACTTTTGTCCATTTTAGGAGCTAATATGAACATTTTAGGTGCTAATATGTAGCATTTTAGGTGCTAATATGTACATTTAGGTGCTAATATGTACATTTTAAGTGTTAATATGTACATTTTAGGAGCTAATATGTACATTTTAGGTGCTAATATGTACATTTTAAGTGTTAATATGTACATTTTAAGTGTTAATATGTACATTTTAGGAGCTAATATGTACATTTTAGGTGCTAATATGTACATTTTAAGTGTTAATATGTACATTTCAGGAGCTAATATGTCCATTTTAGGTTCTGAAAATATACATTTTAGATGCTAATATGTATGTTTTAGGTTCTAATATGTACATTTTAGGAGTTAATATGTACATTTTAGGTGCTAATATGTACCACTAAGGTACCAATATGTAGCCTTTGGGTACAAAATTGTACCTTTTGAAAAGGTACAGCCTCAGTGACAGCTTTTGCACCTTTTTTTCTGAGAGTGTAGGTATTTGCATCTATTTGATTTCATTTAAATAATCATATATTCAATGTGTATTCATTTAAATTACTTATAATCATATAAAATCTATTTAAGGGATAGTTCACCCAAAAACAAAAATGCTGTCATCATTTACTAACCATTTACATTTACCATTACATTTACAGTTTCTTTCTTCTGCTGAACACAATTTAAGAAGATATTTTGAAGAATGTTAGTAATCAAACCCTTGACAGTTTAGCCATTGGCTTCCATATTTTGTATCCTACAATGGATGTCAATGGCTATACTGGCATCCATGGTTTGATTTTAAAACACATTCAGTGTATTGGTACTATTAAATAAATCTCATTCTTAGTCGCATTGATAACACTTGCACTTTAGACGTTATACAAGTAACTTTGCAACTACATGTCAACTAGCAGTCATTGTCAATGTGAAATTGAAAAGGATTGTGAATTTATATATGTAATTTTGATACACATATATATTTACTGTAAACATTTACAGTAAATGATAAAAAGGTAACCAAGTTTGTTTCGATTGAAGGAAAGGATCAAGAAGATGTTTGGATGACTACACTACTGGGATGATACTGCTGGAGAAATGGAAGGTCAATATCTCCATTGCTGATTTATTTTATAGCCCCGCATACTAACCATCCTGGTAACTGCAAGCAAATCCAAAGGTCTGTATTTTTATTGCTCAAACAAGGCGATGAGATCATCTGACACTTAAATTGACTTCCACTGTTTATTTTTGGCAACACTAACCACTTCCTCAAAGGCCATGGATACGAGCTCAACACCTCAGATCAATATAGAGGACTATGATGGCCTTGAGGTTGAGGTTGTCCCAGATGATCACTTGAGAAACTTGAAAGCACTGACTGAGAAGCTGAGACTTGAAACCAGAAGGCCGTCCTATCTTGAGTGGAAGGAACGAGTGGAAGCTCAGAGCTCCAAAAGCTCAGCCGTGCCAGAGAGCTCATCAGACCTGGAGAAAGCTGCTGGACTGAAGCCCAGTGCATCACCTCAGAGGAACACAGAGAATTCCCAAGCGACTGCAGGAAACGGCCTGATTTCAAAAAGCCTTAGAGGGTTCGATAATATTGACGAAGCTCTGGTTTGGCTTAGAAAAGAACTGGTAAGTCAAAATGTTTCAAAACCAGTTTGCATCCTAATTAGAGATGTAGTTCACTTTTAAAAAGACTTTTGCTTATAATTTACTCACCCCCATGACATCCAAGATGCCCATGTCGTTCTTTCTTCAGTCGAAAAGAAATTAAGGTTTTTGATGAAAACATTCCAGGATTTTCTCCATTTAATGGACTTCAATGGGAACCAAACAGTTCAAGGTCCAAATAAGAGTTTGAGTGCAGCTTCAAAGGGCTTTATAAAACGGTTAGTTCGAATCCTCTGATTCTGATTGGTCAAGAGCTGTGCTTTATTCACGATAAAACACGGCTACGACCACTTCACCCAACGGTTCTATTGATCGCTGCGTAACACTGCGGTGTTGTTTTTATTTGAGCTTTCATGCATTTTACACATTGGAACGTTGTTGCTGTTCACACTCGGGGACTATTTTTTCCAGCGGAAGGTAGGCTTTTAGTGATTTTACTTCAAGAAAGTTGCACTAACATTGTTTTTTACTTAAATATTGTGTGGCAACCGTTTTATAAAAGCATTAAGATACTCGAGGCAAGTGCTGTATCGCTAATAAGTAACGGCTTCTCGTCGTGCCTAACAAACGCCCTTGAGCCGTTACTTATTCACGATACAGCACAGCCTCTTCGTACCTTATTGCTTACTCAAACGACACCAGACGATAGAATAAGCGTCTTATCTAGCAAATCAATCTGTCATTTCAAAAATAAAAAAAAAGTTTTACAAGCACAAAATGCTCGCCTTGTTCTGTTCTGTGATGAACGTTCGTGACTCTCCTGTTCAAACTCGTTCATCAAAATGAACAAATCTTTTTGAGTCATGACTCCAAAGGAAGTCCTAGATAAGACCCTTATTCATCGTCTGTGTCGTTTAAAGGTGCCATCTGTAGTAATTGAGGTAAAAATTTACAGAAAATGAGCTACACGCATCAAAAGAATGAGAAGAAATAAGTGCAATAATGTCATTAAAAAACTGAAAAGTTATATTGCTGCCGAGATATAAACCTAAATTAGCATGCTAAATTACTAGCCCCGGCCCGTCAGGTGTCGTAGTACCAGTTTCGGCCATGGGAGGCGGTATGCGGCGGGCAACATAAACACCAGCCGCACACTGCAATAGACGAGTAAGTGGCGCGTCTTTATGTGTGTGTGTACTTTGAACCTGAAGTCAGTCGTGTGGAAATACAGCCGATTACTACATTTCAGTTCAGGGAAGAGTTCAAAAAATGATTGGTCGAATGTATGAGGAATACATTTTGGTAAAGTTGTAGCATACTGTATCTTTCAACAGTGTTCGTGTTCTTTTTCCATTAGCTGCGTAGACTATCGGTTCACGTGCGCTAGGGATCTGTGGTGTAACATGTACAAGCGCCAAATGGTATTTATTGTTTGAATTGTGTAAATAAAATTGACAGAATCTGAGAGCTTAACTGGCAACCTGATTGCTGAAGTGTCAACTGCATGTGTCTTAGCAGTGAAATCGTGAGAGTTGGCAGCTCTGAATGGCGTTAGCTCATCAACATCAGCGAATGCTGTCTGTCAAATTAATTCAAACTAACAATAAAAGTGTAATATGAACAAAAACGAATACCGTAAACTTAAAATAATTGCCCAGGGTTTTATTTTCCCATATCGTCGAAATGCACCAGCTTGTTTTTGAGACGCGTTTATGAGACGGTCTTCATCATTTAGTGTTGATGTTGTTCATTGAGTCTCTGATCTCTAAAAATATCCAAATGTCTCCATCGTGAAACTGCGGTCTTCCAACCTTTTACTATCAAAATGATTTGAATAATATGCGTGAGAAAAAGAGCAAAACAGCTCTCGCTTGTGTTGTTCTGAAGACGTGAGAGTGCGTGCGGCCGCGGCACAACTCACTTTCTGGAGGTATACTGCCCCCATCTGTTATGGAATATGGATTATTTTTGATTTAGAATTCCAGATGGCCCCTTTAAAGCCCTTTGAAGCTGCACTGAAACTCTCATTTGGACCTTGAACCGTTTGGTTCCCATTGAAGTCCATTACATGGAGAAAATCCTGGAATGTTTTCATCAAAAACCTTAATTTCTTTTCAACTGAAGAAAGAATGACATGGACATCTTGGATGGCATTGGGGTGAGTAAATTATCAGCAAAAGCTTTTTAAAGTGAACTACTCCTTTTGGACTTGATGTCTTACTTTTGTGGCACTTGGCGGTTAAGAATATGCGTCCTTGCAGAAGAACATTGTAGCCGGAGCTACTTCTCTCTTTTCTGTGACGAGTCACGCAGGTACTGGGCTACTCTGCACAGGTTGGCGTCCCACTCTGTCTGAAATAGTCTGAATATAAACACTTATTACAGGCCGTAGTGATTCAGGATAAGACAACAGCAAGGTTTGGAAGATGGATTTATGATGCACTCGCTTTTATATTTTGTCAATTTCTAGCAAAAAAAAGTTACATAGTGCACCTTGAAGTGGCATTATTTCTGAAATAAAATTACATATAATTAATGTTAATAGTTTTTCAATAGCATAAAGTCAAAAACATCACAGTGACAAAACTTGATATTGAAATGGATTCAATTCTTGAAAGAAAATCTTAATTAGATCGGTATAGGATAGGCCTGGATTTACAGACAGGGCTTAGATTAAGCCAGGATTAGGCCTTAGCTCAATTAGGACATTTAAGTAGCTTTTATAAACATGCCTTAGATAAAACCATTATGGTGTGAAATCTTGAGACGAACAGTGGCACTGACATATTTTAAGATTGTTAGTGCAAATTGCAGTTAAAACGGATCAAACATTCATTTATCATTGTATATATGAAGAGTTCAGATGCAAAAGCCTCAAATGCCATTTGAATTTTCTTCTAAAATGATCATTTTTATCAAGCTTGTAATATTTAAGTTCAGTCATTTCACTTAAATGACAATTAATAGGTTATCTTCATTGCCATTAAAGTGAAATGACTGAACTTAAATATACAAGCTTCATAAAAATGGTCATTTTAGAAGAAAATTTCAAATGGCACTTAGAGGCTTTTGCATCTGAACTCTTCATATATATATATATATATATATATATATATATATATATATATATATATATATATATATATATATATATATATATATAACGTTTTATACAGCTTTACAAGGATAAATAGGCAAATAATGATTCATTTGATGCAAACAAAGTTCAATTCTGCTGTAAAGCAGATCTATAAAGAATATAGTGTCATTGTTAAGGCTGAGGTCAGTTCAGTGTTGATTCAGTTCTGTTAACATTGTGAAGATCATAAAACATGAAATAAGTTTAGTATCTTTAGTTTCTAGTGTCTTTAGACAGCTCTTTGGTCTTGGCCATGTTAGTTGTTAGATTCTTACTGATTGAATGGGGTGGACAGGTGTCTTTATGCAGCTAACAACCTCAAACAGGTGCATCTAATTTAGGATAATAAATGGAGTGGATGTGGACATTTTAAAGGCAGACTAACAGGTCTTTGAGGGTCAGAATTCTAGCTGATAGACAGGTGTTCAAATACGTATTTGCAGCTGTATCACACAAATAATGTTTAAAAAAATCATATATTGTGATTTTTTATTCTGGATTTTTTTTTGATTATGTCTCTCACAGTGGACATGCACTTACGAGGACAATTTCAGACCCCTCCATGATTTCTAAGTGGGAGAACTTGCAAAATACTAAAAGCAGGATGTTCAAATAGGCCTACGTATTTTCCTCACTGTATAAAGCAGCTTTGTAGAAAACAGTGATGTCATCATTCAGCTCAGTTCAGTTCTCATCCTATTGTATCATACAGTCAGATCAATAATATAGCTGAATATTGATGCTCCCTTCACACGCTTCACATGGATTATTTGATACCCAAGTACTAGAGTTGGGCATGACATAAACTTTAATAAAAATCCTCAAGGTCAAGTCTCATAAAAGTCTCATGAAACTCATTAATTCAGTTTCAGGTAAAATGTCAAGAGATGCTACTCCCCAAAAATTATATATATGATATTTAGGAATTAATAATTAATTATATTTTACCTTAAAAATTACTTGGAAAAATATATTTAAAAAATGTGAAATAATGGTTGTGGACAGCAGTTCCTTAAACGTGTATGGAAAATATTTGTTTTCTTTCTTAAAAATAGCAAGAAAAAAAAAGTTTTACTAGATTTTAAAAGATTTATCATCGTCCTATACACTCTTATTTGTCCTTATCAAGTTCTCACAAATAAATCAGATTTTTTGAAATAATTGCCACTTCTTTGCAATCCTCTTTTTGCAAGGGAAGAAAACAAAAATCATCCCCATTAGTTAGCTAATTTGAATGAAACAATGGAGTGAATGCGCGGGCCTCCATTACCTCATCACTGTGTGAGATTGCCATTCATGTTAAAGTGAGTGGAAAGGATGGTGAGCAGATGAGCATGAGAGGTGATCGGTCTGTTTCCTCGCTCTCTGTTCCTGTAAGTGTAATCACTTCTCTTCCACTGAGCCATGTGGTTCATGGCATGCTTGTATGTGCAGTCTTCAGTCTATTATAGCCAATGCACGCAATGAGGCTCCTTTCACCACATCCGAAGCCTTTCTTCTACTGACTTTGACCCGTGTGTGTCCATAAACATTTGGGCAAAGGAAATTGGTCACAAAAACAAATAAACAGAGCCAGTCACAAGTGGACTTCTGACGATCCATCCCAACTTTGTGCCTCTTGTTATGTGAAATGGACAAAAGCATGTTTGCTAACAAAGATGGATCTACATGTTCATGTTTATTTAAATGGTTAGAAGCGATTTAAGCAATTAAGAAGCAGTGGGTTCACGCCAGGCATGTTGCCATGAGTCTGAAAGCTCTTAACAATGTTACAAAAGATTTCTATTTCAAATGAATGTTGTTTATTTGAACTTTCTATTCATTAAAGAAAGAATCCTGAAAAACAATATCAAGGTTTCCACTAAAATATTAAGCAGCACAATTCAGATTATTTTTATTTTTATGATTTTGTCCGTTAAACTTTTAAAGTGATTATTTGTCAAGTAATGATAATACGTGGTATATTGGTATATGGTGGTATATTCTTCTTTTAATTTATGTTTGGTGGCTATCAAAAGAGCACTGAGGCACCATTTACACAACACCATTTTCGAATAAAAACGGAAAACTTTATATGCGGTTTGGCTGTTCAGTTTTGGCTGTTCAGACAACGGCATTTGGGGGACCTGAAAACACAAACTTTTAAAAGAGTTTAAAAATATATATATATACCATTATCATCTTCTTGTAAACCTGTAAAGTAGAGAAATGCTTCATGCGCATGCGTATTACGTGTTCAGTCTATAGCCGTTGGATTTTTCCTTTATAAAGTCACATCGCCAACTACTGGCCTTGCATGAATAATACAGCGTATTTTAATCGTTTTCATGGATCCGTGTGAACAGGTATCATTTTACCAATGTTGTTGTCTGTACGTGAAAAACGCAAAGAAAAAAAAAAACGTTTCTGTTTTCGGTACATTGTTGTCGTGTAATCTCCACAATGACAGTGACAAACAACAACCACATTAAAAAAATGCAGTTAATATGGCAAAAAATAACTTTAAGGGGCAACAAACACAACTTTGCCAAAGCAATAGCAAACCAATGAACAGTAACATTAAAGTCAGCATGAAACAGAAGTTAATTGCGATAGTCTTCTCTTCCCTATTGTGAAGTATATCCAAGTTAAGCCCCGTTCACTCTACACTCAAGTTTGTCGCTGCAGGTCGCCAGTGGCTGCGCTGGAGGGCGTTCCCACTACTGGTTGCCTAGTAATGTTTGTGAATGACATTCATGGATGTTACTCTATGTTAGACAACAAATGTTTTATTGCCGCTACAAACAAATATTTTGGAAGGGAAAGTCTAAATATAAATGGAATCAGTACATAAAATGCATAAAATTAAAGATGAACGAGAAACAGCGAGTGCTCTTTGCCATCACGGCTATTTAACTGCAGCAAACACTGGTCTATCTGGGTTCCCGAAAAGATTCAGTCACGGAGTCAGTGCGGTGAACACCACTGTATGTACACGGAGATATATCATACATTATAGGACAGTTTCTGACTGCTAAAATGAGCTTCTCGTTCAACATGCCTCAGTCAGACTCAGCACTGAAGAGTGACGCGCTCCACTGACTTCACTCCTATTGGTTGTCGCTTGCGAAAATCGTTCTTCATTTGCATAAAGTAAAACATTTCTCAACTTTGTCACGTCGTCAGACACGCCCCATACGCACAACCGGCGCTGCGTCTCTCGAATAGGTTCACGCCCACTTTTGGGGGAAACAAACTAGACTCCCATAGACTTCAATATAAAATAACGTCCAAAACCAACGTCCGTACACAGCCAAGAGGCGTAAATAACTTAAGAAATCACTTATATAAAACATGTCAAGTAGTTATATGTCCACCCTGCCTGCCAAAGAGCCTGAAAGATACATGTATACACAAACTTAATTTGGCCAATTTAAAAACATGTCCCTTTATTCTCCCAGCGTCAAATTGGGGTAACGTTACAACCCCACCCAGTGGCCCGAGGTGCTCTTACCCGGACATTTAAGGCCATTGCACACCGAGTCCGAAATTCGCATCTGAAATTTTCGCATGTTAAAAAAAAATTCAACTCTCACGTTATGTCAATCATGCTTGCACACCGCCTCCGAAACTTTCGTCTGTCAAAAAATTAATCGGATTCGGGTTTGATTTTCTGCGTTTTTCGCATCCAGAGCCATCATTTTGAGAGGTCTTTTGACAATTTGGGGGAGCTCGTCCCTCAAATCATTGCACATTTGCGCGTGCTTTCAGTTTCGGTTTTCAGTTTCGATCAAGTGTTTATGTTCCCTTCTCTATATTGGATTATGAAATTAATAAACCTCCCTTTTCAAATTATATTGAAATTTAGGATCGAATGTGATTGAGCAGCCAATTCGGTATCATTTGGGCACAAACATTACAGCCTAGTTGTTTTGTCTGCCCAGGGCTTCAACCGGGCTGCTGCGCGGGTGTGTGTCCATACCTGATCCATACCTTAGACATACTGCCAGATCTCCACTCAGAATCGATTGGTTCACGGAAATCGGTAGTCTTGTTTTTAATATGTGGCTCCAGAATCGCTTGCAAAGCATCAAACTGTCCCACTGACATTCTGAAGTAAATTTTTAATCGCTAGGGATAAATTCGCTACTCCTTGATAAGGAGGTGAAACTCTCCTTCCTCTCGCGCAATTTCAGGATTGGATGGACGTAATATTTTCTCTTCTTCTTTTTCAATAAGAGAGAGGGCAACAAAATCATCTCTACTGCTTGACGAATCCATTTGGTATATTTGCGTTTTTTCCCGCAAAGGTTTAATAAATACGCATCGGACTCTGGTGTGCAAGGTTTCGATGTGTGACGAATTTCTAGGCTGGCGAACACGTAACGCATACGAAAATTTCGCACTCAGTGTGCAATGGCCTTTATTTGTACCTCATCGAGTCACCAGGTAAGCCAGTGAATTTTATTTCTGTTTTTTAAGAGAAAAAACCTTAATGTATATATTATGAATTTATGATGATGATGGCAGGTAGCCTGGGCTGGTTGATAACGGGCTTAAAAAAATTATCTTTCACGCCTCTATAGCAGGCAGGGTGGACATATAATTTCCTGACATGTTTTATATAAGCGATTTCTTAAGTTATTTTACGCCTGTCGGCTGTGTACGGACGTTGGTTTTTGCCGTAATTCTGTATTAAAGTCTATGGGGAATCTGAGTTTGTTTCCCCCAAAAGAGGGCGGAGACTAAATCGACAGTTCAGTTTCCGGTTAACTGCGTATCCAGTCGCCAACGGTCGCGACTGCGCGTGTCGCGGAAGTCGCTCGCTCACCATTAAAAATGAATGGTATCGTGTCGCTTGGTCGCATGTAGTGTGAATGCAGCTTCAAACAGCTTCACAAACAGGAGAAAAATGTAGGGCGGGACTTGATTTTGACAGGCTGTCAAACAATTACAATTACAAACAATTATGTGCACAAATAGATAATTTATAAAAGAAAATACTGAAATATTCCATAAAAAATAAGAATTGTCAATTTTGATTTCATGGTGACTTTAATTGTTCAAGTATTATTGTGCAGTTCGTTGTGCATCTAAAACTTAGTCTGTGTAAAATAAGCCAATATTGTTTCAAAATGACTAAGGTGTATGCTATGAAATTTAATAGGCGTAGAATCAGATAGTTCTTATTATAAGCCTTAATGAGTTTCTCCTAAATTACATTTACTCATAGATGGAGATGTGCATCCAGGACCAGCAATTGGCACGCCAGCTCATGCCGACTACGCGGCGACATCAATAAACTCAAAGTGGGAGCAGACATGTCACCTGCACCGTCGAATGCTCAATGACGCCACCTTTGGCCTGGAGGAGCGTGACGAGCTGTCGGATCTTTTGTGTGATGGACCCGTCACTCCGGGGTTTGGCCTCTCTTCACCGCTGCGCCTCATTGGTGTCACAAAGATGAACATCAACTCCAGACGCTTCTCTCTTTGCTAGAAATGTTCTGAGTGACCATAGCAATAAAGAGAACAAGTGACTCAAAAAGTGAAATGAATAATCTTCGACAACTGTTTTGAAACCCATGAGAACTGTTGTCACAGAACACCCTGTGCCTCTCGGTCTATGTACTCTGTGCCAGTTAAATCATTTGAATTAATCGAATGAACAATGGACAATGACTTCTAAAAAAGGTCTGACCTGTTAGCCATGGCTCTATGCCTTACATACAATTCTTGTTGTGGTCATGAGATATCAAAAACTGTTTCTTAACCACACACATGCTCTGTTCCAAATCTTATGTGCACCCTTTGACATGAAAGGCTGTTACAAAACAGGAGACACTATACATCTAGTGCCTCTAAAGATACTTTGTTTTAGCCTAATTCTAAGGCAGTATTCATGGTGACAGCAACTCCATAATTCAATGCGATAAACTTAGTAAAGCAATAGTATACAAGATTGTGGATGGGGCGTTGATTATGAATAAACTATGAATCAACAGTGAAAAGAATTGATTAATGTAATTTAAATGTGGTCTTTAACCCTCTACTGCATGCATTTTGATGACAAATGATAAAATTGAGTCCACATTATTTCTTGGTTCATTTGGGAACATTTTATTGATATAACAGGCTCGTTGACGTAAGGAATAATTGATGATGGGCCATTGAATTATAATAAAAATAATGCATTATTTTTTAAAGGGTAACTAATCCCCTGATCAGAGCCTGACTCCACCCACTGGCAATATTTGAAAAATGTTGAAAAAGTGGGCAGACCCCAGTGGAGATACAGGGACGAAATCCTGATCGTTTTCAATACTCGCAATTCCAACTCCTGATTGCTACAGTGGTTTTGACGAAACAAGCTGATTTTTACCGTGCCAAGAGCGTGGTGAGCTAAAACCTGCGTACGCCACAAAGTCCGGAAACATCCAATAGGAAAATTCAACTGCAGTAGCCTCCAATCAACCTGAAGAGGGCAGCACTAAGACGTTTTTACACCATATATTGTAGAAATAAAACACTTTATACACAAATGTCAAAAAAGTTACTCGAATCAATGACTGGTATTAATAAAGATCCATTCTTACAGATCATTAAAGCTGCTGTGGTAACTTTTGTAAAAAATATTTTTTACATATTTTTTAAAACTGTCATTATGTCCTGACAGTAGAATATGAGAATCTGTGAAAAAAAATCAAGCTCCTCTGGCTCCTCCCAGTGGTCCACAGCCCGAGAGAGCGCTGGTGCCGGAAGCAAATTTCCCATTCATTTTTCCCATTGACATTTTGTAAAATCCATTTTTAAAGAGTATTAGAGCATGTCTGAGGATAACCAGCTACGGCTGAACTCATAAGCATACAACATATCATTTCGAGTGAAAAAACGAAGAGAAAATCCAAAACAAGTCAAAGGTACAAGCCTGTGTACATATTTTCATTTCCGAGCAAATGAACTACTCCTCCCATAAACCACCGCGCCTCACTAAAGTTGACTGAAAGCCACCGTGAAAGAGCCTTTTGAGTGACTTCCAAATCTGACGACGGCAGCGTGAACTTTTTCCTCCAGTGAATTTTATATAGTGAATGTGCAGGGAAACTCCTTTTCCTCGATTTACTGAAGCTTATGCACATGCTAAAACATTGAGCAGCTGGCTCGCTCATTGGCTTCTATGAGCAACTGGACATCCAATGGCGCGGGGCGTCTCAGAGGTGCGACCAATGAACTTAGCCCTACGTCATTACGCGATCTTCAGTCTTCACGTACCTTCGCGGGGTTTCAGACACATGACACGACTTCCACCAATCAGATGCATCACTGTGGGATTGTGGGATTGTTCAGGATTGTGGGTAATGAAGTACTTATCCAATACATCGCGAATAAAAGGCATTTATCTTAAAACAAGGTTAGTGCCCCATGAACTTTTGGTGTATATAGGAGCATATGCAATCGCTTAGTACAGCCGTAGCTGGTTTTAAGTCTACCACTTATGGTTACGTTTTTATGGCTTATATCTCAAATGTCAATGGAGAAATTGTATTGAATTTTTACTTCCGGCACCGAGCTGTGGGTGTTTGATTTTAATTTGGCTTGAGCAAGCCTATCCTAAAAGTTTTGAGGGCAATATAGTTTATCAAGCACAGACAGATGTATGGATATGACCGATAGGTAGAGATAGATAGGCACACAGAGATGAATAGATAGATTAGGATAGGATAGAAAATTATTTTTGATGTGGTAATACATGAGCCGCATGGCATGCTGGTGTACTGACAGAATGGGCACCTACTACTGCTCATACCCCCTCACAGTTGTGTACATTTTTGCAGGGGGGAATGGCTCTTAAAATCCTTGGATTTATAAAGTAAACAACAAACAAAAAAAAAACAGGTGAGAGAGATGGAGGACTAGAGAATGTGTTAGAGAATAATTATCAGCAAACACCAAAATATATATAAAGTAAAATAGCAAAAGTGGTACCCAGGGAATATAAATGATGATGACAATGCCAAGGATAAGCAAAGAGAATGAAGTATAGAGCATAAGAATAAGCATAATTTTTACATGTTCAATGAAATAAATGTAATCTTATTAATTACAAAATAGTTTACATTTAATCAATTTATTTATAGAAAAAAAGTCTTACAATATAACTTTGTATATTGTTACTATTAACTCTTAAATCATGTTTTTCTTCTGGTTCATTTTTAACACTAATATTTACGGTGGTGTATTGCATTCACTTGAAGAATTTTTTTTTGATTTTTCATGAGAAAAAAAGTTTTTGCTCTGTTTTTCTGAATTAACGACTTAATTTTTCATGAGACATTTTTTTGCTCTGTTTTTCTGAATTAATGAGTTAATTTTTCATGGAAATTATTTTTTGCTCTGTTTTTCTGAATGAAAACATTTTCTTCTGAAAAATTAAGTCGTTAATTCAGAAAAAACAGAGCAAAAACTTTTTTCTACATTAAGTCGTTAATTCAGAAAAACAGAGCAAAAACCTTTTTTCTCATGAAAAATTAAGTCGAAAAACTCCACCTCGATCGACGTCATCACTTTGCCCCTAACCAATGAGAAGCATTGTGGGAGGGGCTACACGTGTACCCCTGCCCCAGGTGCACCCCCGCCCTAATCTGCAGGCTGCAGCCAGGTGCTTCTCAAATACAACGTTCCTGATCAGAAACAACCAATCAGAGCCAGGAGGAATGTCTTAGCGGTGTCAGTCACGCTTCGTGTACGCGCTGATCACACCCCTCTCTTGCACAGCGCGAGCGCGTACCCTGCGGGGCCATGGTTCAAACTCGACGGAAGCAGCAGCTGTGCTAAACTGCCAATACGGAGGGACTCCTGCTCATAAAACAAAGAGGTAAAGGGAAGAGCCGATGACGATAAACAAATCTTGTCTAATTTGTCAGCCCATTGTCAAAACTAGCCGCATAACATGTTGATAAAATGTCACGCACTCTGCTAAGCAACAATTGAAACCTGCTAATTCACTGGCTTGTCATGTTGCTGAAATAATGTACTAGCACACCTTATCTAGCATTATATATCGCTGAGAATAATTACTTGCATACTGTAACGTTAGTTACCGTTATATTGAACGTTATCTTACTTGCTATTTATAACTTATAGACTGTTGGTTACTAGGGGTGGGACGATACAGGTACCTCACGATTCAATTCTGTGGCGATATGTGGTCCACGATATGATAATATCACGATTCGCGATATCTACGATATTCAATATATTGGAAGAAATTTCATCAACGATATATCACGATATATGTGACTTATACATCTATAAATATAGATATATAAGGGCCCTATAAAATCCGTTTTATTTTTTGGGAATTCGTTTTTTTTTACCCTTGGCTGTTATTTTAGTCGTAAAAAGAGTGTGCTTTTTAAAGTTAATGATTAAAATGTATTAAAAAATACAAATAAATTAGGAATGACCTTAAATTTATTGAGGTAATATAGACATTTAAGTTACTCAGTAGCCTTTTCAGGACAAATACTGCATGATGCAACATACTGTAACACTGCACTCTCAAGTAACAACAAAATATGGTTATGAGCTTTAAACTGTCCAGTAATATAAATTATATAAGTTCATATAAGTTTAAATAAAGTTCCATGATCACGGAAATCATAGGGTCTTAGTGTCTCCACACTTTAGAGTGGAAACTAGCGGGTGGGTCTTTGATTAGTTTTTTTATTGTTTTCCACCATTCTTCTCGCTTCTCTTGTTGTTAGTTAACTTGTGTTCTTCACCGACCGCTGTTTGCGCCACTTTACCCCTATTTACTCGAACAGCGCCCCCGCAAACAGAATGGTAGATATTGGGTAGTGACAGTGACACTGACAACGGGTAAATTAATCATTTCATGTTGTAATAAAATATCGATATTGGGCGTTAGTGTATCGATTATTTATTGCAACAGAGAGCACAACAATATATTGCAATATCGATTTTTTCCCCACCCCTATTGGTTACATGCATTGCAAAATACATAAGGATTTGAGGACCAAGTTTGTAGTCAAAGTATGGGCAGGCCATAGTCAATGTAAAGCATATTGTTGACGTTTAGTCCCTATCAGTGAATGTGCCATATAACTGTTTATCCGCCGTCATCTACCCTATCTCACGACCAATTCGTAGGAATTCGTACGAGTGATTCAAAAGTGGCTAATTCGTACTAATTCGATCACGACCTCACTCGATACAAATTCGTTAGATTTGTCTAAACCCACGTGACGGTTAAGTTTAGGGGCGGGGTTAGGGGTAGGTCATTCGTACGAATTGGCCGAATTCGTAAAATATGTACGATTTAGCAAAATCGTACTAATTTGTACCGCGTGAGGTCGTATGAATTGTTCCGA
Organism: Hybognathus amarus; assembly: GCA_030378365.1. NCBI lineage: Eukaryota > Metazoa > Chordata > Actinopteri > Cypriniformes > Leuciscidae > Hybognathus > Hybognathus amarus. The sequence goes on from JAQIUQ010003417.1 coordinate 1,047,160, forward strand.
ATTAGCCACCTCGTAAAATTCGTACGAATTCCCGTGAGATCGGGTTGCATCAGTGGCCCTGTTTACTAGCCTGCGCGTTCACGGCCGGCTCTGCTGTGGGGGACGAGCTGTGGAGGGAGGGCTGTAGTACAGCAGAGAGCAAGGGGTGGGATCTGTAAGTTGTGCTTGTTCAAATTTTCAGACTATGTTTTCTCAAAACTCCCTACTGCAGCTTTAACAAAAGAAATTTGGTTTTAGGGTTTAGTTACTCTTTAATAATTCATCAATGGCCCAGAGTCAATAATCCCAAGCCTCCGTTACTAATTCCAAAACGTAATTTTAGAGCTAGTGGTTTGAGCCACCGATAGCAGAGTAATGCAGTTATTAGTTATTATTACTTGCTGTATTACTTGCTGTACAGTGTGTATACAATCCCAGTCTATTGAGCATCTGTGGGGAAGCATGCTATTTTTTTCATAGAAAGTGTCTAATAGTTCATCCATAGGAATAAATGTTTTACAGTAACTTACATTGTTGCTGAGTTAGTATATCAGCATGAAAGGAAGCAAGGAGGGTCACCACTGTACCGCTTTGAGTACATTCAGCTGATACCGATCTCCAAGTACGGTATGGCAATTAAGTGGTTCCATTCTGCCCAATTTGGGAAGAGCGTCTCAGTTGATCTCCATCATTCAAATGGCATTTTTTTTATAAACAAAAACTCCAGCAAATGTTCAAAAGGCCATGATAATAAGTGTCATTACAAGGCTCATTTATCTAGATTCTAATTCATGGCTGTTTAGAGGTTTCCTGTTTGTTTGAACACTGCGATAGTTTGGTTTAATTGGGTTTCTTGTTAATCTTAAACATTTACAGTGGTTTTTTTAATGAATGTGAATATTGTGCTGCATGGACTCAGCGGGAATAATAGGTCTACCTCAGAGAAAATGTCTTGGCTTTCTTATTCACATTTCTTCAAAAGATGGAGTGAAACCTGCTCTGAACAAAAGCTGAAGGGTGTGTTTCAAGCCAACGTCCTCTTTCAGGGAGGTAGTGTTTCACATCCCTTCTCAATGACTGGCTTTTGTGTGTGGCCAAACAAGCCTTGATTAATGATAAACTCTCAAAGCATTCTGGATAGTTGAAATTCAGCTCCACAGTACAGTACAGTTAAATACTGTACATTCTACGTATTGTTTCACAATTGGAAGTTGTAATACAACTATTAGGGTTATTATGGTTAACAAAAGTTAATACCTAGTGCCTGAGATTCAAAATCAAAATAGCACACATATGCTCCCAGCTCCTTGTTATCTCCGGAATTCAGGATACTGACCTTTGACACCCTTTTGTGTGCCCCTACAGCAGCTCATTTAGGCTACAGTGAGGAATGAGGGTCTTACGGATGCCTGCACCCAGGAATTAACGGGTATGTGCTGTGTGAGCAAAGTTATGTTAAAAAACAGACATGTTCATATTCAAGAGGCATATTATAAATAATGCTAACGTTTTCTGCTCGAATAAACTTTGGTGCAGTTGTTTTAAGGACCACCAATGAGAGATGGGAGGAACAATAATATGATTATATGATCTGGAGCCGTGATAATGCCATTTAGTGTCTGTGAGGAAACAGGTCTTGCTTTTATGGCAAGGACTCCCAACACCAAAATAATTAAAAAGGCATATTTATAGCACAGGTTTAGCCTATTCAAATTTAACTCACTAGGTAACCTCAAAATAGTCGTTCCAGGGCAATGGCCTCGTTTCAGAGTTAAATGTCCACTAATGAGAGAGCGTACACTGTGGCACTTTTAATCCTCCTTATGGTTGCGTGATAACTACACACTTAGATAAATCGAGCAGGCTTATGCTTAGTTAAGGATTCTTCTTAAATGTCTATTTCTGTCAAGGTTTTCATTGGTCATTATTTTTAAATGTTAGGTTTTTTTTTTAACTATCCATCTATACAATAAATATTTATAATGCTGAGCAAATTATTAATTTTGCAGAATGTCTGAGTGCCCCCTGCTGGCAACAATGTTACACAGCCACCAGCAATCAAAACTCTTGATTTCAGTGGAACTTCTCCTACTCATAATATTAAACATAAAAAAGGAGCCGTTCAAGAACAACACTTCATATTAACAAATCATTGATTTAAGAGTTAAAATCTGTTAAGTTGCCCAACCAATAGTTAAAAGAAGCCTAATAGAGAACGCACAGTATATCAGTTCCAAAAGAAGCTCAACAAAAACTAAAATGTTATGTTAAAGCTACACTGTGTAACTATTTTAGTTTCTTCTTAGCTAAAAACACTTAGTTCTTTCGGAGTTATATGTGCTCATTAAGTGTATATTTTAGGGGCTGTCAAATGACTAATCATTTTTCCTCCAAAGTGAGTTTTTGTTGGCGTAATATATGTGGGTGCACTGTGTATAATTATTTTGTATATATATAAATATACACACTCATAAATATTTTTTTTTAAGGTTTGTGTTTTATTTATATATAAAATATTTATATTTGTCGCAATCTATATACAGTATATACATGAAAATATCTTCTTACAGATATTGGACAAGCATGTGTGTGTATTTATATATATAAAATAATTATACACAGTGCACCCACATATATTATGTAAACTAAAACTTTTATTTTGGATGGTTGATTAATCAGCAATTAATCATTTGACAGCCCTAGATATCTTCACTTCAGTTCAAGTAATCAAGTACTCTCATGAGTGTCATAGATGCCAGTTGGAAACACATCCAAGTGATCAGGGTTCTAATGTACACAAGGTCTGCCCGTTGCCCCTCCATCTTTGAAAGTGCTCATTCAGCCAAAGAGGGACATACCCGTTCGTTCAAGCTTCGCCTTTCGCGTTTCGTTTGAGTTAACACTCACGTACGAAGCTGGACCTGGAAGCCACGTCTGATCTTGGACTGCATTGCGACCACGGTAGGAGTTAAAGCGGGAAGTCGGAATTGAGAGGAACAGAAACTGAGATGTCACTGGATGGTCATGTGCCTTTTCAGGCCACTTGAGGGTGGGTAGGTGTGCACAGTGTCAGCTTTAAGCAGGTAAATCCATTCCGTTCGTGATGAAATACCCCCTCTGGTAGTTGGCAGGCTAGGCCAAAGCTGTACATTATGATGCCTGGGCCGCGCCCACAAAACCTCAAAGTACTGGCTGTCCTTCTCAGGAAATGAAAGGCCACAATCCTGGAAGTGATGTCTTCCCCTCTGGTAGTTGCTCAAATGAGACAAAAAGCATTTAAATGATTATGTGAGTGCTAGCACTTCTTCAATAAATTTCATACTTCAGTCACATTACTGGTAACATATGCAGCAGAGTAGTACTTGCGTGCCCTATGGGATGATTACAATCAGTGATCCTGCCAGGCACACGAAAACCGAGGAGGATACAATGAATGATGGGACGTGAATGTAATGCAGGGTACTGAATATTGCAATCAGCCAGAAAACTGGCTTTGTCTAATAACCAAATTTTCCAGGTTTTCAAATCGAAACCAAACATACATAATGCTACATTTCCTACCTGAAGAAACCCACATGATAATAACTGGGTAAATAAAACCAATCCTGGCTTAAAGAGAAATATAAAGAAGTGAAAAATACGTGTAAGAGGAAAAACAAACATCGACCAGATAATATAAAGGTGTAAAGGTTAGTTTCGACTTAGCACTTCAGTGCAGGAGGAAATATACTGCACTTCACTTCCATCAGGTTACGACACGCATAAGGCAATCCAGAACACGGTTTAGGGTAAGGCCACTGGGCAGTGTCTCCACACTCCAGGTAGAATTAACCTCTTCACACTGATCAGAAGTCACCTTACTATTAAATGAGATCCAGACAACTGTTCTCAGATAGTGAAGAGCAACATCTACCAGCAGACAAGGTTTCTCATTAGTGGTAGCAGATACTGCCAATAAACATTCCCAGAGGGCATCGAAACTGCTGTCCACAGCAAAAGACGATCCTTCTATCACAGGCTCTTGAAAAATCACAATTGTGTTAATATGGCACCACATATAAAAATAAGAATGACAGCTAGGAAGTAGTATCCATACAGTATCCAAACTCCAGCATTGTCAGGATTTGACTGGACAGCAAGTACGGACCAACGGCCCATGTGATTATCTCAAGTGGTGATTGGCTAAAGCGCACTGACCGAGTGCCATGACATCTAAGACGACACACCGTCCTGGTCCATACTGCTTCCTAGCGCTTCAATGTCATTGCTTATGTCTGAAGTCATACTGTCCCATTCCGTCGCCCTCGGAGGTTGCCGTTCCCTCATCTGACCCCGCTGCGGCTCCGTTTCCATCGGTGGTGGAGTCTGAGCGCAGAGCCCCGTCGTGCGTCTGGTCAGCGGCCGAAGCTGTCCGTCATGATGCCGCGGCCGTCCTTCACGTCGATGGTTTCCAAAAAGTTCTCAAAGTGCTGGCTGTCCTTCTCAGGAATGAAAGGCCGCAATCCTGGAGCAAAGAAAAGAGGAATAGATTTGACAAAATACAAATGGAAAATACAAATCATGACACATTTTATATTGTTACTTTTTTTTTATAAGGGTGGTCTGATTGTCATTTCACTTTTTTCCTTTTAAAATAGTGTGTAATGTTGCTGTTGGTGCATGAACAGTATCTGCAAGTTGCAGCGCTGAAAGTTCAGTGTAAGCAGAGATATCGTCTTTTAAAAATCAGGAAGTTTAATGCCTACAAAAATGTGACTACAACGGGTTTTACGACGTCACGAACCCATACATTTGCATCAACCCTCCCTCCGGAATATGCAAAAAAGGGCATGGCCATATTTCTGCGGCTCGTCGAAGTGTGTTATGTTCACGCAGTTGTCAGGTCTTCTGTGCTGGGGCTTTCCCAAGGACGCTGTACTTCGTCAACAATGGATACAATTTCTGTTTGATTATGTTCCTGAAATTGCGATCGTAATCTAGCTCTCTGTGCTACGCATTTTACGGAAACAATTCCGGATTCTCAATTGAATTCAATGCCGGATTCAACAAGAAACTGTTACTAAAACATGAAGCAGTTCCAACTTTAAAACCAGTGGCAGCAGTTGTTGGGCCACAACCTATAGAGTAAGACTTAATCATTTTAAATGTATTTGCATGTATAATTTCAGACGTAATGTTTCAGTTTTATCAAGGATCGTAAACAAATGCCTGCGCTGGCTTTAGTAGCCTCTTAGTTATGCTAGTTTGTAGTGTCTATGACAAACGCATACGAACATTTTGGACCTGAAATTTGTAATTATGTACTAATTTTATTAAATGTATTTTCCATACTTAATGACGTAATTTTTCGAATTTGATCAATAAAGCAAACCAATGGCAACGCTGTTTGTTTATAGTAGCCAGTAGGTTTGATGCTATTTTGTGTAAAAAAGATATGTAATCGCAACAGCAAACTTTAGCTGCTGTTATCAGTGTACAGTATGAGTTTGTAACGCATGTACACCTAAAGTAAAACGATACACTAAGTAAACTAAGTTTTGTGAATATATAAACGGTTGTTCATTATATTCGATAAAAAATAACTTTGCAAAACGTAAATCACTCAGTCATTTATTCAGTTATATTAAATGTTTAATCAGGAGAAAACCGTATCTCAAAAGCTAACAAGCAGCAGTAGCATTTTCAACTAACAGTGTACTGAAATTCTAATAATTTGTAGAATAGAATACAATACAATAGAATAAAATGTACCATTCAGAAACGCTTTGTAAGAGCCGTGTTTGGGGAGATTCTGCTTAGGGTTGGGTATCGTTGAATTTTGAACGATTCTGATTCCGATTTCAATCCCTTGTTTCGATTCCTGGTTCCTAAGCGATCTCTTATTCTCGATTCTTTTAAGAGGCAGGGTCAAAAAAGTTTACGCTAACCTTGCTAACCAACGGTCTTTCTGAAGGAAATACCTCTTCTGTCACAATACTCCTTCTCACAAATTTTGCATTTTGCCGAGATTTCGTCATATTTAGAAAAGTGAAGCCACACTTTGGACCTCATCACGTAAGCTACTCATGTTTTCGACTCGTGCGGTTATGCCAACACTTCCGTAAGATGCTTCTTTCGTTGGTGTTGTTCAGCGGTTTCTTCTTCGGTCGGCGTACTTGTGAATATCGAAATTAGGAATTCGAAATTTTAACTTTTGAATGCATTCCAGGAAAAACGAATCTCTTCATCACCCCTTCTGGGTCAGATTCTGGAACTGATACGGCAGTATCGAACACCATTATTTACATTTCACCAGAGGCAGAGCAAATGCTACATATGCTAAGGTAATGGGCGTGAAGTTTCTGGACAACATGCACTACACAGTTTAGCCAATCACAACACCGGCCCAAACCAACAGGCCCATTGCCTGTTTCTGAGGGAGTCGTTTCATAGAGTCAGGAAGTCAACCGGTTCGCTCAAATGACAGAGGAAGACACGCGGCTTACAAATAAAGGTGAAATTTATGAAAAATACGACTTTTTAAAAAAGAAAAAACAAATACATGTAATATTGCACCCCATAAACACAATTATGCAAAGAAATAAAGCAGTAAACCACCCCTGTAAATACAATTAAAAATATATTATTATAAGCGAACCTCAGAGAATTTATTTTAATGGTGAATAATATGAATTCACTTCTTTGATTTCATTTTTAAATAAAACGCTATTTGTCTATACCTACTATGAGGAAGCAGCAAAAGTCCTTTTAACCAGTGTTATTTTAGGATTATGTATAAGCTAAATATAGTATTTTATCAATTTGATTAGAGCATTATTATTTTGAATTAAGCTTCTGATTCATATTTTCAGTTATTCTAATCTGAACATTTTAGTTTCCTTTTGTCAAATTTAGTTTTAAATATTTCTATTTAACATTCATTTATTTGTGTTTTTCAACAGTTTTAAACTTAAATTTACTGCCAAAGCAACACTTATAATTTTCATTAAAAAATAAATAAATAAAAAGTAACAGCCCAGCATGTAACTAACCGAGGAGGAGGAACTTCCTGCTGTCTCCATAAAGCTGGCGCAGGTTGATACAGAACTCATGGATTGCAGGCTTCGTTTCTGTACTCGTGTAACAGTGTGGCAAACTGCTGGATCTCCTGAGACGACAGCTTCGTCCTCAACTATTGCAGAGAATGACAGGAAAGTGTAAAAATTAAACGTTTATTGTGCGAGACTCTGAAGTTAACAGCAGACATCCAGTGTGCTTTTATACACTCACTGTGGTCATGTAGTCTTGTAGCAGTTCAGTAGCTGTTGTGCTCAGTTCACTCTCACTGGCTGTTTTGGTTTGTGGTGAGGCCGGGGTGGAGGTGGGGGAGGGGCTAGAGGAGTGTCCCGCCTCTAGAGAACTCTGGAAAGAACTGAGATTGGACAAAAACATGATTGCTCAATTCAACAGAAAAAGTAGCGCATTACCACAGAGAACAGTTAAAGCAATACTCACAATGTGCTTGCCTCTGTCTCAAACACTTCTTTGACGTCTACTTTGCTCGAGGAATCCTCTTTTATTGGACAAAACATAGGAAAATATTTTGAATTATTTCCTTTTGCTACAAGGTCAATATTTCACAGACTAAGCTTCGGGAAACATAAATATGGACCAGATGAAATAATAGTGATGTGAAACTGACTGTGGTCTATGGTTTTGGGAAAGAACAAATTTACTGGAAAATCCCAAAATGATGAAGCTGTTGCTCACTCACCGCTGTAGATTGAAAGATGCCTGGTGGGTGTTGTGGCTCCATCAAAAATGGCCCTGTCCAGGAAGTCAATGGTAGACTCCGTTGTAGACGATCTGGAAGACTTGACTGAGTAGAAGACAGAGCTCCTCTGCTGCAGCCTACAAAACCAGAGCTCAGGACAATCAGACCATTGATTTGAGGTAACATAGAAAACAAGCCTTCAGAAAATCTGTAGTTTTTGCTATAAATGGCATTGAAAGATATGGTTTAACCAAAAACTAAATTCTGTATGGTTTATCAAAGCAAGTTAAACCAGATGTTAAAGCGATAGTTCACCAAAAACTGAAAATTCTGTCATAAAATTTGTTTCATCATGAGGAAAAGAATATATTTTGAAGAATTTGGTAACCAAACAGTTGATGGGACCCCACTGTCTTCCATAGTCTTTCATTCCATACCATGGAAGACAATAGCCTTCGCGAGACCATCCTGATCTCGCGAGCTTTCAAGGTTTCACTCGCAGATCAGTCTGGAATACTTTCCGTTAAAGAAAATTTGGGAGCAGTTCACCAACGAACGTCCAATCAGCGTTGGCTTTGAGGCGGGTTGAGGTGTGACGCAATGAAGCGGAAGCAACGCGATCTAGAAACATTTTCAGACAGCGGTAGTCCTAATTCTTTTAGCCGCTCGCTAATGCTTTTTTCTCTTGCATCCTTCTTGTGAAATATGGACCGGGCAGCTGAAATGGTGCCTTTTATTCGCAAATTGTAGTTACATAAACGGCAAATATCCTTTGCCGACATGTTGCTTATTTGCTGAGCTAACGAGCCTTTACCTGCAGCAGCAAGTTCAGTACGTCATGTGCTTCGTTGATCTGATTGGTTGATTTGGCCCGTCTATCACCAACATAGGCCAATCAGCTAACCAGTATTTTCGCCCTTTACCAAAACTACTTCAACGGAAGGTTTCCAGATGGATATGCGGAGCAAATCCATCTGGCGGAGTCAGGTTAGGAAGACAATGGGATCCATCAAATATTTGGTTACCCACACTCTTCAAATGATCTTCTCATACAGGTTTGGAATAACATGAGGGCGAGTAAATTATGACCGCATTTTCATTCATTGAATCTCCTTATGCACTTTGTTCTCGAATACTAAATAAGCCCCTTTAAAGTGCACATTATGCTCATTTAAATGTTAATAATTTAGAATCATTTAGTCTGCTAGAATACATTTACATTATTTATAGTAAAAACACCTCTTTTCACCCTCTGCCTGAAACACTGATTTAGTTCTGGTCTCTTTTAGGGCTGGACCCGAATATTCGTTCAGTGGGTTGGTATTCGATTTGAAAATGTGACATTTGAATTTTTTTTTTGCACAAATGACATCCCCCTCAAAACCGTTCTCATTTGCACTTAAATATGTTTTACACTATTAAAACTGGTGAAATATAATACTTAACAAATAACTAACTTCATTATAGCTACTTAATAAATATATTTGCTTCTTCTTGGACTACTAAAAGTGTTCCTGCAACGGGAATATTCTCTGGCTAGAGCGCAGTGGAGTTTGAATAGACAGAAGTGCATGCCTGCACTTGTATTTTGGGTTAAGTTACGTTGCTGTGACATTGTGGAAAATAGAATAATAGAAACAAAATGTATTCTTTTTACCAGTTATTATCAATCTAGATTAATCTACTGCGAAATATATCTTTGAGATTTTACTGGGACTTACTTTTTTTAATACTGATTTAAAAAAATTTTTTATTATTTAAATGTATTTTTTATTCATTTAAATCTACCCTTACTTTGTTAGTGAGGAAGTGCAGTGTCCATTCTCTGAGCATATAAGCCCTGCTCGCTTGAGGCGGTGCCGCTTCTTAATTTAAATCTACCCTTCTTAGATATTAGAAAAATATTAGACTACTTTATTAAAAATATTGCATAAGACCTGTGTGTGTGTTTTATATCACTAGTGCAGTGTCTGTTCTCAGAGCATATAAGCTCTGCCTCATGTGGGCGCGCCGCCTCCTGCTCGCGCTTTTCTGTAGTTTACGAATTCTGTGTCGCGTCTCACCTATCTATATTGCACCAAATACGACAATGCACTCTTGTGTGAAGTCGTTTGATGAACGGTCTCGAAATGATCAAAATGCAAATGGACAGACAGACATATAGAGATTCCGAAGCTTCAAATATTCGATGTTCATTACTATCGAAGCTTCAAAGCTAAAAAAAAATGGTATTCGAACCAGCCCTAGTCTTTAAAGCGGCCTTTCCAAAAAGCCCAGTCTGCTTTGATTGGTCATCTGGCTCAGTCTGTTGTGATTAGTCTACTGCTTAAGGCCCGTACACATTGGGACGAATATCAGCACGCGTTATTCGTCGGCGTTTTCCTAGTTCATACCCAAGCGTTTTTCGCTGATCGATGACCCGAGTTTAACATGCAAATTCATTCCTTGACATTAGATGGCGCTTAATGTAAAACAAAAAATAATAGAATCCTATACTAGGGTGTTTCATTTTCATGTCTCAACATGTTTTTATTATGACATATTAAAAAAATAATGATAGAAATAATGTCTTCTGTTTTAGAAAAATAAATATATAAATAATAACTAAAAGAAATGCCTCCAAAATGTAACAAAAAAATTGCTCTCACAAACTTACAAAAACGAACTAACAAAATCTATTTATATCTTTCGTTTTCATCCTCTTTATCCTGTTTTTCTTCCTCATCCACCTTGTTTGGCCATCTATATTTTGCTGTAGTATCCGATCTTTCCCAGGAGTCTTTTTTTTTTAAAACCAGGACATTTTCATCGCTAAAAACAGCCAGGACAGGACGTGATAACAGGATATGTAACGCAAAGTTGAGAATGTTGCCCAGAGATAAAAACATAGCACTAGTTGTCGGATGAACAGATGCACGAGAGATGAGAATTGTCGCATTTCCCCGCTAAAAGCACAAAGTTACACATGTCCCGGGAAAACAGGACTGTTGGTCACCCTATACTATACTTTTATTACAGAAATATTAATATAAATATTATTATCATAGCTCTTTATGCTCTGAGACCAGCAGCTATCTTCTTCGCATGTGTGTCTGGCAAGACCGTTTTGTGTTTGAGCGCCCCCAAGTTATGCTTAACTGTAACTTCAGAAGTAACAGACACGCGAGCAAAACCGCCGATCTCGTTGGTCGGATAGTTTTTGACGCGGCGCGTCAAACCAAAAGAACGAACCCCAGGCGTTCTTTACAAACTGACGCATTTACGCGTGCCGTTTTTTGCGTCGGTGTGAACCCTCACATTGGCGCCCATTTGTTCAGTCACGAGGCGTTAAACGCAGACGAATATCGCGCGCGAAATTCGTCCCGGTGTGAACATGGCCTTTAGAGTGTGTGTGTGTTGGAAATGGTAACTGCCTCTTGCCATAATCGGGTTTCATTCATAAGCAGCTGAAATAAAAACAGCATCACCTCAAGATAGCAGAATCATTTGAGGGTGGGGCAAAGCAGCCAGTAGTTGGACACTGCACAAATGTGTAACATGGTGACGTAGCTAAGTCACGGGAATAATGGCAGGACTAAAAACGAGTGTTTCAGATAAGTGCTTTCTATTGAAATGATTCACTCCCTTCGAGCATGGACTTTGCAGCTCATTTACATGAACAAATAGCTATATTACTAACACAGTCTCATCCCAATTCGTCATATAACTGACGTTTTGGGAACGTCTTTTGACCATTCGTCAATATACGACTTTTCAGGGCCCCCTTAAACGTCGGTAGATGACGATCCCAGGTCGTCATACAACTGACGCTTTACCTTTAACGTCAGTTAGGTGACGAGTTGGGTTTAGGGTTAGGTTTAGGTCTGGGGTAGAGTTAGGATCCCATAACGTCATCTACCGACGTTTAAGGGGGCCCTAAAAGTCGTATATTGACGAATGGTCAAAAGACGTCCCAAAACGTCAGTTATATGACGAATTGGGATGAGACTGCGCTGATATTACACACTAAAGTTAAGGTAAAAAAGAATAGGTGCATAATAGGTGTCCTTTAAATGACTAAAACCAACCTTGTTGTCAACAGCCAGGACAAGCAGACAGCACACCTCCACAAGCACAGCCCCGCTCTCCGACAGAGAGCTTAGAGTGGGAGACTTTGACATCTCTGTACTATGACATGGGGACCCACCGGGCTCCTGAGCTGCAAACAAAATGGTAAGGAAAAAACCAAGCTTATTTTTCACAAATTATCCTTAGCAGCTCGACAACAGTCATAATTTCAGTGTTCTGATTTGTTTAGTTTTTGTGTAATGCCTGTTGGTTGACTACAAGGCCGTGTACCTGTTTTTAGCACCACGAGGTGGAGTGAGTCGTCTCTGATGTATGACACAGCCGCAATGTTGTGGATGGGTATGCGAAGAATGATGTCCTCTCCATCACGCCACATGAGCTTCACGTTGTATGCTGACAGACTGACAACAGCATCCTGCTCTGATGTCAGCTGCCCTGCCAACTGATGAGACTTCTGCAAAAGACATAAGCAATATGGAAATTTCTCTCTTTATATTGCAAAATAAGGCACAGTCTCTTGCCGGTCACGCTTACCCTGGCATTGTCAATAAGCTGCAGAACTTCTGTGCGACTGGAGGGATTCAGATATCCAGGAACTGAGGTCAGTTGTCCCAGATACTACAACAGTAATAACAACAATAATCAAATAGAGCCTTTCTAGAACACAAGATCACTTTACAAAGCAAATAAAAGCGGGCCTAGAACCCGACCCTGGGAGACGCCACATGTTGACTAGGTGGAGATTTGATTATAATAACAAAATGCTGCAGAAATGTGATCCACAATCACTTTGGATAGTCAGGTAGGAATTATATAGAGAGTTTGCATTGACGTCACTTTCCCGCACCGAAACACCCCCTCAGCCCGACTAGAGTGGCAAAAGAGCTGCTGCGTGACTGAATTTAATAGGAGAAACTGCCAAAACGCAAGTAAAACAAACAATTATCACTAAAGGTTGGACTAGATATAGTGTTCCTGAACAACTTCCCAAAGATCCAGTGATCCATGGACATTGACATGCAGCCATGAATCGTGTTTCCTGACATTTATATGATTACGACGCCAAGGAAATACATAAAGTTTGCATGCAAGCGCTTTATATAAATATAATATAGGTAGGTCTAAATCTTGGTGATCACAAATTTGCATGCGAGCGCTTTATATAAATACAATATAGGTAGGTCTAAATCTTGGTGATCACACATAACAATGTTATCTATATCATCATATTGTCCAGCCCTAAAACTTAAAGTATAGTTTTAATTGATATAGAAAACATTTAATTGAGGAGTAGTCAATACAATATATACAGGGTTCCTACAGGTTTCTTCAAGTTAAATTCAAGTCTTTTTAAGACCTTTTTAAGACCATTTATATAAAAAAAATAATACCTATTTCACGTCCCTACCAGCAAAGAAAAACAAAATCCTTCAACTTGTGTTCATTTATTTTTCAAGTCAAGAAAGTTTGCCGAACAATGTTAAGTTGTGTTTTTAACATTAGCTACACACAGGTAGGACATGAGTTCTGACTGTATCGCTTCCCAGATCGACACTATCTAACATTTTCATCTAGTTTTTATACGTTAACAAATTTTCGTCATAGTTTTTGTCATTCAAAACTAGCGTCTCGCTTTTCGTTCAGTGAAAAAATGTCATTGAAGAAAGGTTTTCAACATTATTTTCGTTCAATAAAATTAACACTGACATACAGCACAATTTTTAAGACCCAGTCATCAACATTCAAGACTTTTCATAGACTTTTTAAGGTATTATTTCCAAATTCATAAATTCAATGCTTTTAAGGCTTTTTAAGACCCTGTAGGAACCCTGTATATAATACAATACATGATACGGTATGATTTCCCCCCCTAAATTCGGCACATATTGACAATATGATAACTGCAAATCCACCTTTCGCTGGCTATTTGCTTCTCTGTTCTGTAAAAATATACCTCAGATTTCATGTCAAATCTAGTTGTGTAGTCGAACACAAAGCTTTTTCCCATTTCAGACGTGTTTTGTATTGGCATTTACGCCGAAAGCCAATGCTGCCACTCAGTCTTTCTAACACTCATTGGCCGTAACCGACTGCGACGTCACGCGCATACCCTCTATTGTAGCTGTTAATGTCAAACGAAGAGCTTGAAGTCAGGAGAAGAATATTAAGGGTAATCGAGAGGATGAGTACATTCTCATGCTCTTGATTTTGATTGGACAAATCACATTTGAAATCAGCAACTTCTCAGCCTATTCGATTTGATATGTTAACTTTGCATGACTATTTATTAAGCAGCATTTATTTGCATTTCCCACTTTTATTTTAGTTTTCTAGCTGTCTGCAATCTTACCAGTACAGTTTCAGGAGTTGTTCTTTTTAACTTGAAGCTTTTTTTACCCTAATCAAAATAATAAAATATAAGCACATAACAGAAAAACCTCAATTAGAAGGTGAGTGATACCTTAACTTCCTTCTCAATGTAGTCATTGAGCAGAATGTCTGGGTCGATACGGTGGTCCGGGAGAAAGAGGGAGAAGGTGTGGAGGGCCCTGCGCTCAGTGGACTTCTCTAGAGCCTTCTTATCTCTCCCCTTCTCTCCTTTCAGAAACACTCGCTTGAATGGAGACACAATACCTGGCTGCAGAAGAGAGAAGAGGAAATTACACCACGACCAGAGGAAGTCAAAAACACAAGAGTTTATTTCAGTGTGACCATAATTTTATGCGTTTGGTCAGTGGCTTGCTGTGCCAAAATGACTTTGGCAAATGTACTGTATGCACTTCACATTTTATATACTGGATTTCCACTGACAACATCTTTGAATTGTGTGATCTGGACTGATGGGGCAACTGTTAAACCATCCCAAGCCTGCCAGTACATCAGACTACGTGGAAGTGTGAGTTGCGCTGACTCAAGTATCTTATACATTAAAACATTCATTATAATCAGTGCATTGACATGCAGTCCTTCCAATTCAAATACACTATTGGCTAAAAAAACGACAACATAAGCAACTAGTCTCGGCACTACGTTGGCTTGCTTGAGGCTTTTATGAAACCATCCACCTTTGCAAAGCATGACATCGACACTCATGGAAAAAGACTGATATTTAATCTGTGGTTAACCCAACCACTAATGTCAGCTTCTTGCTATCCAACAGAAAATTCTCTTGAAAGTAGTTAAGGCTGAAAACTGGAGGCGGACCGAATGTTTAAGCAACCACATTGTTTTTCAAAGTCTGCGGATCTGTAATGGTAAACTGCACATTGAAATTACTTTTCAGAAAAGAAACATGATTTCTGCGAGCCCTACCTCTGTCTCCATGATCAGCCACTACGACGACACAATGGAAACGGGCGAAGTGCGACAGCTGTCTTCTACAACAGGTGACAACTGTTGCAGGCTGCTCTCGCATGTGGCTAGTGACAAATAAGATCTGGGCCAACTCCCTCAAAACAGCGAGAGAAACCACACCCCACGACACACACGCGTCCCCACACACAAACGCTCACGTTCTGACTTAAGCTATAGTTCATGATATCAGGAAGAGCAGAAACCACCATTTCCTGTGATGAAACACTCAAACAAAAAGAAAAAGGTACGTGAAACTGTCGTCCCTGCTAGAAGTTGATCTTCACTTATGGCATAAATGGATATTAACATGGATATTGAATTTAATGAATTAGGTCTAAAATACTAGGCTGGGTAGGAAGTAATAGAGGAACTGCCAAAAATAAATATGCCATTCAGAGTCTAATAATACAGTCTAAAAGTCTTTTAAAGGTAAAGATTAGCCAAATCTCACAGTTGATGAATTTTATAAAATAATAATATATTGGTCTTGACACTAAATAAAGATTTAATGTCTTAAATACAAATAAATATGTTCCTATAAGCATTTTTAAACAGGCAAACACATTACAGTATTTAACAGGGGCCCTGGCGACATTTAATATACACAAAGGGATATTACAATAAGGTGATCAAAAACATTCAATGCAGAAAGGAATATTCACGTCTGTTTTCATCAATAAATCCAAGACATACTGTTTGAAACAAGCCGAATTCTCTCACTAAATTATTGAACATCCAAGGAAGGAGACACTACAGGAACATCAACATTTCATGAGTCTGTGTCCTGATGAAATTTCAGTAAACAAGGTGCACAGGTGATCCTCACTTGGATTAAAACTTTTTATACAATACAAATTTACAAATTTAAAACCGTTTATACATACAAATAAATGCTGTTCTTTTTAACTTTCTATTCACCAAAAATTCTGATTTCAAAAAAACACTGATTTCAACATTGATACGATTAACAACACAGCTAGTAAAAAATGTTTGAAGATCATGTGACACTGAAGAGTTACATTGTTGCTGGCTACTGAAAATTCAGGTTTGCCATACCAGGATTAAATTATATTTAAAAATAAATAATAATAGAAAAAGATGGTTATTTTATATTGTAATAATAATTCATATTCTACTTTTGATCAAATAAAATGCAGCCTTGGTTAGCATAATACTTTTTTGAGCAGTAGTGCATATGCAAACATGAATAATGATACTATAGAAATTTGGAAGTTTGATGGTCGTCTATTTTAGGTTTTACAAAAACAGTTTGCATCAGAACTTGTGTCTTGCTGAAGTTAAGCAATAGGTTACAAAAAAATTAATTCTTAGGCCTATTATAACATGTGTCTTGGTTTACAAACCAACATTTAAATTATACAACTACTACATACTCTAATTATGGATTTGCAGTAGGTTTTCAAATGGCTATTAATGAAAACAAACCAGCCAAACAAACACACCATCCATAGTTTTTCTTTTACACTGACTTTGACAGTAAATGACTCGATGGCTCTGGCTTGTGGCCACTTGAGGGAACTTCTCCTCTCAGCTAAATCAGACAACCAAAACATTCAATAGGCTAACAGTTGGTTCCATAAGGTACTAAAATCCAAACCTCTAAAAGATCACAATCCCATCCCAAAACGGACTGTAACTCTAGTGGATGTTCAAATGATTTGCTTTATTTTGATGTGATGTGGCCTCTCTGACTGAGGGGAAGAAACACTGGTGATTAAGAGGGGGTGTCACATCCTGTCTGAATCTTTGGAGAGCCCAGCCCTCCATTCTCCCCTGCGTATGAGGAGGAAAGTCTGAGCTTGGCATGGAAACACCTCCCCTACCATACAACACTGATAGGATAGGAAAGGTCACATCATGAAAAAAACCCTGTCTGTGATCCTGCTATTCCTCACATCAGATAACGCCGTTACTGTAGGCTTATTAAATGAATCATCAGATAGACAAGATCCAATAGAGCCAGAGATTTTTTCAGGTCCAATAATCTGTGCTCCCAGTTTAGAAATGGACTCCTCATTTTCAAATTTGTAAAAAACTGTACCTTCAATTTTGTGAAAACTGCTCACTAAATTGTGCCAAATAATATGGGATGAATTATACATAATATAAAAGAAAATTATTTTGTTAATATAAATTATATCTTATGTTAAAAATGGACGAGTAGGCTACATCATGAATCCATTTTCCAACCCGTGTTTTTTAATTATCCTGAATCACGACAACGGTACGCCTATAATAAGTGTTTATATTCGGACTATTTTATCCCGGGGTTCAGACTTGGATGTAGAGTTGCCCAGTGCCTTCGTGATTCGCCATAGACATTAATGGAGAGAAGTAGCTTCGGCTACAGTGTTCTTCCGCAGAGACACGTGCAGTTGACGAAACGCAGAAGTCACGCAAATTGCACACTAATTAATGGTGGAACACGGCCAATTACGAATTAACGAATTAAGGCATATAAAAACGAAAAATGTCTCACGAAACAGCGTACCCCTTCCTACACCTTTTCAGCGGTTACATGAGAGTAGTTGCTCGACTGAGGAAAAGATTAGAAAATGCAGAAGGTAAGGAGTGAGATTTCTGTTACACAACTGTAAACTGATAACGAAAAATCTGTATTAGCTTATTATAATACTCTAATCTTATCAAATGTAATGCATACATTTGAATGTTTAATGATTTTTAAAAGATAGAAAGATGATGCTGATAGATAGATAATTATTTAAATGTAACGATTGTATATAATAATTCAACTGTAAAATGCTTAATTACAGATTAAAATTACGGAACAAAATCCATGAAAATCCTGAAATTTGGCAATGATAATTCATATATTACAGGTCTTTATGCTGCAACCCAGAAAGCCTTTGCTAGCTTTGGTCCATTAAAACCACTATTCATCTACATGCATTGATTAATCCCATGGCACGTGGCAAAAAAACACACACAAAAAAAAAACTGAGAAAGTTGGTAGCACCAGTGCAACCAGTGGAAAAGTTAGTCTGGAGCCCTGTATACACACACCTACATAGTGCTGTCAAATCGATTAATCGCATCTAACAAAAGTGTACATAGTATGTGTGTATATACACAGGCACGCACACACACATAAATAATATATACACATTATGTAAACAAAAACCTGACAATTTGACAGCATACACACATATATATATATATATATATATATATATATATATATATATATATATATATATATATATATACACACACATATGGAGAGTTTGTTTATTTTAGAAGGCAAATCTATATTATTTTAGGATCATATGAGTTAATCGGTCTGTAAATCTCAGACCGATGTAAGAGTCCGATAGTGAATGCCATGAAGAAATTCAGAAGAATGACAGATTTTTTGTCACAAAAGTAGCAATCACAGTCTCAGTGTTTATCAGGCGGGCGCGTCTTTGTACAACGACTAACATAAACCTAGCAGTCCGGTCACGAGAGAACAGGTAGAGACTCTTCTAAATATCATTAAGAGGTAAGCTACATATCTATATTAAATGCGAGTGTTTTTAAGAGGCTGAAGTGCTTTATTGCAGGTGTTTAATCGTGGTTAGGCCAACACTTCTCAGCTACTAACCAGTTTTGCTGATCATACACGTGTAAGCTCTCGAAACATAAGTGTTAACTTACCTTTTTCACTTTCTTTACATCATCCTCCATCTCTATGTACAAATGCTCTTCATTTTAACTGTATTAGATGCAGTGATGTCCACAATTTCAGTGCCATCTGCCTGATACACGTCAACAGCAGCGCTTTACCGATCTAAACTAAACAAACCAACGATCCAAATCACGTGCTCGGGGATCGGAAATAAACGACTAACCTTCTTTAGCCTGGTAAAAATAGGGATTTATTCTAAAGGGGACAGAGACCGACCAAATAGAATAAAATAAAACAAAAACAGCAGCAAACTTTTCAATCCTGCCGCCATTTTGGGCGTAGGACGTCTACCCACAGTGCTTTGCGAGAAAAACAGAAAACCTCATCAGCACATTAAACTACAAACTAAATCCATATGGTATTGTTCATAAACCCTGAAAAATTGTTTAGGCCACTTTATGGCGTTTTAGGTGGTGCATTGTGTTTAACAACAACTGTAACTTAATAGTAACTCTGTGTAGCTCTCTGGCCAGAGAGGAATGGCGTCCACTAGGGGGCCTCAGCAAACTTCTTAAAGGGCCACATTACAATAATATCATTCAAACAATATGACTTAATTTAAATGCCAAAACAGCTAAAAACGATTATTTAAAATCTAAATCAAGTGGCATGTTTTTATAGATGGATGTATGTAAAATTCACCCTAGCAAATTATTTTAGTCTATTGATATTCTAATTATAACCACCTCCAAAATAACACTATTGTTAATCACATCCGATAGTCCTGAACATGTGGTTACATGCTTAGATATATGAATAAGAGTATTATGAATAAATTACAGGGCTTTATAAAACGAATTATAATAACGTAATATCTTTATTAAACAACAATTTGTTACTCTGGGAAATCTATCTCTATCATATCAGTATACATTCACATACACATCTGAACATATACATTAGTTTATCACCACTTGTAGCTGTCATTGGGCAAATTGTGCATAAACTTAAAGCATACAATTTTGAATAGACTAACTTTCAAATACTATAATTATTTTCCCAGTCTTTAGTGATGAACAGTCTCATATATAGATCTACAGTAAGGCTCAACATATTATTTTTTTTCCCCAATATATTCCCATTTTCACCTAAAAACTAAGGTTTACAAAAACAACCATAGCACCATGTTATCAGTATTAATAATATGCTCCCCAAAAATGAGGTCTAATGCATTACTAGACATCAGTTTTGTTCTCAAATAATGGCAATCAAACAAAACAATTTACTTTCATTTGTATTTGACAACATCAAATAAATATTTTTTTCCCAACATAAGTGATGAATACAGTCAGTTAAGAAAAAAATAAATGTTACAGATAGTAGCAAATCATTTTCTTATAATGTTGTGCCTTATTTTCTTATATACCCCATGTGAGAAATACAATGACGATCTAACACGATCTGTTTGGCGGGTGATTTACCCGTCTCCAACACAGCATGGATAACAACTCTAAAAATCAGCAGCAATTCATCTGACAACCATAATCAATCAATCATAAGATTATTTTCCAAACAAAATATACAGCCAGCTCTACAATAACAGAAGAAATACACATAGGTTTAGGACATAGAGATGACAGGAATATACAGCACGGCAATCACCTTATGTTTGTTTAGCGATCCCTTTTATCAGAAGTACTTTTAGGCCTGGATGAATGTCAAAATGATGCATTTTCATCTTTTTTTCACTTACGAGAAATCCTAGTGCAGATTTTAAACACCTAAACATTTTTTTTAAACAAATATACATAAAAATGAACAGAAATTCGGGGAAGAAGTAAAAAATTAAGATATTTTCTGCACCAATGCTTCTTTGTGCAGGTTGAAACATAATACATGGCACCATATTTCAAAGAGAGATGTTGGCTGTAAACTGTGTTGAGGTGCTTGTTCTTCCAGAGAGGAAAGTGTCCGTGAGCTTAAAGACGCAGGTCTATCGGACGGTGGCCTTGCTTAGTGAGCCACGACAGGGGTCCTGCAGTCCACATGTGTGGTAGCACCTTAAGAATATGTCGATAAGCACCAGGTCTAGAGAAACAAAATGCACCGTTTTGTGGTCGTTTTGTCAGAACATTTGGCTCTTTTTCAATACCAATCATTACAGAACCACTGTACTGAATTGGATTTGATGACCATAGATGCTCTTTGAGAACCCTGGAGCAATGGGTGGGACGTTGCATTGAGGAAAACATGCAAGTGTGTTTGGAGGGGTCGCCATAGGATGCATTTTGTGGACATGCTAAAAGTCCAAAGGATGTAGAAGCAGTCTGAAGTTGGTTCACCACTAGAGGCCTTTAAAAATGCGTCTAATGCCATCTCAGATTTAAGTTGAAATATTCGATCCGGTGAGCACCATGTTCACGTACCCCACTTTTTCTATTCTTATTGGTCTACACACGTTTTTTTTTTCTTCTTTTTTTGTTTGTTTTTGCAGGCATAAGTCCATTTGGCTAGACATTTTTGTTCACAAGACAAACGACAGAGAGAAAAGATTAACTTGTTGGCACTACAGCTCATTCGTTTTGCAAGACAGAGGAAGGCATAGACAGAAGTACATTAACAATCATTAAAGAAATTGCTAACTTCATCAAAACTGTCATGTAGTACCCAAACAAACCTCATTCCTTTTTCGCATCTGCTCATAGTCATAAAACCCTTGTGAACGATTGAATGGACCGTCTTTTCGGGAAATCGTCATTACAGTACTGAGTGAAATTTGAATGGAGATAGACACTGGCATTGTTGTTTGCTGCACTGGCTGCCATGGCTATACAGAAGCACCCAAAAAGACAAGGCACCACAAAGAATTAGATATTAAGAGACTGGTCCCCACTCACCCACCCACATTAGACACGTAGCAGGCAGGAGGCATGACTTTAACATCCACTTATCTGATGTGTAATTTCTTAAGTAAGGCGGTAATCTAAAACGAACCAATTTAAGATCATACATGTGCTGTACAGCGGTTGGATTTGTTTCGAATCTCCTCCCTTTATGTTCAGCTCAACGTGGCAATGTTGGTCACTACACATCATGCTAATGCGCAAAGTGGAATAATCGAAGGAAATATCACAGTGTAGTTGAAAATATCACCTAGTCTGTCTTACCTCAAGTGCGTTTAGTAGAAACCGATTCTGTAATTGGACTATGAACGTATCATGGGATGCCAGGCAGCCGAGTCACACAACCGTAAAACCAGTTAAAGTGGCCGTACACATCATAACATAACAGGGTTGGTGATATCCCAGCAAACAACAGTGCATTAATGTGCCAAGCACCTACAGGATTGGAATATCGGTGACTGTTATAGGCACTGCAAGGGAACAGGGAACAGAAACGCTTTGTAGTTTCAACTAAAAACCTGATATTGCGAGGATTATTGAATTTTGATGTTTAGGAATTCGAATTCCTTGCATGAAATCGCCTGCCCATCCCTGATTCCCTTTAGCCAGGTTATAAATCTAAGTTGTTGCCTTGAAAGCAATCTTACCCTAATTTTTGCATCCGAATAGGCCTATCCCAGATAGCCCTCGCATGAGAGGGGTGGAGGAGGCTGAGCAGCAACCAAGGATGGAGCTGAAGAGGTAAGACCTACAAACCAAAGTCATACACACGAATGCGCATTCTCACTGATAGCTACTGTCTATCCTCGTGTTCTTTTCCATCCCTGGCAAAATAAATAAATAAATAATAAAAACCTCCACCTCGTCCGCTACAACCCATCTGAAGTCTGCTGGGAAAATTGCAGCAGGCACAAATGAGGTTTGCAGCAGCTCATGCTGTGAAACTTGGCATCCCATGTTAATGCCTGCACTTATCTTGCCTGGGTGTTAAGTGTCGGAACAACAAAAATGACCGTAGCCCCCTCAGAGCAATTCATTCTCAATTGAATCAATGAAATCTGGGGTAAAATTACCTCAGCATTGGAGGTAAACAAGTGGCTTTTTATAGAGGTAACCCTCAGTGTTGTTCTGATTGCACCGTATATAGGATAATGAAGAAAAAATCATAAAAAATGGCATGTTTAATTGAATTATCTTGCACTTTAGAAAGCCTCATTCATTGGTTGGCACCTGGCAATCCAGTCAATCCTCAATATGTGCAACCTCGGCATGCATTCGGTGGTGGTGTATAAACTTAATTCAGGCAAAAGCAACCTTTTTCTCCAATCATTTCATAGTATATCTTCAAAAATATTGCACACTTTAAATAAAGGATTTCTAATGGAAATTATTATTGTACATTTTGAATGTGAATGGTATACCATTTACACATGTAAATATGTCAAGGTTCTTGACCATTTAAGAAACCATTAGCCTTTTTCTGAGGAAAAAGTTTAAGTGGACAGACAAATGCAATGTTGTACAGGGAATGATGGAGGAGTACTAAAGGTTAGCATTAAGCACCACACACTGCAAACATTTTATTATAACACTGTGAGGTTAACCTGCAATTGTTAGCTTAAATGTCAGTGTTTACATGATCTAACCCTTTAAAAAATAATTTATTTGAGGTTAGTTTTGCCACATTAATTGATATTTTTTCATTGCACAAAACCAATTCATTTACAGGTGCATTGCATGTTTAATCACACTTTTGTTTAGTTACGTTATATGACAAAATGTTTAACAGAGTCTTATTATGTTGTCTTTATATCTGTGTATTTCTGTATGGAAGGACTTCTTCAAGGAAGGACTTTTTTTATGGGTTCCAAAAAATATAACGGGGTTATGTAAAAAGAAAGAAATGCACTACCATTCAAACGTTTGGGTCGGTAAGATTCTCTTATATGCGAACCAAAGCTGGATTTATTTGATGTGTAATTCAAAAATACATATATATATATATATATATATATATATATATATATATATATATTACAAACCGTAATATTGTAAAATATTGAAAATATCTTGTTGTAATATATTTTGTATATAATTTTTCAGCATCATTACTCCAGTCTTCAATGTCACAGGATCCTTCAGAAACCATTCAAATATGCTGATTTGGTTTTAAGTGTCACCGGCCCACAGGTAAGCCCAAATCCAATACATTTTTAAAACGGTAATATCCTATAAACCTAAACTAATCTTGACAAACTATATCATTTGAAAGCCATCATATGATATATGATTTTAAAATAAATTACAGAGGAGCCATAATTATAAAAGAATATTTTCATACCCCTAAGTTGTGTTTAGACCTTTATTTTGAAATAGTGATGAACATGAAAAATCATGGAATAAGGGTAGAAACCTCAGTTTGTTTTCATGCCAAGAGTTCAAAAGATGGCATCCATTCAATTATTTTTAGAAAAAAATGTATTTTATTATATATATATATATATATATATATATATATATATATATATATAGATTCACCAATTGTCATGTGGCAGGAAACTATAGCAGCACATAGCCTACTTGTTATTTTTATGTGTTTCTTAGAGATTGAATTAATATCAAAATCTGGCAAACTTCTCATATTGCTTCTAAATAGGATGTCTACTTCATAAATTGAATGAAAATTGTGGGAATAATAGTTCAGATGACTCAAAACACATATGGAAATGGAGGTGCCCTTATATAGGCAGTAATGGAGTCTGGTTGTGACCTAGTGAAAAAGTTTGGTACTGTGCCCAAACAACATCTCACTGAAAGCTTCTTTTTTTTTTGAGATATCACAACAGTTTTTTTTTTATTTTATTTTTTTTTTATTTTTTTAAATATATACTTTATAAAATAATCTTTTTTGTACATTTTCATAATCTCAAACTTCTAACTTTTTTCTGTTTCACTTTCTTAATTTATTCAATCTTACATCTATATTCCAAAACATTCTTGAATTACAATCAATTTATTTGAACATTTAAGTTCAAAATGTGCATTTTCATGTATATTAAAAAAAGGGTGATGCTTAACAGGTTAAGAAACATGTATCATTATTATCAATGTTGAAAACAGTTAGTTGTGCTGCTTAATATTTTTGTGTAAACCAGGATATTTTGTGACAATTTAAACCTCTTTACATCTTACTGACCCCAAACTTTTAAAACGATAAGTATATAAATACAAAGAAATATCCTATTTATTTAATCTAGCTTTCATAAAGTGCTCTCACACATAATATAGATGGGTTAAAAAATATAACAATGGGCCATATGTAAAAAAATTATATACTTAATTCTGCACATTCGGCTTCATCAAATTTCAAAGTTGTGTATCACATCACTAGTGAGTTAAATAGGAAAAGACATGTTAAGATAAATATTAAGGCCCTTGAAGATCAAAATAGCAATGGCAGTGCTATATGGTATCCCCACACCAAAATGTTTACATGACATCATTGTATTTTACTCTGAAAGAGCCATTGTTCATTTTTTTTTTTTAAAAGCATTTTGACAACACTTTCAAGTCTCTTCCCCCTTAATCACAAGAGAAATGAAATGGGGCATTGTGTGCTTTTTCTGACAATCAAATGTGCTTTATTAGTGTCTAGCTGATATTCACTTGTTTGCCGCTCTTTAAGATCAGTTGACATCACAACTGTTTGGAAAAAACGTAGGCACAAAATGGTAAAAGCCAAAATCAGAATGAGGATGCTAAAGACTATGTTCCTCCATCATTCCCATCATGCACATGTCAGAGGTGACGGGGCCACAAACACCATCAAACAAACACATTAGTCGAACATTCACACCATAGTAACCCCAACAAGGGAATGTTGTATTTCGACTATTTGTTCTGCAACTCTACACTGTGTTAGTCAAAATATATGTTGAATATTCTCTGTTTAGACTCTTTTAGACCTTAGATGCACTCTTCTAGCTCAAGAGTACAACTAAATAAAAACTCTGAAGAAAAAAGCACCAAGGGAAGTGGAGAACCAGAGAGGGCATGAGAGTACGAACAAGCGGCATTGTGCGCCTTTATAGGGAGGACTCATACTGGGAGCAGTTCGTGAGAGGAGGGGTCCATCCCTGTACCTGATGCCCACTGCATTGGGGCTGATGTACTGGAGGATGTTTATGGTCCGGCGCGACGTCGGTCCACAAAGTGAGCATCCCAAGCCGGATAGCGCTTCCTGGGCATGTCAATCTTGACTCAGGGGCCCCTCGGGCTGATGGGGCCGGCCCGCGCATCGGTGGGCTCTGTGGATCTCACCCTGGAACACCGGCAGGCATGTGTCTGTGGCAGCCTCCTCCGGCTCGCTGTAGTCCCCGGAAGCCATAGCCCTGGTCGGGGTGGCTTGGGAGCCCCGAGGCCCCGGAGTGGGAGCCATTGGCTCGGCCTCTGGTGGTAACGGGAGACCCCAGAGCAGCTCAGCACAGCAGGAACTGGCCAGCACCCTCAGCCCGGGTCCCATGGGATGCAGGACCCCGTAATAGAAGACCATGCAGGCCACCCCAGAGGCAAAGCACAGGAAGACGCCGCAGAGGGCGGATGCAGCGTAGGAGTCGGTAGCGACCGGGTCTCTGTAGGTGTACCACAGAGCGGTAAGGATGGTATTTTCCACCAGCACCAGTGAATAATAAACCACCATGCGGTATCGGGTCCTTCCCTCCTTGACATTAAACCAGCAGAAGACGTAGACTACCGCCGACCACCATGTTGAATAGCACCTCCTCCCACTTGGACATACAGAAGTCGGTGCCTCCGTGGATTACCCAGAAGGCCATGGCACACCAGTGAAGCACCACAAAAATGCCAAAGTATAGGGTGGAAAACCGAGGCAAAAAGGGCAAAAGATAGCGCCCGAGATGAAATGGTGAACAAGCGCCACAGAAGATGCACCAACGCTCCCCGGTAGCTCATGCTCTTTTGGTCATCGCGGGAATCACGCAGAAGCTTGTGGCACGAGGCCAGAACCCAGGAAAGCGAGAGAAGAGACGCGATCGCTGACACGCCTGGATAACAGAGAGAAATAAAAAATGTATTATTAATATTATTATTATTATAAGATATATAAAGTATCATTGCTTTACTATTGCTGTTGCTATCACTGCATATTAATATTTGTAGTATATGATTGTATTTAAAAAAAATGAAATATTAATCATTACTAAATAAATAAACACAAAAATTATAAAATGTTCAATTAGAAACCATGTAACAATCAAATAAATGCAGCCTTGGTGAGCATAAGACACTTCTTTTAAAAACATTACCGAACCTGTAGCCCTCAAACCATGTAGCCCTTAATCCTGTAATTGTGGACAAATGTGGGCACAGAGGACTCAGGTGTGATCCTAATTTTTATTATTATTATAAATGTTATATCACTGTCTTCGATGACGTTTTCTCTATCCATTTATGGGTTTTTTTGGGGGGTGGGGGGGTATTTTTGAATTTATTTACTTCAAAAAGTACCACATTTTCTATGTAAATTATGCTTCTTTTTATATATTTTTATTTTTGTTAACTACACTAAAGTATCATTCCAATAAGTTCTTAGAGCTAAACCCTAAACATGAAGTGACTTTGCTGTCACCTGGTGTCTTATTTTGGCTTTTTTTAATTAGTTTTTCCTATTAATTACTATGGGTACCCATTTCTGACCCAAATACAAGATTAAGGAGTTTTTTTTTTCACCCACTTAACATTGTAGAATTTCAGTCAAAAATTGTGTGTGTTCAGGAGGCAAACTTAGGAAAAGTAGCCAAGTCTTGTACCGCTCAGATCAAGGGAAGTATTTTTTAATTAAATAAATCAAAACTATTTTGCCCACATTTGTCCAGAGTACGGGTTTTAGGGTTAAAGGAGAACTTCGGCAGACAATGAACTTTTGGTCTAATAAAACATCGATACCTAGTCAATCGTTCTCTTGATATTTGTTTTCATGATAATCGAATGTAAAGAGTTTTATCTCTAAAAACTGTTTTACGTATAATGCTAGCACTGGGGGCATTGACTAAGTAAAAAGAAATCGCTAGTTTATACCACTAACAAGGCTCAAAATAGCCCACACTAACACAGTAACATAATGAGGGTCCATACATGCAGAACGAAAACATTGAGAACTTTGTAAGTGTACAGACCGTTTAATACAGAAGAATGCGTTATTAAAGACAGTTTACTTCATGTATACAGACGGGAGCCATCTTAGAATATAGTCTCGATAAGTCAAACCACGAAACGTCGATGCTGAGTGACCTGAACTGTATGAAGTTCAGCGAAACTTATGAACTTATGACGGCGTTCGTGGTTCGACTTATCGAGACTATATTCTTAGATGGCTCCGTCTGTATACATGAAGTAAATCTCTTAATAGGTATCTTTCATTAAACGGTTGTACTCCTACAAAGTTCTCAATGCTTCATTTTGCATGTATAGACACTCATTATGTTATTGAAGTGTGGGGCTATTTGAGCCTTGTTAGTGGTATAAACTGCGCAATTTCTTTACTGAGTCAAGGCCCCCAGTGCTAGCATTATGCGTGAAACAGTCTTTAAGAGTATAAAACTCTTTACTTCAATCATGAAACAAAACTCAGAAACGATTGAGTAGTCAAAATGTTGAGGTTCATGTAGGCCAAAGTTCACTGCTTTTAAATGATGATGTGCATATAACGATTACCCCGGCCACAAACTTTTAAATGATAATGTGCATATGTATTTTTACGTGATAAATAGAGAAACATCCATGACCAGAATAAAACTGCATGAAAGCGTGCTCTGAATTCCAGTTTCCAATTTCCCAAATTACAAATAATCTGACGTTTATCTGTCTGTTACTCTCACATCTGCAATTTGGTAAATTGTGGGGGAGAACAAAATCAAACACAATGTATGTGTACTTTGATAAATGACTTTATCTGTATCCAGGAATGCTAATGAAAAGCACCCAAACACACACAGCACAACAGCATCAATCATCGTCTTATCATTTCTATAACACCTGTCTACCATTTATGGAGCTATATTCTCCAAAACATATCTCTTGCTTATATGTATCTTTTTTTCTAAGATGTTTACCATTCATCCTGCTGAGCTCAGACTTCATGTTCATAAAATCCCTCTGCACTGCTGGCAGTGCTGTCACCTCACACATAAGAAATGGTCTTACATCTCACATTATCAGCTGCATGGCAGGAAGAAATAAAACATGTTCCCCACAAACACAATTGATCATTTAAAAGGGCTTAGCCAGGGAGGGGCTCAGATTGTTACATTTGTCCACAAGTCAGCCTTTTTTTCCCTGATGCACTGTATAGTTTTGCCATGATTTGCTTGGTTTTCTGAAAGATTAGGATTTGTGCTGGACTTGATGTATTAATATAACAGAAAGCTGTGAGATCCAGTAGATCATATTTTGTTGTCGCAAACCTAACTGCGAATTTTGGCCATGCATCATGTTTTTGCAGAGTCTTGAGTTGCACTCATAAAAATTAAAAGATGCATTTCCAGCTCATTTCTAATCAAGAAATGTTGATTGAGCGTCCAATGCATGTGAAAAATGTCCAACACCACTGCAAAGCACATTAAGTCAATTTTGACACTCTCACTACTGAAATTATCAAATAAATATATCTACTGAAAAGTATAAATTATGTCAATCTTCTTGTCAAGATTTTAAAAAGGATCCCAGTAAAATGTACACATGCAAAGAACATTCACTACTGATGTATAAAAGCAATACTGTACGAAATGTCAGCGGTCCCAGTACAGAGCCTTGAGGCACTCCTTACACTGCAGTGTTTCTGCCCGGTTCTTCTGGATCATGATGCAGAGCTGGAGAACTAGCTGTGGAGCACTTTCCAGAAATGTCTCCAGTAGACGGAGCATGTTGACATTCGGCATACTCGTACATCATGGCCCAGTAGAAGCGTCGCTGGTTCTCCTTTTGCCTGCTGGCTCTGGATGCCGAGATACATTGTTCTGATGTACCTGCAGAGGAGCAGATGCAGAAACAAAGCAAAGCAGATATAGTATGAAACTGGAATATACAGAGATTAAATTTTTAGACATAGAAAATGACAGTAATGGGTTGGACAGAAAGAGAAAACAAGGGAAGGGATCAGTTGACCAGACTGGTATCATGCATTCTCTGTGCAATTATGACATTGTGCAATACTTCAACCCGTCCACTACTATCAACCTCAACCACTTGATTAATACAAAGAAGAGAACAAGAAACTGCACTTTTAATGCTTTCAAAGTAACAATATACAATTGCATGAATTATTCTTGAATTGATCAAAGTGTGTAGAGGGAGAAGGTTACATAAAAATATACCTTTTAAAAATGTATGTTAAATCCACTATTGTTTTATACTGAATTGGTCTATAGTTTATGCAGTAGCCTATTTAATGTAATTGCATCATATTTTATTTTAAATTACAGAAGAATTAAGAGTAATCCCTTTAATTAAATTACAATATTTAGATTACTTGAATTAATTATACCCAACACCTCTTTTTGTCTGGCGCTGTTGCCATGGTGACTCATAATATCTGTGCTCCATTGATAATGGCTTTTTATAGTTATGGTGCACGCGCTTAACTCAGAGTCAGTCAACTCAGAGTTGATTGAACTAACTCATTTCAGCTGTTCTGAAACCAAAACTTGACGAGTTCCATCTCAGGGTAAGTCAACTAGAGTTCAAGGTTTAACTACAAAGCTGGTTAAACCTCCTTATTGAACAGGCCCCAGGGACTGGACACAAAAGAATTTAATTACAAACAACAATACTTGAAAAATACTATAATAATATACTATAATAATAATAATAATAATATACTATAAAATATACTAAATATACTATACAATAATATACTATAAAAAATAAAAATACTGCTGTGAAAGAAGTTTTTAATTAAAATACAAGTAATTTGTAATTTGAAAATACAAACAAAAAGTACAGTCTTGTGCAGTGAGAGAGTAAGTGTGGAGTTAGACACATGTAAGAGTATAGAATATCAGAATATCATCGTTTAGTGCAGAAGATGCACTTTTAACAACGTTTGTTACCACATACTTTCATGATAAAAGATCATAAATGATGTGTTTATTCAATTACAGTATGTGGACCTATTAATATTACAACAATACAGGACAAATAGCATTATTTCACATTTATATATGGGGCAAATATATTATTCCACATTAAAATACTAATTTTGCTCCCAAACATCTAATATTAAATAGCATATTCATTAGGGCTTATTTTTCAGTCTTTTAAAAGACTGTATGATATTTGATGTGGTTCAGTTGAGAGTCAGGGGAAATCAGTAGTGTGCAATAATTGGAATCAGATAAATATTCCAGCAAACACATTGCCTCTTTTCTCATCCTGTGTAAAAAGACACCAGTGAGGACAGTGTCTGACGGGCGCCTGTCTAGGCAGGGATGGAGACAGGGTGTTCTGTGTCAGCGACTGTCAGAGATTGATTATCTGTGATAGTGAGCTTAGATGATCTTCTAGAGCTCAACACCATGTAGCCACACAATATTTAAACATTAGGAGGCACAATCGTGGGTCTTAATTCTTAACTGAAGCTCAATTATGATGTGTTTAATGAAGCTGAGATAAAGAACATAAAAGGGTGCTGAGAGGAGCAGATTACATACAGCCATAATAACAGGACTAAAGATAAGGTCAACAGGAGGTAAATGGGACTCACAGGTCCAGTCTCTGAGAAATGAAACCGCCTCCAAAAAGAGTGTAATGATACGAATACACCACTAGAGGGTACACATTGCTTTTATGTAAAACAGGCTTTTCCCAAACATAATCTGTAAAAACAGCATGATGTCTGATTAGCCATTTTCCTAATTCTACACATAAAATGTCCCAATTACCTGCAAGAGATCATTCAAAATAGCTTCCCTGAAAAATCACACCTGCCTCTGTTATGGTTCTAGTCTGTGGAAACAGCTGCTACTAATACATAAATAAATAATTTATGTGTGTGCATTTTGTATTACATCATATGAATTCATTCAAAATGAGCAACTATAGCAACATTTTCTTATGAGATGGGAAAAAAGAAACAATAACGGTAAAATAATTGTCACAATTACAAGTAAATTCACAGTTGCAAGAAATAAAGACTAATCTATTTATTTACAAAATTCACCATCTAATCTATACATCATATCCAATTTTAAGCCAGTAGTGCATGAAAGCAATTATTTTTTATTTTATTTTTTGCTTTTTGTAGAATAATGCACCAGTTACACTTAAAGGGTTAGTTCACCCAAAAATGAAAATGTATGTACGATACACTGTCCTTGTCCAGAAAATAAATAAAAAAAGACATTTTTGGGTGAGCTAACCCTTTAATCTTGACTCATTTTTATATTTACAAAGTAATTTTTAATCTATTTATTGAAACCAAGTATAGTTATCAAGTTTTCTCATCATTTTTACTTTTATTCCAAAGTAATACCTAAAAGAACAGAGTAATAAATACATTTTATTTGTTAACTAATGTTCAGGTACTCTTTTTAATAGTCATCGGTGTCGCTGTTGGACAGTCACTTTAGAAAAAATATGCACTATATTGGAATAGTGAATAATATTTTGTAATATCTGCATTGTTTTATAGTTGTTGTACTGTGGATTATTTCTCATCTAGTTTTTTGAGGAGGCACTGCCTCACTTGTTGTGCACGATTATGAATCAGCCATGGGTCTAAATGTCAAGTATTCTTGTACACTTCACATCTTTGTTACACAGAAAACAGTGTAATACCCAGTACATCAAAGGAACTAGTGGGAAACACACACATATTTATACGCAAACTTCAAAGTTAGTCACAGATGCCACCCCACCTCCTTGGCTCCAGTCCACAACAATGTTGACGAGCATAATCTCCTGCTATCTCAGCTCTAAGTTTCTTTCATGTCTGCGTTTGCCATTCTGTTCATACAATATGTTCTTCATGGTTTATCTCATCTACGCCGTCTGTAAGTGCACCCCGCTCCCTCTTCTCCACTTCCCTCTCGGACCCCCAAGCTTTGAATACCCTGTTCATTACACTGAAATCTTTGAAGTCTAATTTTTACTGTATCAGGTATGAATTCTGAATGTAAAAGCTTAGCAGTAGGTCATATTTCAGCATGAAAGGGGCAGCTGCTGCTTGAAGTTGCTGTGACTTCACTTCTCTGGCTGCCATAACCGGACCATCTGCTCTGAGCTACTTTTACACTGAGAGCGGCTCCACCACTCTGTTTACACACCTAGTGAACACCGCTACATCTGCTCTCACATTTAATGTACGCATTAAGTACAGAACCTCGCTACAGCTGCTTTACAGTCACACAATAACTCGACAGATGATGTCTGTTCCCGAAAACCTAAACTGGTTTGAAACTCTATTTCCAATGTTGTGTTTACCCTTCTGACAAAAATACTGTAGTTATTATGCCATGGTATACATCGGTGGTTTCAGGTAGTATTTGATATATTGAAATTCAATGTGAATGGCTGTTTGCAACACATTTATTCTAGTTGAATGTATTCCTGAGTAGACAGAATAGTCAACAAGAGAAGAATTTAGATTTACATAGAGCTTAGGTTAGATATAGCTTAAAGTTTGCTAAATAACAATACCTAAATAGCTATTTTGCTTTGATGAACAAAACTAGACACATTAGCAGTTTGGCTAATGAATATACATTATTTCAGTAGCCCATAGCTATTGGTCAACAATATAAAATTGGATTTGCTAATTGGCTATTAGTGATAATTAGAAACTAGCCACAATAGCTATTTGGCTAATTGTAAACATTACAAAGTAGGCTAAGCTATTAATGAACAATATACAGTATATGTAATAAAGTCATGAGAATATTTAATCAAAAATGTTTTTTTTTTTTTTTTTTTTACTTCAATATCCTGTCGAGACTGTCCATCAAGCTTTCCCCAATAGACTATTTGTTTTATGAGGATTGCATACTGTATCTTAAGTTTCTCTGCAAATTTGCAGGTCTTTCAGAAAAGGGCAGCTTGTTCTAGAGAGAATGGCTCTTTGGGTACCACATGCTTTTTTTGAAGTGAGTGTGCCTTTAGAATCATTCACCAGAATGTGTTTTGGATGGAGCGGTAATCTCTTTCTGCCGCTCACTGCTCTCATGAAGCTAATTACAACTATAATCATCTTTGCATTCGTTGCAAAGCTTAATGGCTTTAACAAGAGCCGGTAATTATGTAAAAAGTAGGAGGAACATTTGGTGGCAAACATCACTAATAACAGCAACAAAAATACATTATTGTGCACACCGGCAAAGCACATCATGTTTTTTATTAAAGTTAATCTCAACAACAGCCTGGACTATAACACATCTCTGCACACAATGTTACAGAAGCATATTATTCACTCTATTTTATTTAATGTTATCTGATGATCTTTTGTCTCTAAAGCCCCTTTAAGCTATAGGCCCAAACATCAGTGTTTGTATTACAAACTGATATCTATGAAAATGAAGACCCAAGTACATTGTGATTGACAATAATTGACAATGTAATTGACAATCCTGCGGACTGAGGCACCTAGATTATGATGCCTGGCAGAGGCGAGTCTCCAGGCCTACACACACGCGAGACTCTTACACATATATACACAGACATGACATTCACCCGCCCCACAGCCCATCCCTCGCCTTCGCCGCTTTGTATCCCCCAGTCTGACAGTCGGGTCTGTGACCAGCGCCAGGATGGCTGCAGGACCGGATGGCTGCTTGCCTGTGCTGGGCTACCTCCATCCCTCACTCCCCAACCCTGTTGCAAGTTTTGTTCATGTTGTAGAATGTACGGATTGTGCTAATGTTGCTGAGGTGTTTTTTTTTACCTGATCCCAAACTGCACTCCTTACAGGAGCATAGTCTGGGAATTGCTTTTTCTCCTCACCTCTCCTCATGTCATGCTGTATTTTCCTCAATTCCCTGTCTTCCTGTCCTGTCTACCCCCTTGTCATATCGTATATATGTTTGTATGGGCAGGTTGATGGCCAATTTCCGCTGGTACTTGTGACCAAGTGACAAAGTCCATTCCATATTATGAGAAAGTGGCAACAAAAACATAATAAAGCAGGACTTAACCAGATAGATGAGGCTTGAACTCTAAACATAAACCAACATGCAAGACTCTCAAATTTACATGTAATACATAAAAACAAAGGTAACATGCGAGGGCTACATCGGAAGTGCCATTTGAAATTTTCAACAAAAAAAAAAGTTTGATCAAGCTTGTATATTTAAGTGCAGTAGGTAGAGCTAAATACAGCTT
>JAQIUQ010003418.1:0-44467 GCA_030378365.1 Hybognathus amarus
AGCAGGGCTCGACATTAAGGCTTGTCCGGGACAAGTGGATTTTTTGTAGGACAAGTAGAAGAGAAAATTAGTTGTCCGACCGGACAAGTTAAATTTCAAACAAAATAAAATGCCATTTTTCTTCACGTTATGTTCCACTTGTTACGTCTATTTAACAGATTTAATTTTACCGATTAGAAACAAACACATTTTTCACGCTGCCTGTGAATGTCCTGAATGTGACTCACAGAAAGACGCGCGCCAGTATAATGCGCATGCACAGACTGCGCACAGGAAGTTCTCTTTGCGCTTAACGAACATCAACAACACACACAATTAAGCCAAAATGTCATTTGTCGAGTATCTTCATAACATAAGAGCAGTCTTATGATGGACATAAAGAGTTGTGACTCGTGAGAGAATGAAGCGCGTGTGAGATGCCGTGTCTCTGTCCACAGGCTGCTCTTAAAGGGCCAGCTACCAATAAAGCGTTCTGTCAGTAAAGTTAATGAAAGAACAAAGGGAACAGAGGAAATTACTCACTGCTCTTGACTAAAGAACTTGTGTAGCTTTAAAAAGAAGTAGTCTATATATAATTTATGCAGCACAGACTGTTTGATAACTTTATTCAATTTCTGTATATGTCCTAACTGTTAGACAGTTAATTTTTATCCAGACATCAATGACTTATTGATCATTATAGGTGTTATCAATCTTTTAGTTGTTATTGCTAATTTCAGAATTATCACTAATCTGTGTGTGCATTTGGTTTAGAACCAAACAAGTTGACTACATGAAACCATTTGTTTATTATATCGCAATCGCATATCACAACCGCAATATTGACCTCAATAATCGCAATATGACATTTTCCCCAAATCTTGCAGCCCTAGATAAAATTATAAATCTTTACCCGGACAAGTGACTTTTGTGCATGGACAAGTGAAACATAAATTTACTTGTCCGAAGGACAAGTGCCTCAAAAAGTTAATGTCAAGCCCTGTGAAGTTGTATTAATTAGATTGTGTTTAGCACACAAAAGGGTTATAATCAGTTCAACACAGAGAGTTATAGAAATTCTACTTGATTAAAAAAAAATTATTAAAAAAATCACTGATTTTTTACGGGAAAAAGTCGCCACTTTAATTGTATAGGGGAAGAAATGGCCTGAAAGTGAATGGTGAGTGTGACATTCACTTTTTGTGATTTAACGCTTTCAACTGGTGCCACTGACTTGACAGAATAGGTGGTGTTTATAATATGGACTCTACAATGCATAGGTGATCTTAGAATGGGTTTTGAATGCTTTCGTTTGTGTGCTTTTCAGGTCTGACTGCAGATGCCAGGATTGTCATCAACAGAGCTAGAGTAGAGTGCCAGAGCCACAGACTCACAGTGGAGGACCCAGTTACTGTGGAGTACATCACCCGCTATATCGCCACACTCAAACAGGTAACACCCCCTTACTCTAGCTGACATACAGGTCATTTAAAGTCCCTGTAAAGTCAAAATTAAGTATGTGTTCTGAGTTTGTCACAGCACAGAAAATGTGTTATTAGCCACCCAGCCAAATTTGAATGATTAAAAAAAGCTGGCAAGTACATATAAGCTATCAAAATCTTGAGAAAATTAGCAGTTACCTCTGTTCTCAAACGCTGGGGGCGTGTCCGTTGGCTACGTGGAAACCACGCCCACTCGCGTGAAAGTTGTCGACGGTGATATTAGCTGATACTGCTTTCGGGGCGGAGAATGAACGCTGAGGCGGGAGATGGTCGGTTCGGCTCCGTTCACCAGTAACAGGGATTATCAGTGAATCCCAGTTGTCTCTGAGGAAGTTTATAAAACCATCTCTTGTAAAATGATCACTACAGAGGCGGGTGTTGGTGGTGATCCTCAGCTCTTCATCAAGGAAACTTGGCTCTCTTAAAACCTTCTTGATGTGATTGTTTTTAGGGAATTTAAATAAAGATACCGATCTGTTTTGTACATGATCGCATCCAGGTAGTAGCCTATGCATTTCTGTGTTGAAAACTAGGCTCAGCTGTAGTAACTAATTGCACTGACGGTCACTCACGATTGAGCTGTGAATGCAAATGTGCTCGGGGAGCGTTGTGTGTTAGTGGAGAGATCAGACTCTGTGCATCATCAGATAGGGGTGTGTCCAGGAGCTCTTGGGCTCCAGTGCGTCATCGAGCCCTGTTTTAGCCCCGCCCAAATAATCCATAAAATTGCAATGGTGAAAAACTGTTTAACGGTCTAACTGCATATTTCAGTACTTTACAGTTCACAGGCTTTGTAATATGTTTTAGCAATACATATGTAACATTTGTAATGTGTTTAGAACTTTTTTGTTGAATTGCCTTTACAGGGACTTAAATGTCAACCCATTTTCTTCTCACTTCTGGGACTGTTCGATTAACGGATGAAACTCCATTAACTGCATCTGTAATATGCTGCCAAGCTTCCTTTTTTAGGACCTGATACGCCACTATGTAGCTACGCTTGAAAATAAATTGTGGCGCTTTTGAATGAACTTCTGATAATAAAACTTCAATTTCTGCATCGGAGAAATCTTTCTTTTTCATTCGCATTCATGTTATTATATGCCTATATATAGATGTCAATCGGATATAATGGGCCTGATTTATGGTAATTGAGAATGAACGTGCACGCGGATCTTATTTTTACGACTGGTTGGAATCCATTAACACACACATTTCACTATCACATCTGACGTTTACGAAGTATTTGTGAATCAGGAGAAAAGTTTTTGGGAAGGTCTCTCTCTTCAGGAAGGCAAATCACTGTCATATTTACTCGTAGATTTACGAATGTTTCATGAATGAGACCCAATGTCCCTACGGTAACAGACTGGCATGTGAATAATACATTTGTTAACTCAAGATAAATTGTTCCCCATTTTGTGTGCCTTAGCCTCAGATCGAAATTGAATTGTACATTTCTTCCTGATGAAAATTGTGTTTGAGATTTGTATTTAACCTCCAGGTTTGCTGTTTTTGTTTGTTGGGCTGTGCATTGTAGCCCAAAATTGTGTGACGATATATCAATATGTAAAATATTGAACATAATAGTATATTTTAATAGTAAATATTAAATACCAAAATCATTTTCAGATTTTAAACCATCAAGCTTTACTGAAAAACAGTAGGATGTCCTTAAAGCCTCTCTTTTGTTGACAACAGCTGGTTTGAGGTGTTTGTGTAGAAAACAACACAGTGCTACGCTTCATTCTGAAGCACGCTGCGTATAAATTTAATTAAATCGCAGCCTTTTCTATTTAATCACAGTAAGCCATATCACAATTTCAGTTTTATTTTGATTAATCATGCAGCCCTAGGGTAAGAAAAGAATGGATTTACAGAGTTTAATGACACTGATGACAATATTTTGCCATCTGCATTCATTGTGCGTTTTTATTGTGCAACAGCGCTACACTCAAAGCAATGGACGCCGTCCCTTTGGGATCTCGGCTCTAATCGTTGGCTTCGAACTATGATGGGACTCCACGTCTATATCAGACAGACCCCTCTGGAACATACCATGCATGGAAGGTAAATTGGGAGCAGTTTGTTTAAGGAATGCAACAGATACCGTTTTTTCAAAACCGATCCAATACCAAAATTCTGAGTATCAGCTGATACCAATACCAATCCAATATTTTTATTTTATTTTTAAACTAATAAAAAATATAGCAATTTCCTCAATTAGCCACTTAAAATATACCTCCAGTATATAGTCCACAACAACAGTTGATTATGAAAGATTGCCACCCTTTATTCAAACACTACTATATAATATATATATATATATATATATATATAAGAAAATACAGGTACTTCAGTACTTAAAGCTAGCTAGCTAGCTACCAACAGGTTTAAAGTTAAAACAATTAAAACAGCAGTATTCTACATTGTAATGTGTGTGTTAAACACATCTACTTAATACAGACAGCTTCATTATAAAGATAAACAACAAATCCCCAAAATATATGATCATAATCTATGACATAAATGCTATTATAAACTAGATTAGTGAATAATACATATTGCTCTTTGTATTGTTGTAAAATACATTCATGAAAAACAATATAACAAAAATGAAAAAGATAATTATTTTAAATATAGCCAAGGCTACTAAAAATTGAGACATGTTGAGCAAGTGTATAGCACAGCTATTTAATGAGGCAGCAACATTAATATTTATTAATGTTAAGAAGCTTTAATTGCGTCACTGCATTATGATATGAATGACTCCAACACAGTGCGGCACAAAGCGCTTATGCGCATTCCGAGCGCAGAATGATGCGCTTGAAACCACGTGGAGTTACAGCGCGCAGCCGAGTATGCACACTATGGGATGTACAGTACGCTGCGCGTCAAGTCCGCTTTGAAAAGTTCAAAGCACAAAGGAAATACATATTGATGGACAGTGTATTAAACAGTATCTATCTATACAATGGTTTATTGAGCCTTTTCTTTTAACAGTTTTAAATTTCAGTTAATGTGCGCGTGAAGAACAATAGTGCTCTGACTCTAGTGTTGTGATCTAACCGAGGGCGTCCGACACCTGGTAGAAAGTAACACGATTAAGTTACAGCAATTAAGTCCAGCAAGATAATGTTGTTTTATGCGAAAACATAGACTTTATCTAAGATCAAGTATAATAGCATTAACATTGAATCATCTTGAAGATAGTTTCCTCATTGACTGTAACCGAACGCGACGCGCTGTTTGAGTGCTGAATGGAGAATGACTGACAGCCGCCAGAGGGTAAAGTTGACGTGATCTTGAATTTAATGACTTAAATATTAATTTCTCTCACACATAATGGCTTCAGAACACTTATAATAGAGTGCACGAAAATGTTATGGTACTTTAGAATGTTTTTGTGCCTTCTGTGGAGCTTAACAATAACATAATAGTATACGCACAATATCAGATGTGGATCGGCCTCGTCTGATCAATACCCGATCCGCAAAAATGGCAGGATCGGAGCTGATACCGATCCTGAGTATCGGATCGGGAACATCCCTAGTTTGTTTCCACAATGTTCAGATTTTACTCATTTTGCCGCTGTATTGACCCACTACTCACCTGTGCTATTAGGCAAACGCTATTGGGCGCAGTGCGAAGACAGTGAGGGAGTTTTTGGAGAAAAACTACACAGACGAAGCCATTGCAAGTGATAACGATGCCATCAAATTGGCCATCAAAGCCTTACTAGAGGTAAACACCATGTCGCCACAGTTACATGCACGCCAAACACTCATATCGTAAAGTTGACAGGATGCAACATGTTTGCTGCTGCAATTGTAAATGATCTTTGCTGCACAGGTTGTGCAATCCGGGGGCAAGAACATCGAGCTGGCTGTGATTCGGAGAAACCAGCCCCTAAAGGTAATTTTTGATTTATGATTTTTTTCTTGTATGTTCATCCGTTAACAATCATCTCAATGCAACATTCTTGTCATCCATTTAACGTTGGAACTGTCTCAGAAATCTGTCACATGGTACATTTGTACAAATTCCACCCCTCTCTCCTTTCACAGATTCTGGAGTCCAAAGAGATTGAGACGCTGGTCGCCGAAATAGAGAAGGAGAAAGAGGAGGAGGCAGAGAAGAAAAAGCAGAAGAAGTCTTCGTGAAATCACTCATGTGAATGTGTAGATTTGTTTATACGGGCAGAAGCACTTGGCCCAGGCCCTTCACTGTACCCTCTCTCTTCCTGCATCTCATCCGTTTTAGAGCACAGTCTCTCAGTCTTCTGCTGAAACCACAGTATGTACGAATATGCTTTTGTTCCATTGAATTTTTTTTCAAAATCTGATGTAATAAAAGCATCTTTAGGGTTGAAATTTACCAAGTCATTTGTTGAGCACCTACAAGCAGGCCACAGTATGTCCTGGTCAGTTTTCACTCTTCTCGAACACCACTGAGAATTCTGGGGGAATGTGCTCTGACTGATGTTTCCTAATAAACTCGTTTGGTTTGTACCAATTGACTGTTGTCTTCTATTGGCATATTTATCACAAAAAACAAACAAACAAAAAAAACCCCATTCAAATAAGACTTGTGATACAGCATTAGGTTTTTGATTAGACATTATGGGTTGGGGGCATTTTTATTTGACAGTACTTGAACTTTGACTAAAAACCTAGCCAGTTGCTCTAATTTGGGCCCAGTAAGTTTTTCATTTATTTTTTATACATTTTTATAGCCTGGATGCCAGCCCGAACTCCGCCCACAACATTTTTTGGACGGGAAGTTCGGTCTGGACTCGATCCATTAGGCAAACAATGTTCGCGCCAATCAAATTGCCAGGGCGGACTTTATACGATGATGGACAGATTGATCTGCAAGGACGTAATCATCACGTTATCAACGTTCCGCTGTCGCGTCTGTTGTTAAATAAATCGACAGCGCATTGATTTT
The DNA here is from genome assembly GCA_030378365.1 of Hybognathus amarus. Lineage (NCBI taxonomy): Eukaryota > Metazoa > Chordata > Actinopteri > Cypriniformes > Leuciscidae > Hybognathus > Hybognathus amarus. Next base: position 6,432 of record JAQIUQ010003418.1, read on the forward strand.
AATAGACAAACAGAAAACTGCAATCAAGGCATTTGTCGATCGGAAAGATATTTTGCCGTCCTTCCCACATGATTCGGGAAAAGTGTAACTTATCAGCTGGCTCCGATGGTCACTATAAAAAAATGTGTAATGAAAAGCCTGTGGTCGTTGTGGTTTTTGCTTTGGTCGCACTCATTGAGAAGTAAGTAAAAGAAGCAACACTCGTTATTTAACTTCTAAAATAAGTAAGTTCTGTAGTTGAAAACTGCGCTATGCAAAGGAGTTGACTTACTGCGTTGCTCTGATTGGTTGTAGGTCTACCGACTATCCAATTGAGTGCAGAGTTGTTGTTTTTTTCCTGGTTTCGGTTACGACACGCCTCATAATCAAAGCTTAATGAAGCGGTCTCAGACTCATATTCTCATTAGAATATGAGTATGACGAAGTCAGGCTAACATTTTTACATAGCCTAAAGTTGATCAAAAGTGACAAGACTCTTTCATTACTATACACACAAAAACTTTTCAAATAATCAAATTTAACTTTCTTCAAAGAATCCTGAAAAAGTATCATAGTTTAGAGAAAAACAAAGCAGAACAACAGTTATTTCAACATTGAAAAAATCAAATCCGCTTGTTTAATTATTTATATAAGATGGTGTGACCAAGACTGAGCTTTGCCATTAACCCTCTGGGTTCTTCGTCGTACAGTCACACATGGGACCTTCACGGTCATAAGTGACCGGACCCCTAAAATAAAAATAAATAAAATTTCAGTAAAACCAATGAAATAAATTTTTGTTCTATAATATTTTTTCTTTTTTTCTGTGGTGTTTTGAGAGAATTCTATGAATATAATTAATATTTATGCAATAATTATGATCCATTTTTTCCCATTGATGATAATAGAATTTTTTTATATATATATCATTTTATTATTTTTTTAATTAATGCTATATTTTAGGTTAAAGTAGAGTCTAGGCTCTTAGAGAAAAATTTTTTCAAGCAGATTTGCGCCACCTGTTGGAAGTAGTGAGCATATTTATCATGCAATGTCATATTTTAACCACTAGATGGACATACAGCTTTCTGTAGAAAGGATTGTAGATTGTAGTTGTTTTTGGACATTAATTTACTGTTTTTTTCAGGTTGTGGTTAAGAGATTCTCAAAGACTATTTTTGTCAAGTTTTTTGATTGTTTGGTTGATTTAAAAGGTAATTAAATGGTAATTTGTTGTTTTAAATTGTTACTTTATAATACAGTCAAACCTGAACATTGCATTAGAAAGAGAGCAAAGCATTTTGCTACCCAATGTTTTAATTCTAACTTAATAAAAATGCAATTCTTTCAGTCATACATTTTTATTAACCCTTTATAATAAACATTTTCAGTAAATTAATATATTTGTAAAAACAAATTATATATTTTATTGAATGAACAGTAACTTATTCAAAAGGCAATAGCAACAAAAGTAAACCAAAATAACAGCAAATTTATTTATCAAATGTTAAATGAAAAATAGAAAAATAAAAAATGGGTTTTAAATACCATCCTAACTATATTTACATATTATGTGCATATTATTTACATATTCAGTGAACAGAAACTCTTATTCAAAAGTACTTGAGCAGTATTTGTTTTTTTTGTTTTGTTTTTGCCATTGTGGAGAATGAACTGTGGGCTACACTCAGAGAGAGTGTGTGTGTGTGTGGTGTGTGTGTGTGTGTGTGTGTGTGCGTTCAAGAGAGAGAGACAGTGTGTGACTTTTGCATTTTGGATCCAATGTCTCCCCTTTACTTGATTCATTGATTTTATTTCACATATTCGCACATTTCTCTGTTACAGTTTCACCAGTCTCACATTTCTCTATGTGTGTGTGTGTGTGTGTGTGTGTGTGTAAGAATGTTTATTTTGCAGGCTTACAGTCTCATGCTTTCAGTGCTGTGTTTTATTTCTTACATTGATGCAATAATTGCTTTTATTTCACAGATTTTCCAAAATTAGCTTTTGCAATGACACACGTTCATTTGTGTGTGCGTGTGTTTTTGTGTGTATAAGAGTGTGTGTGTGTGAGTGTATTTGTCTGTTTTGCATTCTTGATGTTTTAGAGATTCACCCCTTCACTGCTGTATGCTTTTTTTCTGCATCGTGGCTGATTTGTAGATTGTACGCACAAAAAAACTCTGTATTTTCATATTTTTGCCAATTTCCCATTCATTTCCTATGGCGGTCATTTTTGACCCGAAGGTCCCGAGTGTGACTGTTTTTTTACGACCAATTAGACTTTTCAAATCATGTCCCCAATTTTTTTGTGAGTTCATATACCAAGTACCATAAAAGTCACCAAGTTTCGGACCATTCCGATGAAGCTACGATTTTTTATATTTTTTCTTATTTTTTATTCCGGTCAGAAATGACCGAAGAACCCCAGAGGGTTAATACAGGATGCCAGGAATACACTGCATTTTAAAATATATTACAATATACTTTAATCAAATAAAGAAAAGAAATACTTAAAGAAATACTTTTTCAAGCTGAATTAATATTGTCCTGTTAAACATTGAAGTGAAACTGTTAAATATTGAAGTGTTTTAAACATATTTAAATAAAGAAAAGTCAACTCCACCCAGATCGTAAATAAACCATTCGGGAAAATTTCAGATTTTGATTTTTGTTAATATTTGCAATTAATCATTGACAGATGACTGTATTGAAGGAAAACAAGTAAACACATTTTGTCAGCAAATGAAAAGATATGCATGCAAACAAACACCTCTGAACATCCCAATCCAAAACTCCAGAATCATTGATGATTGCAAATGAAAATAAATGATCAGAATCACACATTGAATTGCAATATCAGATGGTTCTGAATTAACACACTTTTTTTTTACCCATGTCATGTGTGAGAATAATTCAGACAGTTCGTCTATGAACCACACTTTACCTCAACTAACCTCTTCAGGGACCAGTCTTGTCCGAATGGGGCTTTAGCACTCGAGTTCAAAAGCTGTTTACAATGTTCAGCTGTTCTGCCTGAGAGGAGTTTTAGAGCGGTTTGGGATAGAAAATGATTGTGTGAGACTAGGCCTGTACTATGGCAAGCCATTTTGACTATTAATCATTCCCAGGATTTTCGCTAGTAAAAGTGTTCATTCTTGATACCTCTAATTGTATTTTCACTAGTTAAATGTCACCATACGTAGACTGTCATTTACATTCATTTGTTTGATATCAAGAATTGTTTTCTTACTAGTTGAAATTCCAATTTCACCGTCAGAAATACAATTCAGACTAGTAAAAACATTTTTTTATATCAATAATTATGTGGTTAATGCAAATGTCTGTTCTTGATATCAACAATTGAACTGCAAGTAAAAATGTCAGGGACAATGTTAATTTCTAATTTCATGAATGTAATTGTAAGTAATAGGCATTTTAGATATCTGAAATGACTCTCCTAATTTTTGATATCAGAAATACATTTTCAGATCAGAAATAACAAATGTAACCTGTTGAAATAAATATACAGAAATCAAGTCTAGTGACAATTGAATCCTTGAAAAAATATTGTATTTCTATGAGAAATTGGAATTTAGAAATCAATTCTTGATATCAGCAATTTAATTTAAATGAATTATATTTTTTCTATTTCTGAAAATGTCCTGATGAAAAAATGGCCATTGTTACTAGAAATAGAATTAGCATTTTAACTAGTGAAAATTGAATTGTTGATGTCAAGAAGTCATATGAATAAAATTCAAAATGGCTTGCCATACTAGACAACATTAAAAACATCTTTGTTTTCATGAGCGCACTCATGCATAATAATGACGGGTAAATTACCTCTGTCTTCCTCCATTTGACGTGCTGTCAGAGGGACGGAAACCTAGAACGCACACATACTCTGTGTGCCTTTGATCTGAGGCAGTTAGCAGCGCATGCAGATAATGATGATACAATCAATAATTAATTGAATTGAAGAGCTGCAGTCTGGAACAATTTCACTGACTCTTCAATGAGTCCATCGAGCACACAGTCCTCTATGCATTTAGTCAGCATATACAGGACTGTGAAATGCTATTATAAACCATCCTTGAATGAAGAAGCTCATTCTGAATGACTGCAAAGTATACTTTCATGCACTTTAAAAGTGTTTCAGTCACAGTAAAACAATTCCTATTTCAGGACTTCCAGATTAGGACTACGCTACATTTTAAGACGGAACTTTTTGACCATTAAATAGCCTTAGCACGCATAGTAGCCAAAAATTATGTCCAAAGTGGATATTTGTTTTTAGTGACCCTACAAGTTTAATTAAGCAATCAAAAATGGCAAAAAGGTTAACACAAACCACAGAAAAATCTCATAAGAAATAGGATACATTGAATTAATGCAATTAATAATTGTAATCAAAAATACATTTTTTACAAAACTGTAAAAATGAATATGCTTTATCTAAAAAAAATGTATCTAAAAAATGTGGCAACAGATTACAGGCAAAATTAGAATTGAGTAATAATTAATCAAATTAATTCCTTAAAAGTTTTCAAATGAGTAAAACTTACAACAGCCAAAAAAACATAAGTTTATGTCACCATTATGGTGATCGGTGTTTGTTTTAGGTTTGTTTTAAAATGAAGGTTTTCTCCTTCAGTGATTCAGCTTGTTAACATCAGGTGTCTTCAATGTTGGCAATATAAAATAAAGAGTTCTTAATTAATCTTTGATGTCTTTCTGTTAGTGAGATATTTTTGTTGATTTTTTTGGTGTAAACTTTACTCATTTTAAATGGTTAACTTTTAAGAAATAATTTGATAAATTATACTCAATTCTAATTTGTTAAATTTAATTAATAATATTGCTTGTAATCTGTTGCCACAATTCTACTGATTAGATAAAGCATATTCATTTTTACAGTGTATCACAAATAAAACAACTGACTCAAAGCACTATCAAATGCTTACACAATCTTACAAAAACAAAGACTTTGTTCATTTGAGTAAAGATAAAGTTGTCAATTTTCAACAAGGTTGTTAATCCATGGTATTTGCTTCTGTTAAAGATGTCAGATTTAACAGGGTTTAAATTTTTTTTTAATAATTGTGTTCAACAGCTTACCTGGTGAAATACTACAACACCCATGATGCTGTACAGAAAATTCTAGCACATCAAAAGATCTTGTTTGCTCCACTCACTCCCATGAAGCACTGTGAATGACAAGTCAATTCCCTATACGCTCTTAAAAACACTGAAACGTTTGTATGGATATTTTGCAGTAAACAAAATTTATTGTTTTATACTAGTTTTAAATTTCTTAAAGGGGGGTTGACTGCCATTTCACTTTTTTGATTTTAAATAGTAATGTTGCTATTGGTGCATGAACAGTATCTGCAAAGTTGCAGCACTGGGAAAGTTAAGTGTAAGCAGAGATATCGTCTTTTAAAAATCAGGAAGTATAATTGCCTACAAAAACCACTCTATTGGGACTACAGCTAGGTTATGGTACATCACTAACCTACACATTTGCATCAACCCCTCCCTCCGGAAAATGCAAAAAAGTGCATGCGCATTTTTCAGCAGCTCCAGCAGTGTTGCCAAGTCCGCTTATTGTAAGCGAATTTGGGCTTGTTTTTCTGTAAAGTCACTTGCAAATATAGGTAGTCGTTAGTGATGCGCGGGTCGACTTGTAACGGGTTGGGGCGGGTAAAGAAATTGTCACTTTATTTGCGGGCGGGTTGGCAGGGCCGGATTAACATAAGGGCTAGGAGGGGCTGAAGCCCCAGGGCCCGCGGGATTAGGGGGCCCGTGATTGGCTGAAGAAAATGAGATTGTCAAATCAGATTTGTGTATAATAAAATAACAAGAAGTTATTGGAAAATGTGACTGACTGACATAATTTACCGCCGAATCAAAATAACTCTACAATTTGCGCCAGAAAAGGGACGCAAAAATTCCTAAACAAACGAAATACTTTGGTTCACTTTCATCCGTGTCCGTGGAAGAGTGCAGCGGCAACAGCCAACTACAGCCGGTTATCTTCGCGCTCCTGCAAGAGGTCCTGCGTCCTCACCGATCGCGTGCACGTCGAAAAAGGTAAGCAAGCTGAAGTTAATGAGTTAAGCACTATTTGAATGGTAATTGTTTCTCGTGGAGTCGTAAGGTATTTTCAAATGTTTATATAGGCTAGTCGTCGATGATTTATTTGCAGCCTGAATCCAGAATGTCAGTGTTTTTTCTCCCACCACTCACTCGTGGTGAAAAACACCGGCCGAATTACTGTTTTTTTTTTCAACTAACATCAAGGTCTAATATCCAAGTCCATTAAGTTAACATTGAGAGTTGCGTTTTAGTTTATCGTCACTTCGCCGATGAAAATCCCAAAATGAAACCACAGCAGAAAGAATCTCTGAAACTGATAGTGGAGATTCGTTACTGAATCCGCGTTTTGAACGAATGGTTTCCTTTTAAATGACTCCTCCTTCGTCGATGAATCAAACAGCCGTTTGAACAAATCGGTTGAATGAATGACTCGCTTATTAAGACAGTGACTTGCCGCCACCTACTGTTGGTTTTGGTTTCATAAAGTAGCCTACACTTCAATGAAGAAGTAGATATCATTTTATATTTAATTATTAAATAAAATAACAATCATATAATTTATGTAATTGTAAATGCAGTGTAACTGTATTAATATTTTTTACAGATTCAAAATTATCTTTCATTAAATCTCAATTGCGGTCAACAATGGTACAAGAAAGACAGAACCATCTAACACGTATGTCCCTGGAATGTGACATTGTGCTCTGCTAAAGCTAGAAAAAAAGACTATTTAACTGTAAGACAGAAAATAAAATAAAAGGAAAGTTCATCCAAAAATAAAAATTCTGTCACCCTAATGTCAATGAGTGACATCAACTGTCTGGTTACCAACATTCTTTAAAATATCTTCTTTTGTGTTCAGCAGAAGAAATAAATTCATACAGGCTTTGAACAACATGAGGGTGATGTTGTTGTTGAACTATCCCTTTAAAATTATTCATGGTTAAGTACTTATTGAGGAAGTATGACTGAAGAATGAGTAATGTTTTTGCTGATTTTGACCTTTAAGTTTTTGAGCTCATATCTGGAGTAAATGCACTTATGGAAGGGGAGGGGATAAAAATGTTTTATCAATAAAATGTTCCCAAAATGAACCATGAAATTATGTAGAGTAATTTTTATCATGATATTCCATATCAAAATTTTCCTGTCATAAGATGTTTATATTATGTTATATTATAACAAGTTTATGCATAACAGGGATTCTATTCATGCACTGTTTATTTCATAGCACTATGATTGTTATTTGTTTATACAAAAAACGATTTACTGCAATGCTTTTTTTCGCCTTAGTTGATCAGTACAAAAGTGCATGTTACTTGTTCAGATGTAATTTTCCATTGAAAATTCGAATATTGGTCAGACTTCCAAAAAGTATAATGTGTGATTCTGAATGCCCGTATCCACACCAGCGCAGTGATAAACAAACGCACACTCACGTCAAAACATTGGATTCATCCGCACTTTTTCATGCCGATGTACAACCCACGTAAAGTTGTTTATAACAACTTAAATAACTGCAATTACAGTTTTCAAACAGAGATGGCAACAAAGAGGAAAAGCTACAAACTGCAGCTTTAATAACAATAAAAAATATTTATTGTGGTAAAAGACTGTGTGGCGTGGCAATCAGATGATAGGGGGCCCTTGGTGTTGCTATAGCCCCAGGGCCCAAAGTCCTCTTAATCCGGGCCTGTGGGTTCGGGTGGGTCATTAATTATTTTTTTAATTTTTTTTTTATCCATGTATGTTGCTTGTAATTTCCAGCCTATATTACATATTTGTGAATATCTATTTTCATATTTTATAAGGTTATTTGATAAGGTTACAATACGATTGCCGTAGCAACGTAACTTGCGTGAGGTTCCCAAACCTTTGGTGTCACGTGACACGTCACGGAAGCGGCGCGCCAAGCAGCTCCCGCTGCCAGCCTCGACAACAACAACAACGGAGAAATATAAGTGAAGATGGAAGACGAGGTGCGGGAGAAATTGAGGTCAGGAATATACATGATTAAAAGAAAAAAGGTCAGGCTGCTAAATCTAACGTTTGGGAGCGGTTCTCATAAGTACAGTAGTTGCAGGCTGGCAGGAGACAACAGTAGTCTCGGCTACCTGAAGTGCAACTCGTGTGAAAAATATACAAACAGTAGCGCCACAAAATGTCCACTTCCAGCATGTCAAGACATATTTGTGGGAGGTCTAAGAAATAAAAAAAATGGTTTAGCCTATTAGATGAATACAAATGCTGCTTTGTAAATGTTGAAAATGTTTATTAATATGACCTGATTTATGGTTCATATTCATAATCGTCTGTTGTTGCCAGTTTACAAGGCAATGTTTCCAATCACTTTCAGGCTGAAATAAAGGCTATTTTCATTTACATTACAATGCCTAGTAGCTACCAGAGCCATTACGAGAGTTCTGACAAGAAATTTTTTGTACACAAATCAAAATACCTTAAGTTGAAACCAATGTTCTGTGCATTTCATGGTGAATTTGTTTCATTTACAAAAGCCCTCAAAGTTATAAAAAAGAAAAATGCAATCAGTCTTTTATTTGTCATAGAAGAGTATGATTTAACATAGAAACCTTAGCCCCTACTTTATTTTTATTTAATGTATTCTTTTTATTTATTTATTTGAATGTTTATTTTATTTCATGCACCTGTGCTGTATGTATTTGTTTGTATATTGTAAAGAATTGTTACTATTGCCTTATTGTTTGTACATTCATAATTGTTCTAATTAAAAAACAAAAACAAAAATATAGCTGCGAGCAGCGATCGCGGGCCCAAGCCGGTGGCACCGCAACCCCGGTGTCTAAAGGCACCGGGATGGCGGTACCCGCCGGCTTTGGCCCTCCATCGCTGCTCGCAGCTATATTTATATATATATATATATATATATATATATATATAAAGCCGGTGGCACCGCCACCTTGGTGCCTTTAGGGTTATTCTGCACGACGTGCAAAAACGTAACCCCTGCTTTGGAATACATACTAGTATGTATTCCACAATTGGAATACATACTAACATACTAGTCAGAACTGAATAGTTGATATCTGAATGACAGATCACCATAGAAGTCAATGGAAAAAATGTGACTAGTAACAAAAGAATAGTTACTAGTCACCATTGAAATAAGTACTAGTGTCTAATGAATAAGTACTAGTATCTATTTAATAGGTACTAGTATCTAATGAATAAGTACTAGTAACTAATTAATAAGCATTGGTATGTAATGAATAAGGACTAGCATCTAATGAATAAGTACTAGTATCTAATAAATAAGGACTAGTTTCTAATGAATAAGTACTAGTATCTTTAAAAAGGTACTAGTACCTAAAGAATAAACACTAGTATCTAAAGAAAAGGCACTAGTATCTAAAGAATAAGCACTAGTAGCTAATGAATAAGTACTAGTACTTAATGGAATAGATACTAGTATCTAAAAAATAAGTACTAGTAGCATGAAAATAGAGACTAGTAGGTTAAAATGATTAAATGTTAAAACGGCTTGCCATACTCTATCTGTCGTTTCGACTAGTCACAATTACGTTACAGATATCTTAAATGATAATACAAACTATCCAAAATGTAATTACGACTAGAAAGACGTTGTTGATATCTACAATGTTAATTACGAATAGTCAAACTTAGCTTTTAAATGTTAAAAGGGCTTGCCATACAGAAGTGTAGGCTCAGAGAGACACTCAACATTTTCAAACCAAAATATCTGACTTTCTGTGGGTCCTAGCTCATGAGTGTAAATTAGAAAGTTGTCCGGCTTGAGGAGAATATATGAATATATGAAACGATGAGATCAACATGTGTACTGAGTTTCATATTATTACATGCAAGCGTGTTTGATTTATGGACCAAGATTTTGGACCCCGTTCCAGGGGTGCTGTCTAGCCCCCTTGCCACACCCGGGTACCATCTTCAGCCCGGCTCTGATGGCTGTGGGATCTGACCTGTGTGCAAAGCTTCAAGAGTTTTCAAACCCGTTAAGGGCCCCAAAAGCCGCTAAGAGTCTCAAAATCATCAAAAAAAAGGAATGTTAAAGTTTGATGCGTTGCTATGGCAACATTATCTTAGATATTGAATAATGCTTTCACAGCTCTTCATCTGGCGTGTGTTTACATTATACACATGAAGTTTGAAGCAAATCGGGTAAAAGTAAGAGTGCGATTTCAAAGCATTTTGAAAGTGAAACACTTTCTGCTGCCAGTTGGTGGCGCTATATATTTGACTCACATCCATGTGATCGACCTCTTACAACGAACACACTGCTGAAGTTTCATCAAGATCAGTTAATGTATGCAGAAGTTTTAACACACTTCCTTTTTGATTTATTTACTTACTTTTTTGATTTATGGACCAAGTTAATTTAATTAATACACTAATTATATAAAACTATTGTCAATGCACTACAATTAAACAGGTTATATGCCTTTACTTATAAAAAAATAAAAATAAAAACTTATTTAAAAAATACCAGGCTTAAGAAATGTATTTACTTTAGCAGGCCAGACACACAGTGAAATGATTAAGCCCCCTCCCCCTACACACACACACAGAGACTGTGTGTCAAGAGACTCAAAATCACACACACACACAGACTGTGTGACAGGCCTAGGCTCAGAAAGAGCATGATCATATTCAAACTACAATATCTGACTTTCTGTGGGTTTGAGCTTATTATTGTTAATTAGAAAGTTGTTTGGCTTGAATAGAACAATATACACGGCAAGTTTTGTAATTGTCAGTAAAACTAACCAAGTTATAACACACTTTATGTGTCCTTTTTTAGTCAAAAAAATCCGCCACGGCCAAACCGTTCGAGATATCACAAATCCGTCCGGAATTTAGCATCCTCAATGTCTTGACTTCATGCACACCGAGTTTGGTGGTGATTGGTAACAGCATGGGTTGTAATTTGATGTTTTTCTAGGACATTTATTTAAAAAAAAAAACATAATTCCCGACTTCCGTTTGAACTGTCGTAAAACTTAGAGCACGAAAGTTGTTTGGCCTGATGTGATCTATGAGTGTACCGAGTTTCATATTAATCCATGCACGTGTGTTTGATTTATGGACAAATGTTCGAATCCCTAAAAGAATGCATCCTAAAAGAATGGTAAAGTTTGATGCGTCGCCACGGCAACAGTTTCAAAGATATCAAGAATCCATTCATAGGTCTTCATCTGCCGTGTATTTACATTATACAGATGAAGTTTGAAGCAAATCGGGTAAAAATAAGAGGGTGATTTCAAAGCATTTTGAAAGTGACACACTTCCTGCTGCCAGTTGGTGGCGCTATAACTTTGACTCACAATAGTCACATCCATGTGATCGTCCTCTTACATCGAACGCACTGCTGAAGTTTCATCCAGATCAGTTAATGTATGCTGAAGTTATGACACACTTCCTGTTTCACGTTTCTCGCCATAGTTTCGTTTCCTCGCCACGGCCAAACCGTTCGAGATATCAAAATCCCCACACAAACTTTCATCCTCAATGTCTTGACTTCACGCTGACCGAGTTTCGTCGAATTTGGATCAGAGCTCTAGGAGGAGTATTTAAAAGTTCATTGCGTGTGTTTTACAAAAAAACCTCAATAGCCGACTTCCTGTTGGGCTGGGGTAAAAAGTAAGAACGCGAGGTATAGATGAAATTCTGCTATCGACATGTGTACCGAGTTTCATATTATTACATGCAAGTGTGTTTGAGTTATGGACCAGGTGTTCGGACCCCATTCCAGGGGGCGCTGACGAGCCGCCCTGCCACGCCCGGGTACCAGCTTCAGCCCGGCTCTGATGGCCGCGGGTTCTGACCCGTGTGCAAAGTTTCAAGAGTTTTCGAGCATGTTAAGGGCCCCAAAAGTGCCCGAGTAGTCGCTAGAAAAAGAAGAAAAAAAAATAAAAAAAAAATAATAATAATCGGAAGGAAAACAATAGGGCTCTGCGCCCTTTCAGGGCTTGGGCCCTAAAAACCGAGAGTTCTGACATAGCCATAGACCGCCATTGTAACTCAGGAATGCGGAAGTAACACGTTTCGTGGACCCGCCCATTAGTTCCAACTACTGATAGTTCCAGCATTGAACCCCATGCATTTTCGGTGCTTCTGATGTCCTCTCGCTGGTAAATTAATGAAATTACTGTATTTTTTACTTTTACTCACATTAGCCGACCTCTCGTGAATCTAGTCTGTAGTTATATGTTATGTAGCCAGGTCTAGTAAATGTTTATTGGAAGATAATTGGTTAATTGCAGCTATAGCTTACGTGACCAACACTTCACTAACGTTGTTAGCTAACTTATGGTAACCTGATGTATATAATATTTTTATAACATCATATAAATATATAACATATTATTATATTATTAAAAAAGATATATACAATATTATTATATTATTTAAAAAAATATATAAAATATATTTTTTATATTTTATATATTTTTTAAAATAATACGTATATATTTATACTATATATATGTATATATTTTATATATACATATATGGGGGGTTAGGGTTATGTGTGATTCAAACGTGTAGGCCAATACACAGTACATCGTATAAATATATGTGTGTGTTTTCTGATGAATGGTTTAGTCTATGATTAGGGTAGGATGAAGGGGTACATTAGCCATACTGAATTAAATGCCAACAGTTATGGATCGTATTTAGGAACAAATAATTCACTCATTAACTCATCATCATCTTTTATTCAGGACATACATATGAAATGGTCCACAGCACTATACAAAATAAAGTACATTCAAAATAGAAGAAAACAACAACAACAAAAAAAAACATGACTACACAGTCAAAATTACATCTCTATAATAAGAAAAATAACTATCTCTCCGGTTTTATTTTTTTATGTTTTATTTTCGGAATTTATAAGCAAGATCACGGGAATCAATAACCTAATACAGCCCAGTTGTGCTAAAATAAATATCATGAGACGTCCATCATCAGATGAATGACATGGAAAAGTTAAAGGGGGGGTTTAGTCCGTTTTTTCTTTGCATAATTGTGTTTATGGGGTGTATTACAACATGTATTCGTTATTTGTTTTTTTTTTAAGTCCTATTTTTCATAAATTTCACCTTTATTGTAAGCCGCGCTCACCTCTGTTGCTGGAACGACCGGTTGACTTCCTGATTCTATGAAACCACTCCCTCAGAAACTCTTTATGGGCTCAGATTGGTTAGTTTGTGCCGGTGTGTTGTGATTGGCTAAACTGCGAAGTGAGCGTTGTCCGGAACCGTCACGCCCCTTCCCTGTACGGGAGAATGTTGCATGTGGTCCGGTCAATGTAAATAATGCTGTCGATAGGCTTACTGCCGTATCAGTTTGAGCCCGAATCCGACCCAGAAAGCGCCGATGAAGAGAGACAGTCAGAACCTCCTCAAACACGTTTGTTACAAAACGTTTCTGAATGGTACGTGTTTGATTTATGATTATTCTATTATTACATAAGAAGTTTGATACCCTGTTATAATTGAAAATGCTAATGCTGCTTGTTAGCTTTTTGACATACGTTTTTATCTTGATTAAACATTTAATACAAATTATAGGGTTAGGGTTAGGGTTAAAAAAACATCTAAATAAATGGCTATTGTAAACAAACACTGTTGACATTGATCGCGTTTATGAACAAATCGCAAAATTACGTCATAAAGTAGCTATACCTGGCAAATACATTTAATAAATATATATGATTACTAATTAAGCTTCAAAGTGTACGCGTTTGTCAGAGAAACCCGAAATAACATAACAAAGTGACTATAAAAACGGCGATGGCATTTGTTTACGTCCTTGCTAAAACGAAACCATTAACGTTACGTCTAAAATTATACTAATACATTTAAAACGATTAAGTCTTACTTACAGGTTGTTGCCCAACAAGTGCTGCATCTGGTTTTAACGTTGGAACAGCTTCAGGTTTGAGCAAAAGTTTCTTGTGTAATCCGGCATTGAATTGGTGTAGATTCAGGAAGCTGTCTTCAGTGAAATGTGCCGCACAAAGAGCTAAATTACGATTGTAATTGTCAGAAACATTATTAAACATAAATGTTAGCCATTGTTGACGGACTAGAGCATCCGAAGGAAGCCCGAACACAGAAGACCTGACATCTGGATGAAAATAGCACACTTTAGACGGCATGGCTAAGTTAGCTCTCCCCTGTAACTCTTCCTCTTCGGCAATGACGCAGCTATATGCGCATGTCCTATTTTTCCATATTCCGGAGGGAGTGGTTGATGCAAATGTGGGGGTTAGTGACGTACCATAACCCAGCTGTAGTCCAAATCCAGTCGTTTTTGTAGGCAATTATACTTCCTGGTTTATAAAAGACGATATCTCTGCTTACACTGAACTTTCAGCGCTGCAACTTTGCAGATACTGTTCATGCACCAACAGCAACATTACACACTATTTAAAATCAAAAATGTGAGACAGGAAAAACCCCCCCTTTAAGTTAGAGTCGCTAAAGCCAGTGCAACTACTAATGCGAACATGAACACAGGCTTTTCCCTCCAATAATATAGCCTAAAAAACGTATCTAAGTTGACAACCTGCCTCTCAAAATGCCACACTGACATTAACCAAATGCAATAAAAGCTTAAAAAGTACTTTGGTGTGTGTTTTATTTTATATTTACCGTTTAATAATGCAATCGCTGCTGTCTTTCCATTGAAGAACATGACAATCCGCGTCTGTTTTGGAACTATTGGGGCTTCCATGAACCACGTGACAGCCTTGCGGCGACATCGAAGCGTGTCGCAACTCTCTGAATACATGACTCTGGTAGCTACTATGTCTATTTAACGGTCGCGGGTGCGGGCGGGCTGGGGCGGGTTGTAAAAATAGAGACAGTGGTGCGGTGCGGCCTGGGCAGGCCAAATAATTTCATAAAAGCGGGACCCGCGGGTTAGAAAAAAAGCAGACCTGCGCATCACTACTAGTCGTGGGTGGCGGTTTTTTTTTTGGGCTTGTTTCTAAAGTGTAGTTGCTTATTTGGGCTTGTTCCCAGCTCGGATATTTTCTATGTTATTTAAACGTAGGAGTTTGTCTTGCCTGTTCCCTCTCTCTCCCTTTCCCCATTCAAAGAGTTTTTCCCACTCACACCCTGCTTCTAATTGGCTCTGACCCAGATGGCAACAAGTACTAGCCAATCAGAGGCAGAGAAGGGCAATCTTTTTTTCTTTTTTCTGGTTAGGAAAACATCAGTGAGTGACGTTGAAATGAAAAAACGTGCGAGTCTGGACCATTCGCGACTGATAGTGACTGGACTGTAGGAAAGTTTTATATTATATGTTAGATATTTTAGATATAGATATTATAATTTAATATCGTTTAACCCTTTATTTGTCACCCCATTTTTCGCATAGACATGAAAATCAATATTCAAATGGTTGCAATTCAAGAATGCTTTGGAATATTTGGTCTTGTTTTGAAGAAGACATTTGCCAAATTATTGTGTAGTATTAAGTGAAGTATTATGAAATTATGAAAGTGAAACAGAAAAAGTTATAAGTTTGAGTTTATGAAAATGAACAATGTAAAACATTATTTCTATTTTTTATAAAATATATGTTTTACTCTAGAACTGCAAGAAAATGTAAGCCAAAAATCTGAAGAAGTTGTGTTCCAAATTTTAGGTTGTTATTTATAACTCTGGAAATTAAGTTTCTCCAATCTTCTCAAAACTCTGGATTCTGATAGAGGGCCATGAGACTTAAGGCCAATTTATAATTCTGCGTTGAGGGTACGCCGTAGTGTACGACGTTGGCTACGCACGTAGGCGACGCCGTTGTGAGCATTTATACTTCTGCGTTCAGGTCTTGGTTGCTCTGCAGTACTGCTCCGAAACGCTAGTTGGCGGCGGAGGGTTTTAATGTTCCACTGTTTAGATTCCTCGAGTTGCGGCTAGGTTTACTACAAGCCTGAAAGAGAGTGGATCATGTTGGAGTTGGAGCTTACTGAGGTGGAAAAACAGTTCATTTTAGTGAAATTACTAAAACTGAAAGGCAGAAATGAGAGAAGACGTCGGAGGAGATGGTACGTGTGGAAATGCGTGAGAAGGTACGTGCGGAAATGCGTATGAGGAAATGCGATGCTACCAAGCCGACCAATCACCGATCTTGCGGTCCACGTCGTCACGACGTGTAGTTACATTTTTGAGGAGGTGCGCGTCAGGCTACGGCGAAGGGTACGCGGTATGGGACACGTCTGTGCGTATGCTACGCCGTACCTACTAGCGCGCACCCTACGCAGAAGTATAAATTGGCCTTTAGACCTGAGTGCAAAAATGGAGCCTCTAGACCCTTCCACAGCTGAGATATTGAGATCTACGTAGCAATTATGCCATTACAAATATCTCAATATCTCAGCTCTGGAAGTAGCCTGGCTGCGCCCTCCTACGCACTTCCGCTCAATTTCATTTTACTTCAGTACTACGTCTGGGATCGCTCCATAGCCTTAGGTTTCCAGAAATCAATTTTTTGTAGGACCAATCAGCGAATAGAGGGAGTGGCTGAGAACGATGACGTTGATGTAGCGCGTCAGTTTGAGTTCAGTAATGGCAGCGGAGAAAGACGTGAGAAAAGTTATTCGGTCCGTCGTTGGAAAAGAAACTGCCGAATATACAGAATTTAAAGCAGGATTGTTATCGTCTCACCTCTTGTTGCACAACGGAGGACCACGTGAAGGAGGCAGAAAGATTGGAAGTTTGTGCTGGGCAGCGCTCGGTGTGGATGATGACCGTGACATTTTGGACTTTAGCCTGGTGTTCGCAAGCCCCGAGTCTTGGCTGCTAAACTGTTGTTGAAGATCCGCTCAGGAGTCATGTCGGTAGCTCATATTCCCAACTGTAAATTTACTGATTCTTGTGTGTCAGTTTTACATGTTGTAAATCATACAAATTGGTTGTGATTAAAAAAAAAAAAATTGTCATAAATAAAAATGTGAAAACCCATACTTTGGAGACTATATTTGATTTTCAGTTTTAGATGGCAATGGTTAATTTGTTTTAATAAAAAAAAAACAAACTAAATGCCATATAAAAATGTACAAACATACTTTGAAGACCATAATTAAGGTAATTAAGAAACAATAAGACGTAATATGAAAAAATTGTTGTTTATTACACATCTGCAGATAGAGACAGACTGATCATTCACTGTAACTTACAGCATTTGCGGCAGATCAGAAAACGACCACTGCGGCGTATTTGTAATGATTAGACACAGCTTCGACCATTGACTGAATAATCACTGTCCTTCATGTCAAATATACATTTCAAATTAATAATTGTTCCTAGATTAACAAAACCTGCAGCTCTTGTTAACTGAAATCCTATTGTAAACATAATCCTCTGATCATTCGGAGTTCGGACTTGATTTCCAGCCGCTTCGGCGCATGACATACGTCAGATCATGGCAGATCGTGAGTGACTCTGGGCAGATCCAATAGTTTTGAACTTTAATAGTGAACCCGCCTACAAGCAAGGAAACGTTTCTCAATGGAGGGATGCCAGACTCTATGTGTAAATGAAATGTACTGAGAGTCTGGTTGAACCAGGCTACTCTGGAAGGGCCTAGAGACTCCATTTTGGCACTCAGGTCTAAGTCTCATGGCCTCTATCAGAATCCAGAGTTTCAAGAAGATCAGAGAAACTCAAAATTTCGACGCTCCCCCAAAAAAAGACGACAGTGGTATCCCTTTTGTTTTGTTTTTTTGGGGTGAGAAATTAAGTTTCTCCAATCTTCTCAAAAACTCTGGATTCTGATAGAGGGCCATGGGACTAAGACCTGAGTGCCAAAATGAAGGCTCTAGACCCTTCCAGAGCTGAGATATTGAGATATTTATAATGGCTGAATATCTCAGTATGTCATAAATATCTCAGCTCTGGAAGGGTCTAGAGCCTCCATTTTGCACTCAGGTCTTAGTCCCATGGCCCTCTATCAGAATCCAGAGTTTCAAGAAGATTGGATAAACTTTTTTCGCACAAAAAAACGACAGTGGTACCCCTTATGTTTTTTTTTTTGCGAAAAAAAAAGTTTCTCCAATCTTCTTGAAATTCTGGATTCTGATAGAGAGCCATGTGACTTAGACCTGAGTGCAAAAATGGAGGCTCTAGACCCTTCCAGAGCTGAGATATTTAGATATTTATAATGGCTCAATATCTCAGTACGTCTTAAAGGGCGGGTTTACTGCAAGTTCACATTTTTGATTTTAAATAGTGTGTAATGTTGCTGTTGGTGCATGAACAGTATCTGCAAAGTTGCAGGACTGAAAGTTTAGTGTAAGCAGAGATATTGTCTTTTAAAAATCAGGAAGTATAATTGCCTACAAAACGACTCGTTTTGGACTACAGCTGGGTTATGGTACGTCACTAACCCACACATTTGCATCAACCACTCCCTCCGGAATATGCAGGAAAGGCCATGATCATATTTCAGCAGCTCCTCGTCGAGATGAGTTCACGCAGATGTCAGGTCTTCTGTGTTCGAACTTCCCACGGACGCTGTACTTCGACAACAATGGATAAAATTTATGTTTGATTATGTTCCTGAAAGTGACGATCGTAATCTAGCTCTCTGTGCTGCGCATTTTACGGAAGACAGCTTCCAGAATCTCCACGAGTTCAAAATTCAACAAGAAACTGTTGCTAAACATGAAGCAGATCCAACTTTAAAACAAGAGGCAGACACAACCGGACACAACCTGTAAGTAGGCTAAGACTTAATCATTTTAAATGTATTTGCATGTATAATTCCAGATGTAGCGTTGTGTTTTATTTTTTTTTAAATGCCAGCGCTGGCTTTATAGGCTATATGGGCTAGCAGTTATGCTATTTTGTGTCAACGACAAACGCGTACAAACATTATGGACCTGCATTTTGTATAAGTACTAATGTTGTAAATGTATTTTTCATGTTAAATATGTTTTATGACGTTATTTTTGATTTGATCAAGAACGTAAACCTGCCAACGCTGTTTGAGTATAACATTAGTAGCCAGCCAGTTGCTATTGTTGCCAGTCAGATGCTATTATGTTAAACAAACGTGCTTAAAGTTAAAAAATATAGCAAATTATCATTCAGAAACCTTTCAGGCGTGTGTGGTGAGGTTCTGTTTGACTCTCTTCATCGCGGCTTTCTCGGTCTGATTCTGCCTCAAACTGATACTGCAGTCTCGACATATATTTACTTCTGGACCGGAGCTCGCGTCTCCCGTAAAGCTAATGGGCGTTAACCTTCCGGACAACGTGAGCGACAGTTTAGCCAATCACAACACACCAGCCCAAACGAACCAATCTGAGCCCACAATGTCATTCTGAGGGAGTGTTTTCATAGAATCAGGAAGTGAACCGGTCGTTCAGGGGACAGAGGAGAGCGCGGCTGACAATAAAGGTGAAATTTATGAAAAATAATACTTTTAAAAAAAGAAAAACCACGGATACATGTTATATTGCACCCCGTAAACACAATCATGCAAAGAAAAAGAGCAGTAAACCCGCCCTTTAAATATCTCAATATCTCAGCTCTGGAAGGGTCTAGAGCCTCCATTTTTGCACTCAGGTCTTAGTCCCATGGCCCTCAATCAGAATCCAGAGTTTCAAGAAGATTGGAGAAACTTTTTTTCGCACAAAAAAAAATGACAGTGGTACCCCTTATGTTTTTTTTGTGCGAAAAAAAGTTTCTCAATCTTCTTGGAACTCTGGATTCTGATAGAGTGCCATTGGACTTAGACCTGAGTGCAAAATGGAGGCTCTAGACCCTTCCAGAGCTGAGATATTGAGATATTTATAATGGCTCAATATCTCAGTATGTCATAAATATCATCATAAATATCTCAATATCTCAGCTCTGGAAGGGTCTAGAGCCTCCATTTTTGCACTCAGGTCTTAGTCACATGGCCATCAATCAGAATCCAGAGTTTCAAGAAATTGGAGAAACTTTTTTTTGCACAAAAAAAAAACGGCAGTGGTACCCCTTATGTTTTTTTTTGTGCAAAAAAAAGTTTCTCCAATAACTCTGGATTCTGATAGAGGGCCATGGGACTTAGACCTGAGTGCAAAAATGGAGGCTCTAGACCCTTCCAGAGCTGAGATATTTAGATATTTATAATGGCTCAATATCTCAGTATGTCATATAATATCTCATAAATATCTCAATATCTCAGCTCTGGAAGGGTCTAGAGCCTCCATTTTGCACTCAGGTCTCTAGTCCACATGGCCCTCAATCAGAATCCAGAGTTTCAAGAAAATTGGAGAAACTTTTTTTTGCACACACAAAAAAAAACGACAGTGGTACCCCTTCGTTTTTTTTTTTGTGCAAAAAAAGATTTTCTCAATAACTCTGGATTCTGATAGAGGGCCATGGGACTTAGACCTGAGTGCAAAAATGGAGGCTCTAGACCCTTCCAGAGCTGAGATATTGAGATATTTATAATGGCTCAGAGTATCTCAGTATGTCATAACATATCTCATGAATATCTCAATATCTCAGCTCTGGAAGGGTCTAGAGCCTCCATTTTTGCACTCAGGTCTTAGTCACATGGCCCTCAATCAGAATCCAGAGTTTCAAGAAAATGGAGAAACTTTTTTTTTGCACAACAAAAAAAAACGACAGTGGTACCCCTTGTTTTTTTTTTTGTGCAAAAAAAAAGTTTCTCCGATAACTCTGGATTCTGATAGAGGGCCATGGGACTTAGACCTGAGTGCAAAAATGGAGGCTCTAGACCCTTCCAGAGCTGAGATATTGAGATATTTATAATGGCTCAATATCTCAGTATGTCATAAATATCTCATAAATATCTCAATATCTCAGCTCTGGAAGGGTCTAGAGCCTCCATTTTTGCACTCAGGTCTTAGTCACATGGCCCTCAATCAGAATCCAGAGTTTCAAGAAAATTGGAGAAACTTTTTTTTGCACAAAAAAAAAAACGACAGTGGTACCCCTTATGTTTTTTTTTGTGCAAAAAAAAAGTTTCTCCAATAACTCTGGATTCTGATAGAGGGCCATGGGACTTAGACCTGAGTGCAAAAATGGAGGCTCTAGACCCTTCCAGAGCTGAGATATTGAGATATTTATAATGGCTCAATATCTCAGATGTCATATGTCTCATAAATATCTCAATATCTCAGCTCTGGAAGGGTCTAGAGCCTCCATTTTTGCACTCAGGTCTTAGTCACATGGCCCTCAATCAGAATCCAGAGTTTCAAGAAAATTGGAGAACTTTTTTTTGCACAAAAAAAAAACGACAGTGGTACCCCTTACGTTTTTTTTTGGTGCAAAAATTTGATTTTCTTGAAACTCTGGATTCTGATAGAGGGCCATGGGACTTAGATCTGAGTGCAAAAATGGAGGCTCTAGACCCTTCCAGAGCTGAGATATTGAGATATTTATAATGGCATCAAGTATCTCAGATATGTCATAACATATGCTACATAAATATCTCAATATCTCAGGTCTGGAAGGGTCTAGAGCCTTCATTTTTGCACTCAGATCTAAGTCCCATGGCCCTCTATCAGAATCCAGAGTTTCAAGAAAATCAAAATTTTGACCTCGAAAAAAAAACGACAGGGGTACCACTGTACGTTTTTTTTTTTGGGTCAAAATTTTGATTTTCTTGAAACTCTGGATTCTGATAGAGGGCCATGGGACTTAGATCTGAGTGCAAAATTGGAGGCTCTAGACCCTTCCAGAGCTGAGATATTGAGATATTTATAATGGCATTTATGCCAGCTGTAGATATTCAGATATTTACAGCTGGCATATATGCCATTATGAAATCTCAATATCTCAGCTCTGGAAGGGTCTAGAGCCTCCATTTTTGCACTCAGATCTAAGTCCCATGGCCCTCTATCAGAATCCAGAGTTTCAAGAAAATCAAAATTTTGACCTCAAAAAAAAAACGACAGTGGTACCCCTTACGTTTTTTTTTGGGTCAAAATTTTGATTTTCTTGAAACTCTGGATTCTGATAGAGGGCCATGGGACTTAGATCTGAGTGCAAAAATGGAGGCTCTAGACCCTTCCAGAGCTGAGATATTTAGATATTTATAATGGCATACAGAGCTGAGATATTGAGATATTTACAATGGCATAAATGCTACGTGAGATCTCAATATCTCAGCTCTGGAAGGGTCTAGAGCCTCCATTTTTGCACTCAGATCTAAGTCCCATGGCCCTCTATCAGAATCTCAGAGTTTCAAGAAAATCAAAATTTTGACCTCGAAAAAAAAACGACAGTGGTACCCCTTACGTTTTTTTTTCGGGTCAAAATTTTGATTTTCTTGAAACTCTGGATTCTGATAGAGGGCCATGGGACTTAGATCTGAGTGCAAAAATGGAGGCTCTAGACCCTTCCAGAGCTGAGATATTTAGATATTTATAATGGCATACAGAGCTGAGATATTGAGATATTTACAATGGCATAAATGCTACGTGAGATCTCAATATCTCAGCTCTGGAAGGGTCTAGAGCCTCCATTTTTGCACTCAGATCTAAGTCACATGGCCCTCTATCAGAATTCAGAGTTTCAAGAAAATCAAAACTTTGACCTCGAAAAAAAACGACAGTGGTACCCCTTACGTTTTTTTTTCGGGTCAAAATTTTGATTTTCTTGAAACTCTGGATTCTGATAGAGGGCCATGGGACTTAGATCTGAGTGCAAAATGGAGGCTCTAGACCCTTCCAGAGCTGAGATATTTAGATATTTATAATGGCATACAGAGCTGAGATATTGAGATATTTACAATGGCATAAATGCTACGTGAAATCTCAATATCTCAGCTCTGGAAGGGTCTAGAGCCTCCATTTTTGCACTCAGATCTAAGTCACATGGCCCTCTATCAGAATCCAGAGTTTCAAGAAAATCAAAATTTTGACCCGAAAAAAAACGACAGTGGTACCCCTTACGTTTTTTTTTTCGGGTCAAAATTTTGATTTTCTTGAAACTCTGGATTCTGATAGAGGGCCATGGGACTTAGATCTGAGTGCAAAAATGGAGGCTCTAGACCCTTCCAGAGCTGAGATATTTAGATATTTATAATGGCATACAGAGCTGAGATATTGAGATATTTACAATGGCATAAATGCTACGTGAAATCTCAATATCTCAGCTCTGGAAGGGTCTAGAGCCTCCATTTTTGCACTCAGATCTAAGTCCCATGGCCCTCTATCAGAATCCAGAGTTTCAAGAAAATCAAAATTTTGACCTCGAAAAAAAAACGACAGTGGTACCCCTTACGTTTTTTTTCGGGTCAAAATTTTGATTTTCTTGAAACTCTGGATTCTGATAGAGGGCCATGGGACTTAGATCTGAGTGCAAAAATGGAGGCTCTAGACCCTTCCAGAGCTGAGATATTTAGATATTTATAATGGCATACAGCAGCTGAGATATTGAGATATTTACAATGGCATAAATGCTATCGTGAAATCTCAATATCTCAGCTCTGGAAGGGTCTAGAGCCTTCATTTTTGCACTCAGATCTAAGTCACATGGCCCTCTATCAGAATCCAGAAGTTTCAAGAAATTAAATTTCCACCCGAAAAAAAACGACAGTGGTACCCCTTACGTTTTTTTTTCGGGTCAAAATTTTGATTTTCTTGAAACTCTGGATTCTGATAGAGGGCCATGGGACTTAGATCTGAGTGCAAAAATGGAGGCTCTAGACCCTTCCAGAGCTGAGATATTTAGATATTTATAATGGCATACAGAGCTGAGATATTGAGATATTTACAATGGCATAAATGCTACGTGAAATCTCAATATCTCAGCTCTGGAAGGGTCTAGAGCCTCCATTTTTGCACTCAGATCTAAGTCACATGGCCCTCTATCAGAATCCAGAGTTTCAAGAAAATCAAAATTCTGACCTCGAAAAAAAAACGACAGTGGTACCCCTTACGTTTTTTTTTTGGGTCAAAATTTTGATTTCTTGAAACTCTGGATTCTGATAGAGGGCCATGGGACTTAGATCTGAGTGCAAAAATGGAGGCTCTAGACCCTTCCAGAGCTGAGATATTTAGATATTTATAATGGCATACAGAGCTGAGATATTGAGATATTTACAATGGCATAAATGCTACGTGAAATCTCAATATCTCAGCTCTGGAAGGGTCTAGAGCCTCCATTTTTGCACTCAGATCTAAGTCACATGGCCCTCTATCAGAATCCAGAGTTTCAAGAAAATCAAACTTCTGACCCGAAAAAAAAACGACAGTGGTACCCCTTACGTTTTTTTTTCGGGTCAAAATTTTGATTTTCTTGAAACTCTGGATTCTGATAGAGGGCCATGGGACTTAGATCTGAGTGCAAAAATGGAGGCTCTAGACCCTTCCAGAGCTGAGATATTTAGATATTTATAATGGCATACAGAGCTGAGTATATTGAGATATTTACAATGGCATAAATGCTACGTGAGATCTCAATATCTCAGCTCTGGAAGGGTCTAGAGCCTCCATTTTTGCACTCAGATCTAAGTCACATGGCCCTCTATCAGAATCCAGAGTTTCAAGAAAATCAAAATTCTGACCTCGAAAAAAAAACGACAGTGGTACCCCTTACGTTTTTTTTTCGGGTCAAAATTTTGATTTTCTTGAAACTCTGGATTCTGATAGAGGGCCATGGGACTTAGATCTGAGTGCAAAAATGGAGGCTCTAGACCCTTCCAGAGCTGAGATATTTAGATATTTATAATGGCATACAGAGCTGAGATATTGAGATATTTACAATGGCATAAATGCTACGTGAAATCTCAATATCTCAGCTCTGGAAGGGTCTAGAGCCTCCATTTTTGCACTCAGATCTAAGTCACATGGCCTCTATCAGAATCCAGAGTTTCAAGAAAATCAAAATTTCGACCCGAAAAAAAAACGACAGTGGTACCCCTGTACGTTTTTTTTTCGGGTCAAAATTTTGATTTTCTTGAAACTCTGGATTCTGATAGAGGGCCATGGGACTTAGATCTGAGTGCAAAAATGGAGGCTCTAGACCCTTCCAGAGCTGAGATATTTAGATATTTATAATGGCATACAGAGCTGAGATATTGAGATATTTACAATGGCATAAATGCTACGTGAAATCTCAATATCTCAGCTCTGGAAGGGTCTAGAGCCTTCATTTTTGCACTCAGATCTAAGTCACATGGCCCTCTATCAGAATCCAGAGTTTCAAGAAAATCAAAATTTCGACCCTGAAAAAAAAAACGACAGTGGTACCCCTTACGTTTTTTTTTTCGGGTCAAAATTTTGATTTTCTTGAAACTCTGGATTCTGATAGAGGGCCATGGGACTTAGATCTGAGTGCAAAAATGGAGGCTCTAGACCCTTCCAGAGCTGAGATATTTAGATATTTATAATGGCATACAGAGCTGAGATATTGAGATATTTACAATGGCATAAATGCTACGTGAAATCTCAATATCTCAGCTCTGGAAGGGTCTAGAGCCTTCATTTTTGCACTCAGATCTAAGTCACATGGCCCTCTATCAGAATCCAGAGTTTCAAGAAAATCAAAATTTTGACCCGAAAAAAAAACGACAGTGGTACCCCTTACGTTTTTTTTTCGGGTCAAAATTTTGATTTTCTTGAAACTCTGGATTCTGATAGAGGGCCATGGGACTTAGATCTGAGTGCAAAAATGGAGGCTCTAGACCCTTCCAGAGCTGAGATATTTAGATATTTATAATGGCATACAGAGCTGAAATATCTGAGATATTTACAATGGCATAAATGCTACGTGAAATCTCAATATCTCAGCTCTGGAAGGGTCTAGAGCCTCCATTTTGCACTCAGATCTAAGTCACATGGCCCTCTATCAGAATCCAGAGTTTCAAGAAAATCAAAATTTCGACCCGAAAACAAACACAGTGGTACCCCTTACGTTTTTTTTTTCGGGTCAAAATTTTGATTTTCTTGAAACTCTGGATTCTGATAGAGGGCCATGGGACTTAGATCTGAGTGCAAAAATGGAGGCTCTAGACCCTTCCAGAGCTGAGATATTTAGATATTTATAATGGCATACAGAGCTGAGATATTGAGATATTTACAATGGCATAAATGCTACGTGAGATCTCAATATCTCAGCTCTGGAAGGGTCTAGAGCCTCCATTTTTGCACTCAGATCTAAGTCCCATGGCCCTCTATCAGAATTCAGAGTTTCAAGAAAATCAAAACTTTGACCCCAAAAAAAACGACAGTGGTACCCCTTACGTTTTTTTTTGGGTCAAAATTTTGATTTTCTTGAAACTCTGGATTCTGATAGAGGGCCATGGGACTTAGATCTGAGTGCAAAAATGGAGGCTCTAGACCCTTCCAGAGCTGAGATATTTAGATATTTATAATGGCATACAGAGCTGAGATATTGAGATATTTACAATGGCATAAATGCTACGTGAAATCTCAATATCTCAGCTCTGGAAGGGTCTAGAGCCTTCATTTTTGCACTCAGATCTAAGTCACATGGCCCTCTATCAGAATCCAGAGTTTCAAGAAAATCAAAATTCTGACCCGAAAAAAAAACGACAGTGGTACCCCTTACGTTTTTTTTTCGGGTCAAAATTTTGATTTTCTTGAAACTCTGGATTCTGATAGAGGGCCATGGGACTTAGATCTGAGTGCAAAAATGGAGGCTCTAGACCCTTCCAGAGCTGAGAATATTTAGATATTTATAATGGCATACAGAGCTGAAGATATTGAGATATTTACAATGGCATAAATGCTACGTGAAATCTCAATATCTCAGCTCTGGAAGGGTCTAGAGCCTCCATTTTTGCACTCAGATCTAAGTCACATGGCCCTCTATCAGAATCCAGAGTTTCAAGAAAATCAAAATTTTGACCCGAAAAAAAAACGACAGTGGTACCCCTTACGTTTTTTTTTCGGGTCAAAATTTTGATTTTCTTGAAACTCTGGATTCTGATAGAGGGCCATGGGACTTAGATCTGAGTGCAAAAATGGAGGCTCTAGACCCTTCCAGAGCTGAGATATTTAGATATTTATAATGGCATACAGAGCTGAGATATTGAGATATTTACAATGGCATAAATGCTACGTGAGATCTCAATATCTCAGCTCTGGAAGGGTCTAGAGCCTCCATTTTGCACTCAGATCTAAGTCCCATGGCCCTCTATCAGAATCCAGAGTTTCAAGAAAATCAAAATTTTGACCCGAAAAAAAACGACAGTGGTACCCCTTACGTTTTTTTTTTTGGGTCAAAATTTTGATTTTCTTGAAACTCTGGATTCTGATAGAGGGCCATGGGACTTAGATCTGAGTGCAAAAATGGAGGCTCTAGACCCTTCCAGAGCTGAGATATTTAGATATTTATAATGGCATACAGAGCTGAGATATTGAGATATTTACAATGGCATAAATGCTACGTGAAATCTCAATATCTCAGCTCTGGAAGGGTCTAGAGCCTCCATTTTCGCACTCAGATCTAAGTCCATGGCCCTCTATCAGAATCCAGAGTTTCAAGAAAATCAAAATTTCTCGACTCGAAAAAAAATCGACAGTGGTACCCCTTACGTTTTTTTTTTTGGGTCAAAATTTTGATTTTCTTGAAACTCTGGATTCTGATAGAGGGCCATGGGACTTAGATCTGAGTGCAAAATGGAGGCTCTAGACCCTTCCAGAGCTGAGATATTTAGATATTTATAATGGCATACAGAGCTGAGATATTGAGATATTTACAATGGCATAAATGCTCACGTGAAATCTCAATACTCTTAGCTCTGGGAAGTAATTAGAGCCTCCATCTTGCACTCAGATCTAAGTCACATGGCCCTCTATCATAATCCAGAGTTTCAAGAAATCAAACTCTTACCTCTGAAAAAATAACGAGTGGTACCCCTTACGTTTTTTTTCGGGTCAAAATTTTGATTTTCTTGAAAACTCTGGATTCTGATAGAGGGCCATGGGACTTAGATCTGAGTGCAAAAATGGAGGCTCTAGACCCTTCCAGAGCTGAGATATTTAGATATTTATAATGGCATACAGAGCTGAGATATTGAGATATTTACAATGGCATAAATGCTACGTGAAATTCTCAATATTCTCAGCTCTGGAAAGGGTCTTAGAGCCTTCCATTTTTGCACTCAGATCTAAGTCACATGGCCCTCTATCAGAATCCAGAGTTTCAAGAAAATCAAAATTCTACCCGAAAAAAAATCGACAGTGGTACCCCTTACGTTTTTTTTTCGGGTCAAAATTTTGATTTTCTTGAAACTCTGGATTCTGATAGAGGGCCATGGGACTTAGATCTGAGTGCAAAAATGGAGGCTCTAGACCCTTCCAGAGCTGAGATATTTAGATATTTATAATGGCATACAGAGCTGAGATATTGAGATATTTACAATGGCATAAATGCTACGTGAAATCTCAATATCTCAGCTCTGGAAGGGTCTAGAGCCTCCATTTTGCACTCAGATCTAAGTCACATGGCCCTCTATCAGAATCCAGAGTTTCAAGAAAATCAAAATTCTGACCTCGAAAAAAAACGTACAGTGGTACCACTGTACGTTTTTTTTTCGGGTCAAAATTTTGATTTTCTTGAAACTCTGGATTCTGATAGAGGGCCATGGGACTTAGATCTGAGTGCAAAAATGGAGGCTCTAGACCCTTCCAGAGCTGAGATATTTAGATATTTATAATGGCATACAGAGCTGAGATATTGAGATATTTACAATGGCATAAATGCTACGTGAAATCTCAATATCTCAGCTCTGGAAGGGTCTAGAGCCTCCATTTTTGCACTCAGATCTAAGTCACATGGCCCTCTATCAGAATCCAGAGTTTCAAGAAAATCAAAATTTCGACCTCGAAAAAAAAACGACAGTGGTACCCCTTACGTTTTTTTTTCGGGTCAAAATTTTGATTTTCTTGAAACTCTGGATTCTGATAGAGGGCCATGGGACTTAGATCTGAGTGCAAAAATGGAGGCTCTAGACCCTTCCAGAGCTGAGATATTTAGATATTTATAATGGCATACAGAGCTGAGATATTGAGATATTTACAATGGCATAAATGCTACGTGAAATCTCAATATCTCAGCTCTGGAAGGGTCTAGAGCCTCCATTTTTGCACTCAGATCTAAGTCACATGGCCCTCTATCAGAATCCAGAGTTTCAAGAAAATCAAAATTTTGACCCGAAAAAAAAACGACAGTGGTACCCCTTACGTTTTTTTTTCGGGTCAAAATTTTGATTTTCTTGAAACTCTGGATTCTGATAGAGGGCCATGGGACTTAGATCTGAGTGCAAAAATGGAGGCTCTAGACCCTTCCAGAGCTGAGATATTTAGATATTTATAATGGCATACAGAGCTGAGATATTGAGATATTTACAATGGCATAAATGCTACGTGAAATCTCAATATCTCAGCTCTGGAAGGGTCTAGAGCCTCCATTTTTGCACTCAGATCTAAGTCCCATGGCCCTCTATCAGAATCCAGAGTTTCAAGAAAATCAAAATTTTGACCCGAAAAAAAACGACAGTGGTACCCCTGTACGTTTTTTTTTTCGGGTCAAAATTTTGATTTTCTTGAAACTCTGGATTCCTGATAGAGGGCCATGGGACTTAGATCTGAGTGCAAAAATGGAGGCTCTAGACCCTTCCAGAGCTGAGATATTTAGATATTTATAATGGCATACAGAGCTGAGATATTGAGATATTTACAATGGCATAAATGCTACGTGAGATCTCAATATCTCAGCTCTGGAAGGGTCTAGAGCCTCCATTTTTGCACTCAGATCTAAGTCACATGGCCCTCTATCAGAATCCAGAGTTTCAAGAAAATCAAAATTCTGACCCGAAAAAAAAACGACAGTGGTACCCCTTACGTTTTTTTTTTCGGGTCAAAATTTTGATTTTCTTGAAACTCTGGATTCTGATAGAGGGCCATGGGACTTAGATCTGAGTGCAAAAATGGAGGCTCTAGACCCTTCCAGAGCTGAGATATTTAGATATTTATAATGGCATACAGAGCTGAGATATTGAGATATTTACAATGGCATAAATGCTACGTGAAATCTCAATATCTCAGCTCTGGAAGGGTCTAGAGCCTCCATTTTTGCACTCAGATCTAAGTCACATGGCCCTCTATCAGAATCCAGAGTTTCAAGAAAATCAAAATTCTGACCTCGAAAAAAAAACGACAGTGGTACCCCTTACGTTTTTTTTTTCGGGTCAAAATTTTGATTTTCTTGAAACTCTGGATTCTGATAGAGGGCCATGGGACTTAGATCTGAGTGCAAAATGGAGGCTCTAGACCCTTCCAGAGCTGAGATATTTAGATATTTATAATGGCATACAGAGCTGAGATATTGAGATATTTACAATGGCATAAATGCTACGTGAAATCTCAATATCTCAGCTCTGGAAGGGTCTAGAGCCTCCATTTTTGCACTCAGATCTAAGTCACATGGCCCTCTATCAGAATCCAGAGTTTCAAGAAAATCAAAATTTCTGACCCGAAAAAAAAACGACAGTGGTACCACTGTACGTTTTTTTTTCGGGTCAAAATTTTGATTTTCTTGAAACTCTGGATTCTGATAGAGGGCCATGGGACTTAGATCTGAGTGCAAAAATGGAGGCTCTAGACCCTTCCAGAGCTGAGATATTTAGATATTTATAATGGCATACAGAGCTGAGATATTGAGATATTTACAATGGCATAAATGCTACGTGAAATCTCAATATCTCAGCTCTGGAAGGGTCTAGAGCCTCCATTTTTGCACTCAGATCTAAGTCACATGGCCCTCTATCAGAATCCAGAGTTTCAAGAAAATCAAAATTTCGACCTCGAAAAAAAAAACGACAGTGGTACCCCTTACGTTTTTTTTTTCGGGTCAAAATTTTGATTTTCTTGAAACTCTGGATTCTGATAGAGGGCCATGGGACTTAGATCTGAGTGCAAAAATGGAGGCTCTAGACCCTTCCAGAGCTGAGATATTTAGATATTTATAATGGCATACAGAGCTGAGATATTGAGATATTTACAATGGCATAAATGCTACGTGAAATCTCAATATCTCAGCTCTGGAAGGGTCTAGAGCCTCCATTTTTGCACTCAGATCTAAGTCCCATGGCCCTCTATCAGAATCCAGAGTTTCAAGAAAATCAAAATTTCGACCTCAAAAAAAAAACGACAGTGGTACCCCTTACGTTTTTTTTTTCGGGTCAAAATTTTGATTTTCTTGAAACTCTGGATTCTGATAGAGGGCCATGGGACTTAGATCTGAGTGCAAAAATGGAGGCTCTAGACCCTTCCAGAGCTGAGATATTTAGATATTTATAATGGCATACAGAGCTGAGATATTGAGATATTTACAATGGCATAAATGCTACGTGAAATCTCAATATCTCAGCTCTGGAAGGGTCTAGAGCCTCCATTTTTGCACTCAGATCTAAGTCACATGGCCCTCTATCAGAATCCAGAGTTTCAAGAAAATCAAAATTCTGACCCGAAAAAAAACGACAGTGGTACCCCTTACGTTTTTTTTTTGGGTCAAAATTTTGATTTTCTTGAAACTCTGGATTCTGATAGAGGGCCATGGGACTTAGATCTGAGTGCAAAATGGAGGCTCTAGACCCTTCCAGAGCTGAGATATTTAGATATTTATAATGGCATACAGAGCTGAGATATTGAGATATTTACAATGGCATAAATGCTACGTGAGATCTCAATATCTCAGCTCTGGAAGGGTCTAGAGCCTCCATTTTTGCACTCAGATCTAAGTCCCATGGCCCTCTATCAGAATCCAGAGTTTCAAGAAAATCAAAACTTTGACCCGAAAAAAAAACGACAGTGGTACCCCTTACGTTTTTTTTTTCGGGTCAAAATTTTGATTTTCTTGAAACTCTGGATTCTGATAGAGGGCCATGGGACTTAGATCTGAGTGCAAAAATGGAGGCTCTAGACCCTTCCAGAGCTGAGATATTTAGATATTTATAATGGCATACAGAGCTGAGATATTGAGATATTTACAATGGCATAAATGCTACGTGAAATCTCAATATCTCAGCTCTGGAAGGGTCTAGAGCCTCCATTTTTGCACTCAGATCTAAGTCCCATGGCCCTCTATCAGAATCCAGAGTTTCAAGAAAATCAAACTTCTGACCCTGAAAAAAAAACGCAAGTGGTACCCCTTACGTTTTTTTTTTCGGGTCAAAATTTTGATTTTCTTGAAACTCTGGATTCTGATAGAGGGCCATGGGACTTAGATCTGAGTGCAAAAATGGAGGCTCTAGACCCTTCCAGAGCTGAGATATTTAGATATTTATAATGGCATACAGAGCTGAGATATTGAGATATTTACAATGGCATAAATGCTACGTGAAATCTCAATATCTCAGCTCTGGAAGGGTCTAGAGCCTCCATTTTTGCACTCAGATCTAAGTCACATGGCCCTCTATCAGAATCCAGAGTTTCAAGAAAATCAAAATTTTGACCCGAAAAAAAAACGTACAGTGGTACCCCTGTACGTTTTTTTTCGGGTCAAAATTTTGATTTTCTTGAAACTCTGGATTCCTATAGAGGGCCATGGGACTTAGATCTGAGTGCAAAAATGGAGGCTCTAGACCCTTCCAGAGCTGAGATATTTAGATATTTATAATGGCATACAGAGCTGAGATATTGAGATATTTACAATGGCATAAATGCTACGTGAAATCTCAATATCTCAGCTCTGGAAGGGTCTAGAGCCTCCATTTTTGCACTCAGATCTAAGTCCCATGGCCCTCTATCAGAATCCAGAGTTTCAAGAAAATCAAAATTTTGACCCGAAAAAAAAACGACAGTGGTACCACTGTACGTTTTTTTTTCGGGTCAAAATTTTGATTTTCTTGAAACTCTGGATTCTGATAGAGGGCCATGGGACTTAGATCTGAGTGCAAAAATGGAGGCTCTAGACCCTTCCAGAGCTGAGATATTTAGATATTTATAATGGCATACATGCCAGCTGTAGATATCTCAGATATTTACAATGGCATAAATGCTATCGTGAATATCTCAAATATCTCAGCTCTGGAAGGGTCTAGAGCCTCCATTTTTGCACTCAGATCTAAGTCCCATGGCCCTCTATCAGAATCCAGAGTTTCAAGAAAATCAAAATTTTGACCTCGAAAAAAAAACGACAGTGGTACCCCTGTACGTTTTTTTTTTCGGGTCAAAATTTTGATTTTCTTGAAACTCTGGATTCTGATAGAGGGCCATGGGACTTAGATCTGAGTGCAAAAATGGAGGCTCTAGACCCTTCCAGAGCTGAGATATTTAGATATTTATAATGGCATACAGAGCTGAGATATTGAGATATTTACAATGGCATAAATGCTACGTGAAATCTCAATATCTCAGCTCTGGAAGGGTCTAGAGCCTCCATTTTTGCACTCAGATCTAAGTCCCATGGCCCTCTATCAGAATCCAGAGTTTCAAGAAAATCAAAATTTTGACCTCGAAAAAAAAACGACAGTGGTACCCTTACGTTTTTTTTTCGGGTCAAAATTTTGATTTTCTTGAAACTCTGGATTCTGATAGAGGGCCATGGGACTTAGATCTGAGTGCAAAAATGGAGGCTCTAGACCCTTCCAGAGCTGAGATATTTAGATATTTATAATGGCATATAGCTGAGATATTGAGATATTTACAATGGCATAAATGCTACGTGAAATCTCAATATCTCAGCTCTGGAAGGGTCTAGAGCCTCCATTTTTGCACTCAGATCTAAGTCACATGGCCCTCTATCAGAATCCAGAGTTTCAAGAAAATCAAAATTTTGACCTCGAAAAAAAAACGACAGTGGTACCCCTTACGTTTTTTTTTCGGGTCAAAATTTTGATTTTCTTGAAACTCTGGATTCTGATAGAGGGCCATGGGACTTAGATCTGAGTGCAAAAATGGAGGCTCTAGACCCTTCCAGAGCTGAGATATTTAGATATTTATAATGGCATATATGCCAGCTGAGATATCTGAGATATTTACAATGGCATAAATGCTACGTGAAATCTCAATATCTCAGCTCTGGAAGGGTCTAGAGCCTCCATTTTTGCACTCAGATCTAAGTCCCATGGCCCTCTATCAGAATCCAGAGTTTCAAGAAAATCAAAATTTTGACCCGAAAAAAAAACGACAGTGGTACCCCTGTACGTTTTTTTTTCGGGTCAAAATTTTGATTTTCTTGAAACTCTGGATTCTGATAGAGGGCCATGGGACTTAGATCTGAGTGCAAAAATGGAGGCTCTAGACCCTTCCAGAGCTGAGATATTTAGATATTTATAAATGCATACAGAGCTGAGATATTGAGATATTTACAATGGCATAAATGCTACGTGAAATCTCAATATCTCAGCTCTGGAAGGGTCTAGAGCCTCCATTTTTGCACTCAGATCTAAAGTCACATGGCCCTCTATCAGAATCCAGAGTTTCAAGAAAATCAAAATTTTGACCCTGAAAAAAAAACAACAGTGGTACCCCTTACGTTTTTTTTTCGGGTCAAAATTTTGATTTTCTTGAAACTCTGGATTCTGATAGAGGGCCATGGGACTTAGATCTGAGTGCAAAAATGGAGGCTCTAGACCCTTCCAGAGCTGAGATATTTAGATATTTATAATGGCATACAGAGCTGAGATATTGAGATATTTACAATGGCATAAATGCTACGTGAAATCTCAATATCTCAGCTCTGGAAGGGTCTAGAGCCTCCATTTTTGCACTCAGATCTAAGTCCCATGGCCCTCTATCAGAATCCAGAGTTTCAAGAAAATCAAACTCTCGACCCGAAAAAAAACGACAGTGGTACCCCTTACGTTTTTTTTTGGGTCAAAATTTTGATTTTCTTGAAACTCTGGATTCTGATAGAGGGCCATGGGACTTAGATCTGAGTGCAAAAATGGAGGCTCTAGACCCTTCCAGAGCTGAGATATTTAGATATTTATAATGGCATACAGAGCTGAGATATTGAGATATTTACAATGGCATAAATGCTACGTGAAATTCTCAATATCTCAGCTCTGGAAGGGTCTAGAGCCTCCATTTTTGCACTCAGATCTAAGTCACATGGCCCTCTATCAGAATCCAGAGTTTCAAGAAAATCAAAATTTCTACCCGAAAAAAAATCGACAGTGGTACCCCTTACGTTTTTTTCTTTCGGGTCAAAATTTTGATTTTCTTGAAACTCTGGATTCTGATAGAGGGCCATGGGACTTAGATCTGAGTGCAAAAATGGAGGCTCTAGACCCTTCCAGAGCTGAGATATTTAGATATTTATAATGGCATACAGAGCTGAGATATTGAGATATTTACAATGGCATAAATGCTACGTGAAATCTCAATATCTCAGCTCTGGAAGGGTCTAGAGCCTCCATTTTTGCACTCAGATCTAAGTCACATGGCCCTCTATCAGAATCCAGAGTTTCAAGAAAATCAAAATTTGACCCGAAAAAAAAACGACAGTGGTACCCCTTACGTTTTTTTTTTGGGTCAAAATTTTGATTTTCTTGAAACTCTGGATTCTGATAGAGGGCCATGGGACTTAGATCTGAGTGCAAAATGGAGGCTCTAGACCCTTCCAGAGCTGAGATATTTAGATATTTATAATGGCATACATGAGCTGAGATATTGAGATATTTACAATGGCATAAATGCTACGTGAAATCTCAATATCTCAGCTCTGGAAGGGTCTAGAGCCTCCATTTTTGCACTCAGATTCTAAGTCACATGGCCCTCTATCAGAATCCAGAGTTTCAAGAAAATCAAAATTTCGACCCCAAAAAAAAAACGACAGTGGTACCACTGTACGTTTTTTTTTCGGGTCAAAATTTTGATTTTCTTGAAACTCTGGATTCTGATAGAGGGCCATGGGACTTAGATCTGAGTGCAAAAATGGAGGCTCTAGACCCTTCCAGAGCTGAGATATTTAGATATTTATAATGGCATACAGAGCTGAGATATTGAGATATTTACAATGGCATAAATGCTACGTGAAATCTCAATATCTCAGCTCTGGAAGGGTCTAGAGCCTCCATTTTTGCACTCAGATCTAAGTCACATGGCCCTCTATCAGAATCCAGAGTTTCAAGAAAATCAAAATTTTGACTCCGAAAAAAACGTACAGTGGTACCACTGTATGTTTTTTTTTCGGGTCAAAATTTTGATTTTCTCTGAAACTCTGGATTCCTGATAGAGGGCCATGGGACTTAGATCTGAGTGCAAAAATGGAGGCTCTCAGACCCTTCCAGAGCTGAGATATTTAGATATTTATAATGGCATACAGAGCTGAGATATTGAGATATTTACAATGGCATAAATGCTACGTGAAATCTCAATATCTCAGCTCTGGAAGGGTCTAGAGCCTCCATTTTTGCACTCAGATCTAAGTCCACATGGCCCTCTACTAGAATCCAGAGTTTCAAGAAAATCAAACTTCCGACTCGAAAAAAAAACGACAGTGGTACCCTGTACGTTTTTTTTTTGGGTCAAAATTTTGATTTTCTTGAAACTCTGGATTCTGATAGAGGGCCATGGGACTTAGATCTGAGTGCAAAAATGGAGGCTCTAGACCCTTCCTAGTAGCTGAGATATTTAGATATTGTATAATGGCATACAGAGCTGAGATATTGAGATATGTACAATGGCATAAATGCTACGTGAGATCTCAGATCTCAGCTCTGGAAGGGTCTAGAGCCTCCATTTTTGCACTCAGATCTAAGTCACATGGCCCTCTATCAGAATCGTCAGAGCTTTCAAGAAAATCAAAATTTTGACCCGAAAAAAAACGCAAGTGGGTACTCACCTGTACGTTTTTTTTTTCGGGTCAAAATTTTGAATCTTCTTGAAACTCTGGATTCCTAGTAGAGGGCCATGGGACTTAGATCTGAGTGCAAAAATGGAGGCTCAGACCCTTCCAGAGCTGAGATATTGAGATCTCACGTAGCATTTATGCCATTGTAAATATCTCAATATCTCAGCTCTGTATGCCATTATAAATATCTAAATATCTCAGCTCTGGAAGGGTCTAGAGCCTCCATTTTTGCACTCAGATCTAAGTCCCATGGCCCTCTATCAGAATCCAGAGTTTCAAGAAAATCAAAATTCTGACAAACCGAAAAAAAATCCAAGGGGTACCACTGTCGTTTTTTTTGGTAGAGAATTAAAATTTTGATTTTCCTGAAACTCTGGATTCCTGTAGAGGGCCATGGGACTAAGATCTGAGTGCAAAAAATGGAGGCTCAGAGCCTTCCAGAGCTGAGATATTGACGATTCTCACGTAGCATTTATGCCATCTGTAAATATCTCAATATCTCAGCTCTGTATGCCATTATAAATATCTAAATACATCAGCTCTGGAAGGGTCTAGAGCCTCCATTTCGCACTGAGATCTAAGTCACATGGCCCTCTATCAGAATCCAGAGTTTCAAGAAAATCAAAATTTTGACCCGAAAAAAAACGACAGGGGTACCACTGTACGTTTTTTTTCGGGTCAAAATTTTGATTTTCTTGAAACTCTGGATTCTGATAGAGGGCCATGGGACTTAGATCTGAGTGCAAAAATGGAGGCTCTAGACCCTTCCAGAGCTGAGATATTTAGATATTTATAATGGCATACAGAGCTGAGATATTGAGATATTTACAATGGCATAAATGCTACGTGAAATCTCAATATCTCAGCTCTGGAAGGGTCTAGAGCCTCCATTTTTGCACTCAGATCTAAGTCACATGGCCCTCTATCAGAATCCAGAGTTTCAAGAAAATCAAAATTTTGACCCGAAAAAAAAACGACAGTGGTACCCCTGTACGTTTTTTTTCGGGTCAAAATTTTGATTTTCTTGAAACTCTGGATTCTGATAGAGGGCCATGGGACTTAGATCTGAGTGCAAAAATGGAGGCTCTAGACCCTTCCAGAGCTGAGATATTTAGATATTTATAATGGCATACA
>JAQIUQ010003422.1:0-11007 GCA_030378365.1 Hybognathus amarus
GATCCCAATCTGAGACGTCCCTCTAAATACACCACTAACCCGATTGTGCTTTCATCGCTCAAAATTTGGAAACAGTTTTGTCATCATTTTAAATTAAACACACTGTCCACCTTAATGCCTATTTGCGGTAACCACCTTTTTGTGCCTTCTACTTTGGATTCAACTTTCGCACAGTTCAGGGTAGAAGGGCCTAGTACTGTTTCATGATTTGTTTCTTGATGATCATGTATTTGTGTCATTCAATGATCTGCTGAGTAGATTCAAAATTCCTCAATCCAATTTTATTTCGCTATTTTCAATTGCGCGACTTTGCTAAAACACACTTTGATACCTTCCCTCATCAGCCAATGAAAACTTTAATTGAAGATATATTGTTACTTCCGGAATCACATAGCCATATCTCTTCAATCTTATGGCCTGTTACTGATCTTCGCAGTTCCCTCCTCTTTTTGCACTCAAGGGAACCTGGGAGAGAGCTAGGACTGGAGCTTGATGAGGAGCTGTGGAATAATGCTCTTGCTAAAATTAACTCTGTCTGCATATGTGCTCGCTTGAATCTTATTCAGTTTAAAGTGGTTCACAGAATTCATTTTACCAAAGCAAAATTGAAGAAACTTTCTTTAACAGAAGATGATAGGTGCAATAGATGTTCTTTTTCCCCAGCAGATCATACTCATACATTTTATACTTGTCCTAAATTGTACTCATTCTGGTCTTCTTTTTGATACGCTGTCAAAGGCTCTCAATGTCTCTGTGAAACCCTGCCCAATAATTGCAATTTTTGGAATAACTCCTGTTGATGGCTTGTACAACAAACGTCATGCTGATATTATTGCTTTTGCTTCATTGATAGCCAGAAGACAAATACTGTTGCATTGGAAATCCTCATGCCCCCCTCTAATTTTTCCTGGCTGAAGGACTTAATGTCCTTTCTACACCTGGAAAAAATTAAACACTCCATCAAAGACTCTGTTAATTCATTTTATAAAATGTGGAATCCTATTCTTTCCTTTGTTGAGACTATACCTTCATTGGAGATTTGATTTGATTTACTTGTTTTTACTATTTTTTATTATTATTTATATTTTCAATTTTTATTATATTTTTCCTTTTTTTTTTTTTTTTTTTTTTTTTTTTCGTAGGATGTTTTGGGTTGGGTAGAGTAAAAAGCACTCTCTATATTTGTATAATTTTTCTTTATTCATTTCTATGGATGTAAAAAAGCAGGTTGTGATGTTTTTCTTATATGCCATGCACATACTGTCTTTTAATAATCTGTTCAATAAAAAGGAAAAGAAAAGAAAAAAAAGAATATATGAATAAATAAATACCATTAAATCCAAAAAAAAAAAAAAAAAAAAAAAAAAAAAAAAAAAAAAAAATATCGAATTCATCAATGCATTGCAGATTTTTTGCTTCTCAATTCAATATCCATCTCTATCAAAACCTATGAATTGATTCAGCCATCCAGGCCAGTGGCGGTGCTGTGGCTACACTCTAGCGAGAGCGTCAGTGTTGTACAAGTCCGTGCTCTGGCAAAACAGCGTGATGATGACAGCAGCTGCACTCCGTCCAAGCCTGATTCAAGGCTGTACCGCCAACATTAAGAGCCGACGTCTTGGGCTCATTTTGGATTTCTGGTAAGCCGGGAACTATGGAAGCTTGTTTCCGCCACAGAATGGAAAATAAAAAGAATTGTGACTCTTTCTCACAATTCTGACTTTTCTCACAATTGGGAGTTTACATCTGCAATTCTGACTTTATTTCTTAGAACTGCGAGATATAAAGTCAGAATTGCGTGAAATAAAGTCAAGAAATTGCGAGATATAAAGTCACAATTGCGTGTTATAAAGTCAGAAATGCATGATATAAAGTCAGAATTGCGTGTTATAAAGTCAGAAATGCATGATATAAAGTCAGAATTGCGTGTTATAAAGTCAGAAATGCATGATATAAAGTCAGAATTGCTGCGATAAAAAGTCAAAAATGCATGATATAAAGTCATAATTGTGAGATAAAAACTATTTTGAGAGGGAAAAGGTTGGTCTTTTTTCCCCCTTAGAATTCGCGCCATAACTCGTGATTGCGAGTTCGATCAAAGTGTGATCAGCTGTTAAGTGTTATTGTTTACAAAATTATTATTATAATACAATATTGCACTTTTTTGAGTACTGACATTTTTGTGCTTCTTGTCACATTTCTTTACAGCTATTCAATGAACATAGGAGAAAGAAGACACTTTCCACCACTTAGGTTACATGCACTTTTAGTAGGTGTTGTCAGAGCACTGTACAGTGCTTGTCACAGTTGTGTTTGTATTCAACACATACAATCGTACAGCTTCATCTGCTGAGATAAACCATGATACAAGGAAAACATGCTTGTGGGGTCAATTTGTTCTTTAAACATTGGTAATACTGCACACAAAATTTAAAAATATACTTAGGCACTTAATTACTTGTGTATTTACTTATTATTGAATTGATATTTTAAGCTAATAAAGTCATATTCAATTCTGGATTTAATTTGGAAGCCTCGAAAGTAATTGAAATCGAAATCGAATTGTGAAATACCTGAACAATACCCAGCCCTAATTATTAGAGAAAAACAGTGTTTGAAAACTTTCTGCGAGACGTCTTTTTACGAACAGTTTGAGTCATTCCAGCGGCATGTGATTTGTCTCTCGCAGAATGCGCAAATGGCTTCACATCAGCACATTGTGGCCCTGTGGCACAGCTCAAAGTGACTGCGATATAAGATTTCCACTGTGCGGCCCGGGGAATGAAGTGCACAAAATATTTTTCACCTGCCCTAATTGGGCGAGGTGTTTGACGATCACGATAGTCTCTAATCATTTGGACGTGTTGTTTCCGATTGCTCATCTCAATTTCAATGTCAACTTCCGTGGGTATTGGATGGCTATATCCTAATCTTGTTAAACATACCTGGAAGACAAGGTGGCCATTTATTTCATTTGTAATCTTTATAACATTGATTGTAAAAGATATCGTATTTGTGTTGTGATGCTGCTTAAAATAAATTCCTTCTTTTTACGTGTTGCTTCTATTCAGTTTCTGAAAGTTATCGACACTCAGCCTTCCGCGACGCTGACCTGTAGCTTTCTAGCACAAATTAACCTGAAGAAACACACACAATACATTTAGTGTAACAAAACATTTAGGTGATAGAAATTGTAAATCAACAATGAGACATTAGAAGTGTACAGAACGAAAAACATATTCATTGTAGTAATTGCTAAAAAATTTCATTTTAAGATATTAAATTCTAGAGAGTAGTAGATAGGAAAATCCTAGATGTAAAAAGGTAACAAAGTACACAGACAAAACATGCAACATTCTCAAATAATAATAAAAAAAAACAGTTTTAAGCACTTTGAACAACCTCTGATGACGGCTAAACAATAGGGCGAACCGAACATATTTTTTTTTGCTGAAAAAACTCAACATTTTTTTCTCATACGTGCGACTGACACCCAAAATTCCCCATTGGTGGCGTATTGCATTCACTTGAAGTAAAAAAATCTACTTGTGTTTCCGAATTAAATCGAGTTAACTCTCCATGAGAGAATTTTTTTGCGTCTGTTTCTGTAAATTAATCAAATTTCATTTTTTCAATGAGAAACATTTTTTTTGCTCTGTTTTTCTGAATTAATGAGATTCATTTTTCATGAGAAAAAAAGTTTTTTGCTCTGTTTTTCTGAATTAACGAACTTAATTTTTCATGAGAAAAAAAGTTTTTTTGCTCTGTTTTTCTGAATTAACGACTTAATTTTTCATGAGAAAAAAAGTTTTTGCTCTGTTTTTCTGAATTAATGATGTTTTCTCATGAGGGCAAAAGTTTTTGCTCCGAACTTTTTCTGAACTTAACGAGTTAATTTTTATGGAATAAAAGTTTTTGCTCTGTTTTTCTGAATTAACAACTTATTTTTCATAAGAAAATAATTTTCATTCAGAAAAACAGAGCAAAAACAATTTTCCATGAAAAATTAACTCATTAATTCAGGAAAACGAGAGCAAAAAAAAATTCTCAATGAAAAAATTAACTCGTTAATTCAGAAAAACAGAGCAAAAACTTTTTTTCTCATGAAAAATTAACTAATTAATTCAGAAAAAACAGAGCAAAAAAATTCTCATGAAAAAATTAACTTAATTCAGAAAAACAGAGCAAAAAACTTTTTCTCATGAAAAATTAACTCGTCAATTCAGAAAAACAAGGGAAAAAAATTTCTCATGAAAAATTAACTCTGTTAATTCAGAAAACAGAGCAAAAAAAAATTCTCATGAAAAATGAATCCGTCAATTCAGAAAAACAGAGCAAAAAAAATTTCTGCCAGTTATCAGACAGAATTTTAATATTGTGCATTTAGCTTCTTGGATAAAAGGGTAACGCTTTCATTTTACAGTACAGTACTTACAGTGTAGCTTACAGTGTACTTACCTAAGAAAGCACCGACCAATATAAGGTAAGGTACATGGAACAGGGTAGGTTTAGGGGTAGGTTTTAGAGGGTTAGTACTAACAAGTTACATTACCCAGTAATATGCAGCTAATACAATAAGTACATCAGTATTTACATGGGTAACTGGACTGTAAAAAGGAAGCGTGCCCGATTGAAAGACATGCCAAAATGTGCAAATGTTAAAAGGCATTACTTTGTTGTGTATTTGAGTGAGAATTTCATAACTCTGCCATTCGACAAATTTGGCCCAAATAAACAATGATTTATGCGCAAGCATAAATGCCTTTCATTTAACACTAGAAAATACAATAGGCCTGTATCAAATAGGGGTGGGGAAAATATCGATTCTCGATGCATCGCGATGCGGACGTGGACGATCCTGAATCGATTCACAAATATCCCAAAATCGATTTTCCAAAAAAAAAAAAAAAAACTATATTATATATATCTTTATAAAAACGTAATATTGACGGAACGCGAAAGACGGAAGTGCAGTGACCGGACCGTCTGACGCGTGCACATAACAGAGACGCGATGGCGCGCAAGGTCCAAACACCCTCCTTGTTAGGTTAAAAGCTGACGTGTGGAAATATTTTGGCTTCTGAAGTTGAAGAGGGAAAGGAACTGGGCAAGAGCCACGCTAGTTGTAAGCTT
Organism: Hybognathus amarus; assembly: GCA_030378365.1. NCBI lineage: Eukaryota > Metazoa > Chordata > Actinopteri > Cypriniformes > Leuciscidae > Hybognathus > Hybognathus amarus. The sequence goes on from JAQIUQ010003422.1 coordinate 5,134, forward strand.
TGTATAATAAAACTAACGACGGAAACACGACAAATATGACAAGCCATATGACACGTTTCCAGCCATAGGAGGAAAAACACTCGGCTGTACCGGTCGTTGTAATATTAATTTACTACAAGTAAGTTAAAGTTATGCTCCTAGTTCAGGCACACGTTTATTTTCCTGTTGGTTCTTTGGAATGCTAATAAAATATATTGTACGTTAATTCTTTATGGGTCATTACTTTGTACATTTAAAGGAAAGTATTTATAGTCACACACACAAAAGATTCAGATAATCGATTTGTAACATTATAAATGTCTTCACTGTAACTTTTGATCAACTTAATTTAATTTATCCTTGATGAATAAAAGTATAGATTTCTTTTTCTTTCTCCCAAAAAATGTAAGAAAAATTCTTACCAACTCCAAACTTTTAAACTGTATTGTTTAATGTTACAAAAGCTTTCTATTTCAGATAAATGCTGTTCTTTTGAATTTCTGGGTGATTCTCTGAATCAGGTGCCCTTCAAGCCCCACAAACTTGCTTCAAAGATTTTCAATTGAAGGAAATCACAAAATGCATTTTAATGCTGTCAATTAATAGAACCAGGTGCCTTTGCATTATAATGCAACACAATTGTTCAAAAAATTATTTAAAGATAATGGGTTGCCTAAGTAGTAGACAACAAGCATGTTTGCATGTCTTCACTAACCATCATTACATTTTCATTGAATATCAAACAAATAAAAAGTGCAATTAATACCAAAATGATGCTGCTGCTAATATAATCATATGTTGGTCTAGTGTATTTTTGTTTACTGTTGTAAAATGGAAAATCAATAATCGCTAATCAGAGAATCGTTAATAATCGAAAATCGACTGTAATCAGAATTGGGACTTCAATAATCGTAATCGAATCAGAATCGGGAAATCAGACAGATTAACCACCCTAATATCAAATTGCAAGCCACCAACATTGTGCGAGAGGAGCAGTACAAGCCAGTACATCTAGCAACTGCAACCACTGACAGTTCACACCAAAACCTGCCAAGGAGGGTAAATACTATAGTCGGTGTTCATTTTGCTTAATCTTCTCATTTAATTAGCTTTCAGTCCTGCTGTCGAAGAGGAAGTCAGGCATAAACACCTGCATACTGCTCTCTCAGTCACCACTGACCTTGGCAAGCTGCGTTTGAGAAATGAAGCAAAAGAGAAAAGACACTGCAATGATTAATATGTGCTCTGCTTTTTGCTTTGGAAAAAGACTGAGCGCTATCATAAACTCAGTTATTAGGAGCATGCGATAAATTCATGGACTAGCCAAGCTTGACTTCCTGTCAGGCTCTTACAACAAAATGGATTCATGCACACTAATTCAGGTTCATTAGCATTTCTTGTGCAACACTGAAGAGGAATTTCTCCAGTCAGAGCTTCGTCCTCTCATGGAAAATTGCCCCAGTGAGACAAGATGGACTGTGAACTAACAGATCCGGTCAATAGCAGAATGTGAGGCGCTGTCAATATGTCTGTCAGTGATAATGAGGTGCAGATCCCGTAGGAATCTCACACACAAAAATGTTTGTGAATGGTGAAATTTTGAATCACGTTACTTATTCTGAAACCTAAGAATAAAAATATTCTAAATGTTTAATGAAATCATTAAAAAACACAAATAGGTAACAATTTATTTAAATGTGAGGTATTTACACGTTACGCGTAATTACTATGGTAATAACAGAAACCCAAACATAACCCCTATAGTAATTTGAAGTTCATTACACAGTACTTTGTGTAATTACACTAACAATGCTTCCCTAATAATAAAGTGTAACATTAAATTGTTCAAATATCAATTGACAAAGCTGTAAAAAAGGTTAACTGATGAATACTAAAAGATTGTAATCTAAATTCAAACAAAATAGATTATTTCACCTTTTGAAATTATCTATTACATCATTATGCGATTTCTGAACAATCACTGAATACTGGAGTAATGATGCTGAAAATTCTGTTTTTCATCACAGAAATAACTTAGCCTAGATTTTAAAATATATTAAAATAGAAAACAAATATTTTAAATTTTAATAATATTTCACAATTTTTTTGTATTTTTAATCAAATAAATGCATCCTTGGTGAGCATATGAGAATTATTTTAAAAACATCTTGCTGATCCCAAAGTTTTGAACGGCAGTGTAGGTCTAACAGTAGTTTTTAGGTACATAATTTGAATAATGTAATCAAATGTGAAATAATACTGCATATTTATCACTGTATACATTAAATATAGATGAATCTTTACTTACAAAAGTAATTCAGTTAATAGCAGTGAGTGATTACTTTTGTAGTTTGATTAACAGTCAAAAACACAGCAGCAGGTTTATTTTAGACTGATGTCCCTTTAAGACCGAATGCACGGACCCATAATAGCCCTACCCTACTGTACATGTGTTTTCCTTGTTTATGTTCATTAAGATATAGCTTCCAGGAAACTTACCAAGAAGGACGTTTTACATAATTTTGTGTGATTTTGTCTGTTCAAGCGCAAGACGTGAAAGAGAATTCAATTCAATTCGTGTATGTCTGAGACAGCTTTCAGGGCAAGCACTTCAGATGTTTGTGTTCATGAAACTTCTTGATCTGCAAATGCCTGTAATACATGGAACTACTCGTTATAAATCATGTAACAGTTCATGATTTACTTAAATTATTTAGTTTTAATCCAAATTATGCATGTGTGCCAAGTAGGGGTGTGTAAAAAAATAATAAAAAAAATAAAAAAAAATCGATTCACATTTGTAACGCGATTCAAGCTTTACCAACTCAAATTTTATTTTATTTTTTTTTGCCGTAAATGCCGTGCATAAAAATGAAATGAGTTTAGCTCGCCATTCCCATAGATGGCGCTGCGTTGAATTCACACTGACGCCTGCACACTCATGTCATAACCAAAATAAGAAGTGCAGCAGAAGTAAGTCGGTGCAAACACTGGCAAACCTCACAGAAAGAATTATTCAACCAGCTCCATCCTTATTGAAGGCGAGAGTTGGGCACATTTTGGCTTTTCTAACCTTGAGGGAAAGACGGAACTTGATAGGAATCATATTATATGAAGGCTTTGCAAAGCAAAAGTATTTTGGAAACACCACAAACGTGAGAAATCACATGGTACGCTATCACCCTTAGATTAACATTAAAGACGCAGATGCTGCCGAGACATACAGCGGAGTGTGCTCACTCCAGAACACGTAGACCAGCTTCTGTTTCTGCAAAAGAATTTACACATTCCAGCCAGAGGTGGACTATGAACTGGTTACACACACACCTAAATGTTGATCCATTATGTGATTCTGACACATCACAATAGTTCTGTTGAATGGACTGTAGTTGTCACCACAAAAAAAGAAAGGGCCTAATTTTAGGAAGTTCAATGCAGTCGAGTTCACATACTACTTACACTTAGGGGTGTTTACACCAGGTCACTTCATGCTTTTTTGTGATCGGATAGTTATCTGATCGTGAAAAGACCAGGTGTAAATGCCCTCCGAAATGCATTCGAGACGGATTTTAATCCGATCGCTCAAACCACTTGAGGACGTGGTCTGGACCGCATTCCAGACGAAACTGGACAAGTGTAAATGCATCTGGTTGTGGAAACCACATATGCAAATTTTACTCCTCCCAAAAATGCTACAAAATAAACGTGTGAGAGCGTGTTATGAGGCTATGTCATGTATAGTTCAGATACGACGACACTACTGAAACACGCATTACTCAGCCGTAGCATCGATTTTATGGAACCAACGTGCCAAACTAGGGTTGTAACGGTATGAGATTTTCACGGTATGATAATCGTCTCAGAAAATATCACGGTTTCACGGTTTCACGGTATACGATATTAAACTATCATTATTATAATCATCATCAGCTACAATGGCCCTTAAATTAATAAAAAAGATATGTTTTTTGGTTGAACATGGTTTATTGTAACAAGTTTTTTTTAATAGAGTTATGAAATGTATATTTATTTCCTCAGAAATTCTGGGTTGTCTGAAATAACTGGTCTGGATTCTGTGATTGAATACAAAATGTATTTTTGAAAATGCAATCAGATAAAATGTAACAACTTTAGTTTGTCTACACAAGAGAGGTTTACTAAATTAAAACATGGACAAAAAAATTATACACAATAGTAATATATTTTAGTCATTATTTTAGTCCTAGACTAAACCAAACTTTTTTTTACAGGTTGTACTGAACACCTATGAGTTTCATTCAGTGTATTTGATGATTATTCTTTTAAAAAACAATTATAAAGTGCACATTAAGTGTTCTCTGTCTGTATATGTTCATGTGTTCACGTCTTCACATAGTGGGTGAGACAGCTTTAACACTAGAACGGCCATAACGGTCATTTTGACCGTTTTGAATTTTATATCTACAATAACTTTGTTGAAAAAAATAATTAAATCCTGCTGGTACCTGACTTTTCCTAAAATTGTCTGTATTTTCATTTAAAATGCTTTTCATATAAATTAAGTTACGTAAACGTAAGGCAAAACAAAAAATGAACATATTTACCTATTTCGGCCATAGACGGTCATATTGACCGCACTGAATTTCGCTGTATTTTTTTGTTAAATATCCCGCGGTTGATCGTGGTCTCTCTCAACTGTCAACAGAGGTCCGTCCGGTCACAGCGGTGTTTGCTATATAATAATTTCTACATTAGTTGTTGATCAGAAATAAAACCGGACTACAGGATGCCCTGGATATGCTTCAGAACTTGACGAGTGATGATTCGGATGCAGGGGAACAATCGGAGGTGGAAAGTGAAAGCGACGTTTCCTGGGTGCAAGTTAACATTTCCTCCTCCATCAGACACGGCCGATCCAGATGTTCCGTTCATGTCGGATGATCCTGCGAGTTCCGCTGCCCTGTCCTGCGCTGTTTGTTTTGCTGCATGGACTGTTCACTAGTTCTGCAAGTCCTATTATTATTATTAGCCTATTTATTATCATTATCATTATAATATTATTATTATCGTCTCGTTTTCGTCTTTGAAAAAATGTGGTTGACGAAAATAATTTAATCATTTAACAACGAAATAAACACTGTTTTGAATCTAACGGTCAAAATGACCGCTTGTGGCCGTTCTAGTAGTTTTGGAATTCTGGCACTTCTAGTGTTAAAAACCATGTGCGTCATGCGTACTTGAGAGTGTACTAGATCTACGAAACGGCGCTGCTCATTCATACAGAGACGCGCTGAATATAGAAGGGGCTTGCACACGAGTCTTTTTGCGTTGTATATTCACAGACACGCACATCGCGATTTGATTTAGGCTACTGCAGCTATATTTTGATTTATTCATCCATCTATCTTTTAAATCGCGCACTTTACGTGGCATATCTGTATTGTAACACAGAAAGACGGGTGTGCGTCTTTTTGACAGACCGGGATTCCCTCAGCATGACAGAAATAATATGGCCTTAAGTTATAAAAGTTATGAATAACCTTTATCTTCACGGAGGGATGGTGTTCCTGAATATGGGAGAACATGTTCGACGTGTTTCCTGCTTTTGCAGCCACTCTTCGTCCACATATCTTGCAAATTGGATATCCATCTTCAAGGACAACACCACGATCGTTTTCGTGATATCCAAAATATTCCCATACTGCAGATTTTATTTTATTTTTCGGCGGGAGATAGAGATTCGCAGCCTCTGTCTCTGACATTTTCAGCGCTGTACAGGTATGGAGTGTAAGCAGTCAAGCTGAAAGAAGTTGCATGCGGCAGTGCAGGTGAAGTCTGTTTTTTTTTTGTTTTTTTTTTTTTTTTTTACCGCGGATAAGTAAATGTGCACGAGATATGATAATCGTACATGTCAAT
>JAQIUQ010003423.1:0-172500 GCA_030378365.1 Hybognathus amarus
TTTTCAATTTTACTTGCGCTAAATCGTGACTTCAGGAAACAAACATTTGGATAAATGAAAATCTAAATGATTTTTTTAATTTTCGTCTTGTAATTTGCGCCGTGGGCGGTACCATTAGCACGGGGCGTGGCCGTTTAATATTATTTCATTGATGCAACTGCTTTATTTACACTGCATGCACGTTTGAGGAGAAGTTTAAAAAGGTGGAACTTGTTTATTTTTAATGATGAATACCATCCGGAAATGACAGTGTCAATAAAGTAAAATCAAAGTCATGTGAAATACTATTTCCTACATTGAATAAACTAAATACAAAAATTAAATAAAAACATGAAAAGACAAACAAAGCAGTGACAAACTAAAGTTAAACAAAAATGTGAAAATGTTTACATATAGATACACATTTAGCAGCTTTGTGATGATCACATGTAGGCTATCCATAGTTCCCACATGACGTCACGAACATACGGGCATTTGCCGACGCCGGCGGCGTGCTGCGGGGAAAACATGAGAAGAAACAATACGAGTTGAGCGAAGTGAAATGAGTTTCAGTGCTATATAGTGAAAATGTTCATCCCCTGCTGGGTCAATGGATGATAAAATAATACCGGAGGTTCAGATAGAAGCGGGATTTTACACTACACCCGTCATTATAGACTCCATGGATGTGAGAAGACTAAGCTTTTGTCCGAACAACGACGGAGATTATGGCTGGCGAGGATAAAGGAAAGAAACTCACTCAAAGCACGCAAGAATTTGTTTGACAAAAGCACAATGTTGTGTTTTAATGCGAGTGTAAACATGTACAAGTTAACACATTGCAGTTTGAAAAATGTCCTGTATGAACAAAATGATCCACGGTATTAAAACACAAAACAACCTTGTTTCCACTGTTTGATCTCACATTCTAGCATTGCGACCTCAGATTATGTCCCTATACCCGCGTATAATGTAGTTCCGCATTACATTAATAAAATTGCACGCGAGTTATTTATTTTTATATTCATGCACCAAACCATGACGCCCGCAAGTACATGCATATCACAGAAAGCACCGGTGACTGTTTTAAGGGGAACATGAATTAAGTTGTGCAGGCTATGGCTTTTGATTAGCATCATGCCTCTTCGCTATTATAAGTTACTTTTCCATTGATTGCACTTGAGCAAACGTCACCGAACCAACCCCACGTCAATCTGATCGTACGCCTCCAGTGATTTCCAGACTCGGAATTGCTCACAATGTGTAAAAACTCCTCACCTATACCAGATAATGCTACACATGAAAATACTGAATCTGAGGCAAAGCTGCATAATCATTGCTCAGTGCTTCCTTCGTTACTGCATACGGATCCACACCATTTATGAATGAAATTTTCTCTCTGTCTTTTTTTAATAGTCTCTTTATAATATATATTCACTTTGTCTTTTCACGATTTGCATAATAATATAAACAGAAATAAATATTTGTTTGTAAAACGACATTCTCTCTGATAAAACTTTGTAAAAACCTATGGTAAACACAGCGGTTTTGCCCTCAATGGCGTCTCCGGGGAGGTCACGTGACATTAATTCGCCTGTGGGAACTATGTATAGCAGGATAGGCTAACGTTAGATAACCCTCTTTATTCTATATCTAGATTTATGAAACATTATTATTCTAATGTAGCCTATAAAGACATCGTTATATTGTTGTGTGAGATTTAAAAAAAAAAAACTCAGGACAGGTTAATCCCCTTTGGGGGCTGGTGTCACGGAGTATAAAAATGTGAGTGGTTTGTTTGCGTCAGGTGTGCGTCACAGTGGGTCCTGCTCATTGTAAACTCAAGGTGGTGAGTAATGGTAATAGTGTTGGGTTTGATTGAGATGTGTACATTAGCATGTTTGTGGGTGGCAGGAGAGTTGAATACATCCTCTGGTTTTCTCTCTGGTGTGCACTGGCCCTTGCGATAGCTGCCAGGTAAGTTTCCATATTTGAAAGAGTTTTCTTGGTTAACGGGAGACTGAATTGCTTGTTGCTGAAATTGTATGTTTTCAGTTTGTTTCCTAAGGGGCTGCATATTCTCATGAGGTGAGTGAAGATGTGTAGTTAAGTGCTGCACATCTCCTGGGGTATGTATGATTTTAAGTTAATTTAGTTTGTTTTTAATTCTAAAGCCCTATAGAGTGCCGAAGTTACGACGTCACTCTGTAGGCCAAAACGCGGAAGTGAGCTAGCATTTTAGCATTACGGTTCCCTCGCTCTATAAAGCCTATGGGGTTTTTGAATGGGTTTTTGCTAAATCGCCTGAAATAAGGTCTGTGGTGAACAGAGCCTCTAAATATTTTCACGTTTTGATATATGACATAGAACACACATTTATAACCTGCTGTGGTTATAATTTATAAATCTTCCTCTTTGTTTAAGGGAAGGTCTTCAGAGCGACCAGAAGAGAGCAAAATCATGTTCAGCCGTTACCTTTGACCTTCATCCAAACAGACAAACTTATTTACAGTCCAGGACAAACAGGTGAGCTGTGAATGACCCTTGGTTGAAGCTATCATCTTCAAATGCATTATGCAATATATGTGAGTTTGTTGGTGTCTTTGCAGTTAATTTCAGAGTAAATTAAAAAAATGCTAATTAAATGCAGGTTCTTTTGAGATGCAGAAATTTCAACTTCAATGACTGCTTTTAAATGTTTATTATTCCGGTCTGTCTTGCAGTACAATCTGCTCGGGAAGGTGAGTTTGCTTCGGTGTTTGAATGGGGCCAATGCAGCTTTTTGCACTTTTCTTTCTTTGCAGATTTTCTCTGAGCTGTTAATTTGTTTTAATAGGACAAAGCAGACCTACAGCGTTGCAGTTATGGGACTGAAAGTTGAGTCCTGTGGCAAGTGAATGATGCTTTATTTTCTTGTCTTGTGGTTGGTCAGTTCTTTATTTTGTTCTGATGTTTCCCAGTTTGTCCGTTCCAGTTGTCTGTCAGCGTCAATATGGCTCCAGCAGTGCAGATTCTGGTCTTCAGCGTTCTTCCCGGTGAGAATTTAGTTGCTGCTAATGTGCCATTTGACACTGATATGTGTTTCCAGAACCATGTACTGTATGATGTGGCTATTTTTCAATTTAGGAATGCTGGTGTGTGTGTGTGTGTGTGTCCTACAGCGTGTTGGTCCTTGTTCCAGGTATCTCTGCAGTTTTCTCCAGCTGTTCCTGCGGAGGGAAATGTTCTGATGGTTCCTGCTCAAGCAGGATCTCTGTGTAGCCTCAGTGCTGTAGATTCATTCATTAAAAACCAACACATTATGACTTTAGTCTTCTTTTTAGGTCTTCTTTTTATGTTTCGGAGGCCGGAGGACTGGAGGCCGGAGGACTGGAGGCCGGAGGACTGGTAAAAATTTTTTTTATTTATTTTTTTAAAAATTAAATAAAAATATCCATCCATCCATCCATCCATCCATCCATCCATCCATCCATCCATCCATCCATCCATCCATCCATCCATCCATCCATCCATCCATCCATCCATCCATCCATCCATCCATCCATCCATCCATCCATCCATCCATCCATCCATCCATCCATCCATCCATCCATCCATCCATCCATCCATCCATCCATCCATCCATCCATCCATCCATCCATCCATCCATCCATCCATCCATCCATCCATCCATCCATCCATCCATCCATCCATCCATCCATCCATCCATCCATCCATCCATCCATCCATCCATCCATCCATCCATCCATCCATCCATCCATCCATCCATCCATCCATCCATCCATCCATCCATCCATCCATCCATCCATCCATCCATCCATCCATCCATCCATCCATCCATCCATCCATCCATCCATCCATCCATCCATCCATCCATCCATCCATCCATCCATCCATCCATCCATCCATCCATCCATCCATCCATCCATCCATCCATCCATCCATCCATCCATCCATCCATCCATCCATCCATCCATCCATCCATCCATCCATCCATCCATCCATCCATCCATCCATCCATCCATCCATCCATCCATCCATCCATCCATCCATCCATCCAGTTTGAGGACCCATGGCGCCCGCCCTTGCTCCCCTTTTCAGTGTGGCCTCGGGCAGGGCGCCATGGTCCCCAGTGGCGCCCGCCCTTGCTCCCCTTTCAGTGTGGCCTCGGGCGGGCGCCATGGTCCCCATGGCGCCCGCCCTTGCTCCCCTTTCAGTGTGGCCTCGGGCGGGCGCCATGGTCCCCATGGCGCCCGCCCTTGCTCCCCTTTCAGTGTGGCCTCGGGCGGGCGCCATGGTCCCCATGGCGCCCGCCCTTGCTCCCCTTTCAGTGTGGCCTCGGGCAGGGCGCCATGGTCCCATGGCCAGCCCGGCCCTTGCTCCCCTTTCAGTGTGGCCTCGGCGGGGCGCCATGGTCCCCATGAGCGCCCGCCCCTGCTCCCACCTTCAGTGTGGCCTCGGACGGGCGCCATGGGCCCCATGGCGCCGCGCCTTGCTCCCCTTTCAGTGTGGCCTCGGGCGGGCGCCGCGTGGTCCCCATGGCGCCCGCCCTGCTCCCCTTTCAGGGTGTTGGCCTGGCGGGGCGCCATGGTCCCCATGGCGCGCCGCCCTTGCTCTCCCCTTTCAGTGTGGCCTGGCGGCGGCGCCATGGTCCCCAGTGGCGCCCGCCCCTTGCTCGCCCTTCAGTGTGGCCTCGGGCGGGCGCCATGGTCCCCATGGCGCCCGCCCTTGTCCCCTTTCAGTGTGGCCTCGGGCGGGCGCCAATAAGGGGTACCACTGTCGTCTCTTGCTTTTTTTTTTGTGCAAAAAAAAAAAGTTTTTTAGAAATTGCTTTTAGATGAAGGCATGGAGTTTTTTTTTTTTTTTCTTGCCAGTCACCAGTTCATTTTGGGCTTTGAGGGTTGATGTTATGTAAAGCTGCTTGAAACAATGTGCATACAAATTACAATGTATTGTTACATCATGCTCAAAACTGGATGGTAAGCCCGACTCGTAAAAAAAAGTTTTATTCATAAAAAAAAAAAGTCAAAAGGTCATGTATTGCCACACATTTAGCTGGACAAGAAAGTTCACTACTAAATATACTGTCAAACTTAGAACCAGAAACCTAAATTGATCAGTCCCACAAAAGCATAACAAATCCTACAGCATGTATCATCCTCAGTGATCTTTCATCTGGTCTTCCTCCTCCAGTCTGCGTGTCTCTCCCTTCAGGAAGTTGATGTTTTCTCTGGAGGCTTTCAGTCGCTCCTTCAGCTCTACGATCTCCAGGCTAGTCTTCTTCTTTGCCGCTTTTTCTCGTGTTCGTATTTCCAGCTCTGCAACTGCAACATGAAACACTGAATGTTTAGTTCACATGATTAGAACTGCGGACTCATTTTAATGTACAGTATGTTCAGGGTTTAATTATAGCCCATCCACTGAGCTGTTCAATAGGAGCTGCAAAGGTAAGTGAAGTCACACTCACACTCGGTCTCGTGTTTGTAAGCACCCAACGTCAGCTGTCTGGTGGTGTTCAGAAGTTGCTGCATCATGGCTGTCGGGTCTTGAAATATCTGCAAAAACACAGGTTTTAGTCTTTATGATTGTATTATTACTATAATGTCATGTTGTTGTGCTGTTCTGATCAAATTCACACCATCTCGTCGTAGAACTCGGACACGGCTGTCTTCTTTGGCATCGCGCTGGAGTCTGACTGGAACAGCTTCAGCAGATGATACAGGGTGACCTGAAGAAAAAACACCACAACATCAAACCTTTGCTTTTTCTCTTCATTTAATACGAAGGTACAGTAATGCAGGGAGTCCAGTAGAAATGTTTAAATAAAAACTGTGTACATTTTGGTAACACTTAATTTTACATGTAGTTTCTATAGTCAATCATGCATAGATACATGCAACTAACTCCTTACTTAAATTATATTGTAAGTACATGTAGTTAATTACTATTACTTCAATATTTCATATTTCTGTATTTCAAATTTGATGCATTAGTATCATACGATTATTTATGCAAATTGTAAGTGCTGTGTAAAATGCATCTACAAGTGCTCCTTCAAAAATATAAGTGTAGAGCCATGTGTTTTAATTATAGGCCTACTTGGCTTTTAGTGTTTGCGTTTGTATTATGTATAAAGTAAAAATAAGGTAGCCTAAGGTCCGTGTAACTCTTCACAATTCAATTTTCAGACCATAAAATGCAAATGAAAAATGGAAACCAGACATTCATTTTTCATTCATTTTTTTCTTGTTTTTCCAGTTACATTATCATGTACTTTTTTCTCCTGTTTTTCAATTTTACTTGCGCTAAATTGTGACTTCAGAAACAAACATTTGGATAAATGAAATCTAAATGATTTTTTAATTTTCGTCTTGTAATTTGCGCCGTGGGCGGTACCATTAGCACGGGGGCGTGGCCGTTTAATATTATTTCATTGATGCAACTGCTTTATTTACACTGCATGCACGTTGAGGAGAAGTTTAAAAGGTGGAACTTGTTTATTTTTAATGATGAATACCATCCGGAAATGACAGTGTCAATAAAGTAAAATCAAAGTCATGTGAAATACTATTTCCTACATTGAATAAACTAAATACAAAAATTAAATAAAAACATGAAAAGACAAACAAAGCAGTGACAAACTAAAGTTAAACAAAAATGTGAAAATGTTTACATATAGATACACATTTAGCAGCTTTGTGATGATCACATGTAGGCTATCCATAGTTCCCACATGACGTCACGACATACGGGCATTTGCCGAGCCCGGCGCCATTGCTGCGGGGAAAACATTAGAAGAAACAATACGAGTTGAACCAAGTGAAATGAGTTTCGTGCTATATAGTGAAAATGTTCATCCCCTGCTGGGTCAATGGATGATCAAATCGTGCCGGAGGTTCAGATAAACCGGGATTTTACACTACACCCGTCATTATAGACTCCATGGATGTGAGAAGACTAAGCTTTTGTCCGAACAACGACGGAGATTATGGCTGGCGAGGATAAAGGAAAGAAACTCACTCAAAACACGCAAGAATTTGTTTGACAAAAGCACAATGTTGTGTTTTAATGCGAGTGTAAACATGTACAAGTTAACACATTGCAGTTTGAAAAATGTCCTGTATGAACAAAATGACGAGGTATTAAAAACACAAAACAACCTTGTTTCCACTGTTTGATCTCACATTCTAGCATTGCGATCTCAGATTATGTCCCTATACCCGCGTATAATGTAGTTCCGCATTACATTAATAAAATTGCACGCGAGTTATTTATTTTTATATTCATGCACCAAACCATGACGCCCGCAAGTACATGCATATCACAGAAAGCACCGGTGACTGTTTTAAGGGGAACATGAATTAAGTTGTGCAGGCTATGGCTTTTGATTAGCATCATGCCTCTTCGCTATTATAAGTTACTTTTCCATTGATTGCACTTGAGCAAACGTCACCGAACCAACCCCACGTCAATCTGATCGTACGCCTCCAGTGATTTCCAGACTCGGAATTGCTCACAATGTGTAAAAACTCCTCACCTATACCAGATAATGCTACACATGAAAATACTGAATCTGAGGCAAAGCTGCATAATCATTGCTCAGTGCTTCCTTCGTTACTGCATACGGATCCACACCATTTATGAATGAAATTTTCTCTCTGTCTTTTTTTAATAGTCTCTTTATAATATATATTCACTTTGTCTTTTCATGATTTGCATAATAATATAAACAGAAATAAATATTTGTTTGTAAAACGACATTCTCTCTGATAAAACTTTGTAAAAACCTATGGTAAACACAGCGGTTTTGCCCTCAATGGCGTCTCCGGGGAGGTCACGTGACATTAATTCGCCTGTGGGAACTATGTATAGCAGGATAGGCTAACGTTAGATAACCCTCTTTATTCTATATCTAGATTTATGAAACATTATTATTCTAATGTAGCCTATAAAGACATCGTTATATTGTTGTGTGAGATTTAAAAAAAAAAACTCAGGACAGGTTAATCCCCTTTGGGGGCTGGTGTCACGGAGTATAAAAATGTGAGTGGTTTGTTTGCGTCAGGTATGCGTCACAGTGGGTCCTGCTCATTGTAAACTCAAGGTGGTGAGTAATGGTAATAGTGTTGGGTTTGATTGAGATGTGTACATTAGCATGTTTGTGGGTGGCAGGAGAGTTGAATACATCCTCTGGTTTTCTCTCTGGTGTGCACTGGCCCTTGCGATAGCTGCCAGGTAAGTTTCCATATTTGAAAGAGTTTTCTTGGTTAACGGGAGACTGAATTGCTTGTTGCTGAAATTGTATGTTTTCAGTTTGTTTCCTAAGGGGCTGCATATTCTCATGAGGTGAGTGAAGATGTGTAGTTAAGTGCTGCACATCTCCTGGGGTATGTATGATTTTAAGTTAATTTAGTTTGTTTTTAATTCTAAAGCCCTATAGAGTGCCGAAGTTACGACGTCACTCTGTAGGCCAAAACGCGGAAGTGAGCTAGCATTTTAGCATTACGGTTCCCTCGCTCTATAAAGCCTATGGGGTTTTTGAATGGGTTTTTGCTAAATCGCCTGAAATAAGGTCTGTGGTGAACAGAGCCTCTAAATATTTTCACGTTTTGATATATGACATAGAACACACATTTATAACCTGCTGTGGTTATAATTTATAAATCTTCCTCTTTGTTTAAGGGAAGGTCTTCAGAGCGACCGAAGAGAGCAAAATCATGTTCAGCCGTTACCTTTGACCTTCATCCAAACAGACAAACTTATTTACAGTCCAGGACAAACAGGTGAGCTGTGAATGACCCTTGGTTGAAGCTATCATCTTCAAATGCATTATGCAATATATGTGAGTTTGTTGGTGTCTTTGCAGTTAATTTCAGAGTAAATTAAAAAAATGCTAATTAAATGCAGGTTCTTTTGAGATGCAGAAATTTCAACTTCAATGACTGCTTTTAAATGTTTATTATTCCGGTCTGTCTTGCAGTACAATCTGCTCGGGAAGGTGAGTTTGCTTCGGTGTTTGAATGGGGCCAATGCAGCTTTTTGCACTTTTCTTTCTTTGCAGATTTTCTCTGAGCTGTTAATTTGTTTTAATAGGACAAAGCAGACCTACAGCGTTGCAGTTATGGGACTGAAAGTTGAGTCCTGTGGCAAGTGAATGATGCTTTATTTTCTTGTCTTGTGGTTGGTCAGTTCTTTATTTTGTTCTGATGTTTCCCAGTTTGTCCGTTCCAGTTGTCTGTCAGCGTCAATATGGCTCCAGCAGTGCAGATTCTGGTCTTCAGCGTTCTTCCCGGTGAGAATTTAGTTGCTGCTAATGTGCCATTTGACACTGATATGTGTTTCCAGAACCATGTACTGTATGATGTGGCTATTTTTCAATTTAGGAATGCTGGTGTGTGTGTGTGTGTGTGTCCTACAGCGTGTTGGTCCTTGTTCCAGGTATCTCTGCAGTTTTCTCCAGCTGTTCCTGCGGAGGGAAATGTTCTGATGGTTCCTGCTCAAGCAGGATCTCTGTGTAGCCTCAGTGCTGTAGATTCATTCATTAAAAACCAACACATTATGACTTTAGTCTTCTTTTTAGGTCTTCTTTTTATGTTTCGGAGGCCGGAGGACTGGAGGCCGGAGGACTGGGAGGCCGGAGGACTGGAGGCCGGAGGATGGAGGCGGAGGATGGTAAAAAATTTTTTTATTTATTTTTTTAAAAATTAAATAAAAATATCCATCCATCCATCCATCCATCCATCCATCCATCCATCCATCCATCCATCCATCCATCCATCCATCCATCCATCCATCCATCCATCCATCCATCCATCCATCCATCCATCCATCCATCCATCCATCCATCCATCCATCCATCCATCCATCCATCCATCCATCCATCCATCCATCCATCCATCCATCCATCCATCCATCCATCCATCCATCCATCCATCCATCCATCCATCCATCCATCCATCCATCCATCCATCCATCCATCCATCCATCCATCCATCCATCCATCCATCCATCCATCCATCCATCCATCCATCCATCCATCCATCCATCCATCCATCCATCCATCCATCCATCCATCCATCCATCCATCCATCCATCCATCCATCCATCCATCCATCCATCCATCCATCCATCCATCCATCCATCCATCCATCCATCCATCCATCCATCCATCCATCCATCCATCCATCCATCCATCCATCCATCCATCCATCCATCCATCCATCCATCCATCCATCCATCCATCCATCCATCCATCCATCCATCCATCCATCCATCCAGTTTGAGGACCCATGGCGCCCGCCCTTGCTTCCCCTTTCAGTGTGGCCTCAGGGGCGGGCGCCATGGTCCCCATGGCGCCCGCCCTTGCTGCCCTTTCAGTGTGGCCTCGGGCCGGGCGCCAGTGGTCCCCATGGCGCCCGCCCTTGCTCCCCTTCGGGTGTGGCCTCGGGCGGGCGCCATGAGTCTCCATGGCAAGCCCGCCCTTGCTCCCCTTTTCAGTGTGGCCTCGGGGCGGGCGCCATGGTCCCCATGGCGCCCGCCCTTGCTCCCCTTTCAGTGTGGCCTCGAGGCAGGCGCCAAGTGTGGCCTCGGCGCGAGCGCCATGGTCCCAGTGGCGCCCGCCCTTGCTCCCCTTTTCAGTGTGGCCTCGGGGCCAGGACGCCATGGTCCCCGAAATGGAAATCGGAGATATACATCTTGTTCGGCTTAGAGCCAGGGGATCGCGGTGATGCGAAAATCGTGATTCTAGCTCAACGGGTCTAGGAGTTATGCGCAATTTACTTCGGATTTTTTACCGTCCCCCCAGGGGCCATGTGGAGGAGTGGGAGGAGTTGGATCTGGATTCAGAAGTCTCCTCCCCATGTGGAGGAGTGGGAGGAGTTGGATCTGGATCCGACTCCTCCCATGTGGAGGAGTGGGAGGAGTTGGATCTGGATCCGACTCCTCCTGTGGATTTCATGTTCTGCACACCACTTTACCATGGAAGCTTGTTTCTTTTTTCTTGAAAATGGAAAAAAAATGTAAGCCCTCCAGTGTGCTTCTGTTTTTGTGCAAAAAAAAAAATTCTCCAATCTTCTTGAAACTCTGGATTCATAAGGGGTACCACTGTCGTTTTTTTTTTTTTTTTGTGCAAAAAAAAAAGTTTTTTAGAAATTGCTTTTAGATGAAGGCATGGAGTTTTTGTTTTTTTTTCTTGCCAGTCACCAGTTCATTTTGGGCTTTGAGGGTTGATGTTATGTAAAGCTGCTTGAAACAATGTGCATACAAATTACAATGTATTGTTACATCATGCTCAAAACTGGATGGTAAGCCCGACTCGTAAAAAAAAGTTTTATTCATAAAAAAAAAAGTCAAAAGGTCATGTATTGCCACACATTTAGCTGGACAAGAAAGTTCACTACTAAATATACTGTCAAACTTAGAACCAGAAACCTAAATTGATCAGTCCCACAAAAGCATAACAAATCCTACAGCATGTATCATCCTCAGTGATCTTTCATCTGGTCTTCCTCCTCCAGTCTGCGTGTCTCTCCCTTCAGGAAGTTGATGTTTTCTCTGGAGGCTTTCAGTCGCTCCTTCAGCTCTACGATCTCCAGGCTAGTCTTCTTCTTTGCCGCTTTTTCTCGTGTTCGTATTTCCAGCTCTGCAACTGCAACATGAAACACTGAATGTTTAGTTCACATGATTAGAACTGCGGACTCATTTTAATGTACAGTATGTTCAGGGTTTAATTATAGCCCATCCACTGAGCTGTTCAATAGGAGCTGCAAAGGTAAGTGAAGTCACACTCACACTCGGTCTCGTGTTTGTAAGCACCCAACGTCAGCTGTCTGGTGGTGTTCAGAAGTTGCTGCATCATGGCTGTCGGGTCTTGAAATATCTGCAAAAACACAGGTTTTAGTCTTTATGATTGTATTATTACTATAATGTCATGTTGTTGTGCTGTTCTGATCAAATTCACACCATCTCGTCGTAGAACTCGGACACGGCTGTCTTCTTTGGCATCGCGCTGGAGTCTGACTGGAACAGCTTCAGCAGATGATACAGGGTGACCTGAAGAAAAAACACCACAACATCAAACCTTTGCTTTTTCTCTTCATTTAATACGAAGGTACAGTAATGCAGGGAGTCCAGTAGAAATGTTTAAATAAAAACTGTGTACATTTTGGTAACACTTAATTTTACATGTAGTTTCTATAGTCAATCATGCATAGATACATGCAACTAACTCCTTACTTAAATTATATTGTAAGTACATGTAGTTAATTACTATTACTTCAATATTTCATATTTCTGTATTTCAAATTTGATGCATTAGTATCATACGATTATTTATGCAAATTGTAAGTGCTGTGTAAAATGCATCTACAAGTGCTCCTTCAAAAATATAAGTGTAGAGCCATGTGTTTTAATTATAGGCCTACTTGGCTTTTAGTGTTTGCGTTTGTATTATGTATAAAGTAAAAATAAGGTAGCCTAAGGTCCGTGTAACTCTTCACAATTCAATTTTCAGACCATAAAATGCAAATGAAAAATGGAAACCAGACATTCATTTTTCATTCATTTTTTTCTTGTTTTTCCAGTTACATTATCATGTACTTTTTTCTCCTGTTTTTCAATTTTACTTGCGCTAAATTGTGACTTCAGAAACAAACATTTGGATAAATGAAATCTAAATGATTTTTTAATTTTCGTCTTGTAATTTGCGCCGTGGGCGGTACCATTAGCACGGGGGCGTGGCCGTTTAATATTATTTCATTGATGCAACTGCTTTATTTACACTGCATGCACGTTGAGGAGAAGTTTAAAAGGTGGAACTTGTTTATTTTTAATGATGAATACCATCCGGAAATGACAGTGTCAATAAAGTAAAATCAAAGTCATGTGAAATACTATTTCCTACATTGAATAAACTAAATACAAAAATTAAATAAAAACATGAAAAGACAAACAAAGCAGTGACAAACTAAAGTTAAACAAAAATGTGAAAATGTTTACATATAGATACACATTTAGCAGCTTTGTGATGATCACATGTAGGCTATCCATAGTTCCCACATGACGTCACGACATACGGGCATTTGCCGAGCCGGCGCGCCATTGCTGCGGGGAAAACATTAGAAGAAACAATACGAGTTGAACCAAGTGAAATGAGTTTCGTGCTATATAGTGAAAATGTTCATCCCCTGCTGGGTCAATGGATGATCAAATCGTGCCGGAGGTTCAGATAAACCGGGATTTTACACTACACCCGTCATTATAGACTCCATGGATGTGAGAAGACTAAGCTTTTGTCCGAACAACGACGGAGATTATGGCTGGCGAGGATAAAGGAAAGAAACTCACTCAAAACACGCAAGAATTTGTTTGACAAAAGCACAATGTTGTGTTTTAATGCGAGTGTAAACATGTACAAGTTAACACATTGCAGTTTGAAAAATGTCCTGTATGAACAAAATGACGAGGTATTAAAAACACAAAACAACCTTGTTTCCACTGTTTGATCTCACATTCTAGCATTGCGACCTCAGATTATGTCCCTATACCCGCGTATAATGTAGTTCCGCATTACATTAATAAAATTGCACGCGAGTTATTTATTTTTATATTCATGCACCAAACCATGACGCCCGCAAGTACATGCATATCACAGAAAGCACCGGTGACTGTTTTAAGGGGAACATGAATTAAGTTGTGCAGGCTATGGCTTTTGATTAGCATCATGCCTCTTCGCTATTATAAGTTACTTTTCCATTGATTGCACTTGAGCAAACGTCACCGAACCAACCCCACGTCAATCTGATCGTACGCCTCCAGTGATTTCCAGACTCGGAATTGCTCACAATGTGTAAAAACTCCTCACCTATACCAGATAATGCTACACATGAAAATACTGAATCTGAGGCAAAGCTGCATAATCATTGCTCAGTGCTTCCTTCGTTACTGCATACGGATCCACACCATTTATGAATGAAATTTTCTCTCTGTCTTTTTTTAATAGTCTCTTTATAATATATATTCACTTTGTCTTTTCACGATTTGCATAATAATATAAACAGAAATAAATATTTGTTTGTAAAACGACATTCTCTCTGATAAAACTTTGTAAAAACCTATGGTAAACACAGCGGTTTTGCCCTCAATGGCGTCTCCGGGGAGGTCACGTGACATTAATTCGCCTGTGGGAACTATGTATAGCAGGATAGGCTAACGTTAGATAACCCTCTTTATTCTATATCTAGATTTATGAAACATTATTATTCTAATGTAGCCTATAAAGACATCGTTATATTGTTGTGTGAGATTTAAAAAAAAAAAACTCAGGACAGGTTAATCCCCTTTGGGGGCTGGTGTCACGGAGTATAAAAATGTGAGTGGTTTGTTTGTGCCAGGTATGCGTCACAGTGGGTCCTGCTCATTGTAAACTCAAGGTGGTGAGTAATGGTAATAGTGTTGGGTTTGATTGAGATGTGTACATTAGCATGTTTGTGGGTGGCAGGAGAGTTGAATACATCCTCTGGTTTTCTCTCTGGTGTGCACTGGCCCTTGCGATAGCTGCCAGGTAAGTTTCCATATTTGAAAGAGTTTTCTTGGTTAACGGGAGACTGAATTGCTTGTTGCTGAAATTGTATGTTTTCAGTTTGTTTCCTAAGGGGCTGCATATTCTCATGAGGTGAGTGAAGATGTGTAGTTAAGTGCTGCACATCTCCTGGGGTATGTATGATTTTAAGTTAATTTAGTTTGTTTTTAATTCTAAAGCCCTATAGAGTGCCGAAGTTACGACGTCACTCTGTAGGCCAAAACGCGGAAGTGAGCTAGCATTTTAGCATTACGGTTCCCTCGCTCTATAAAGCCTATGGGGTTTTTGAATGGGTTTTTGCTAAATCGCCTGAAATAAGGTCTGTGGTGAACAGAGCCTCTAAATATTTTCACGTTTTGATATATGACATAGAACACACATTTATAACCTGCTGTGGTTATAATTTATAAATCTTCCTCTTTGTTTAAGGGAAGGTCTTCAGAGCGACCGAAGAGAGCAAAATCATGTTCAGCCGTTACCTTTGACCTTCATCCAAACAGACAAACTTATTTACAGTCCAGGACAAACAGGTGAGCTGTGAATGACCCTTGGTTGAAGCTATCATCTTCAAATGCATTATGCAATATATGTGAGTTTGTTGGTGTCTTTGCAGTTAATTTCAGAGTAAATTAAAAAAATGCTAATTAAATGCAGGTTCTTTTGAGATGCAGAAATTTCAACTTCAATGACTGCTTTTAAATGTTTATTATTCCGGTCTGTCTTGCAGTACAATCTGCTCGGGAAGGTGAGTTTGCTTCGGTGTTTGAATGGGGCCAATGCAGCTTTTTGCACTTTTCTTTCTTTGCAGATTTTCTCTGAGCTGTTAATTTGTTTTAATAGGACAAAGCAGACCTACAGCGTTGCAGTTATGGGACTGAAAGTTGAGTCCTGTGGCAAGTGAATGATGCTTTATTTTCTTGTCTTGTGGTTGGTCAGTTCTTTAATTTTGTTCTGACGTTTCCCAGTTTGTCCGTTCCAGTTGTCTGTCAGTCGGCAATATGGCTCCAGCAGTGGAACCATGTACTGTATGATGTGGCTATTTTTCAATTTAGGAATGCTGGTGTGTGTGTGTGTGTGTGTCCTACAGCGTGTTGGTCCTTGTTCCAGGTATCTCTGCAGTTTTCTCCAGCTGTTCCTGCGGAGGGAAATGTTCTGATGGTTCCTGCTCAAGCAGGATCTCTGTGTAGCCTCAGTGCTGTAGATTCATTCATTAAAAACCAACACATTATGACTTTAGTCTTCTTTTTAGGTCTTCTTTTTATGTTTCGGAGGCCGGAGGACTGGAGGCCGGAGGACTGGAGGCCGGAGGACTGGAGGCCGGAGGACTGGAGGCCGGAGGACTGGTAAAGATTTTTTATTTTTTTTTTTAAATTAAATACATAATCATCCATCCATCCATCCATCCATCCATCCATCCATCCATTCCATCCATCCATCCATCCATCCATCCATCCATCCATCCATCCATCCATCCATCCATCCATCCATCCATCCATCCATCCATCCATCCATCCATCCATCCATCCATCCATCCATCCATCCATCCATCCATCCATCCATCCATCCATCCATCCATCCATCCATCCATCCATCCATCCATCCATCCATCCATCCATCCATCCATCCATCCATCCATCCATCCATCCATCCATCCATCCATCCATCCATCCATCCATCCATCCATCCATCCATCCATCCATCCATCCATCCATCCAGTCCATCCATCCATCCATCCATCCATCCATCCATCCATCCATCCATCCATCCATCCATCCATCCATCCATCCATCCATCCATCCATCCATCCATCCATCCATCCATCCATCCATCCATCCATCCATCCATCCATCCATCCATCCATCCATCCATCCATCCATCCATCCATCCATCCATCCATCCATCCATCCATCCATTCCATCCATCCATCCATCCATCCATCCATCCATCCATCCATCCATCCATCCATCCATCCATCCATCCATCCATCCATCCATCCATCCATCCATCCATCCATCCATCCATCCATCCATCCAGTTTGAGGACCCATGGCAGCCCGCCCTGCTTCCCCTTTTCAGTGTGGCCTCGGCGCGGGCGCCATGGGCCCCATGGCGCCCGCGCCTTGCTCCCCTTTCAGTGTGGCCTCCGGGCGGGCGCCATGGTCCCCACTGGCGCCCGCCCTTGTCTCCCCTTTCAGTGTGGCCTCGCGGCGGGCGCCATGGTCCCCATGGCGCCCGCCCTGTCCTTTCAGTGTGGCCTCGGGCGGGCGCCATGGTCCCCATGGCGCCCGCCCTTGCTCCCCTTTGAGTGTGGCCTCGCGGGCGGGCGCCATGGTCCCCATGGCGCCCGCCCTTGCTCCCCTTCAGTGTGGCCTCGGGCGGGCGCCATGGTCCCCATGGCGCCCGCCCTTGCTCCCCTTTCCAGTGTGGCCTCGGGCGGGCGCCATGGTCCCCAGTGGCGCCCGCCCTTGCTCCCCTTTCAGTGTGGCCTCGGGCGGGCGCCATGGTCCCCATGGCGCCCGCCCTTGCTCCCTTTCAGTGTGGCCTCGGGCGGGCGCCATGGTCCCCATGGCGCCCGCCCTTGCTCCCCTTTCAGTGTGGCCTCGGGCGGGCGCCATGGTCCCCATGGCGCCCGCCCTTGCTCCCCTTTCAGTGTGGCCTCGCGGCGGGGCGCCATGGTCCCCATGGCGCCCGCCCCTTGCTCCCCTTTCAGTGTGGCCTCGGTGCGGGCGCCATGGTCCCCATGGCGCCCGCCCTTGCTCCCCTTTCAGTGTGGCCTCGGCGCGGGCGCCATGGTCCCCGAAATGGAAATCGGAGACATAGACTTTCGTCTCTTCGGCTTGAGCCAGGGATCGCAGTGATGCGAAAATCGTGACTCCAGCTCAAACGGCTCTAGGAGTTATGCGCAATTTACTTTTCGATTTCTTCTACGTCCCCCAGGGGGCCATGTGGAGGAGTGGGAGGAGTTGGATCTGGATCCGACTCCTCCCATGTGGAGGAGTGGGAGGAGTTGGATCTGGATCCGACTCCTCCCATGTGGAGGAGTGGGAGGAGTTGGATCTGGATCCGACTCCTCCCTGTGGATTTCATGTTCTGCACACCACTTTACCATGGAAGCTTGTTTCTTTTTTCTTGAAAATGGAAAAAAAATGTAAGCCCTCCAGTGTGCTTCTGTTTTTGTGCAAAAAAAAAAATTCTCCAATCTTCTTGAAACTCTGGATTCTGATAGAGGGCCATGGGACTTAGACCTGAGTGCAAAAATGGAGGCTCTAGACCCTTCCAGAGCTGAGATATTGAGATCCCACTGTAGCATTTATGCCATTATAAATATCTCAATATCTCAGCTCCGGAAGGGTCTTAGGACGGGCTCTCCATTTTTGCACTCAGATCTAAGTCACATGGCCCTCTATTCGAATCCAGAGTTTCAAGAAGATTGGAGAAACTTTTTTTTTTGTGCAAAAAAAAAAGTTTCTCCAATTTCTTGAAACTCTGGATTCTGATAGAGGGCCGTGAGACTTAGACCTGAGTGCAAAAATGGAGGCTCTTAGACCCTTCCAGAGCTGAGATATTGAGATCACACGTAGCATTTATGCCATTTTAAATATCTCAATATCTCAGCTCTGGAAGGGTCTAGAGCCTCCATTTTTGCACTCAGATCTAAAGTCATGTGCCCTCTGATCAGAATCCAGAGTATCAGAGACAGCTTGGAGAAACTTTTTTTTTCGCACAAAAAAAAAAAAAACATAAGGGGTACCACTGTCGTTTTTTTTTTTTTTTTTTGTGCAAAAAAAAAAGTTTTTTAGAAATTGCTTTTAGATGAAGGCATGGAGTTTTTTTTTTTTCTTGCCAGTCACCAGTTCATTTTGGGCTTTGAGGGTTGATGTTATGTAAAGCTGCTTGAAACAATGTGCATACAAATTACAATGTATTGTTACATCATGCTCAAAACTGGATGGTAAGCCCGACTCGTAAAAAAAAGTTTTATTCATAAAAAAAAAAGTCAAAAGGTCATGTATTGCCACACATTTAGCTGGACAAGAAAGTTCACTACTAAATATACTGTCAAACTTAGAACCAGAAACCTAAATTGATCAGTCCCACAAAAGCATAACAAATCCTACAGCATGTATCATCCTCAGTGATCTTTCATCTGGTCTTCCTCCTCCAGTCTGCGTGTCTCTCCCTTCAGGAAGTTGATGTTTTCTCTGGAGGCTTTCAGCTCGCTCCTTCAGCTCTACGATCTCCAGGCTAGTCTTCTTCTTTGCCGCTTTTTCTACGTGTTCGTATTTCCAGCTCTGCAACTGCAACATGAAACACTGAATGTTTAGTTCACATGATTAGAACTGCGGACTCATTTTAATGTACAGTATGTTCAGGGTTTAATTATAGCCCATCCACTGAGCTGTTCAATAGGAGCTGCAAAGGTAAGTGAAGTCACACTCACACTCGGTCTAGTGTTTGTAAGCACCCAACGTCAGCTGTCTGGTGGTGTTCAGAAGTTGCTGCATCATGGCTGTCGGGTCTTGAAATATCTGCAAAAACACAGGTTTTAGTCTTTATGATTGTATTATTACTATAATGTCATGTTGTTGTGCTGTTCTGATCAAATTCACACCATCTCGTCGTAGAACTCGGACACGGCTGTCTTCTTTGGCATCGCGCTGGAGTCTGACTGGAACAGCTTCAGCAGATGATACAGGGTGACCTGAAGAAAAAACACCACAACATCAAACCTTTGCTTTTTCTCTTCATTTAATACGAAGGTACAGTAATGCAGGGAGTCCAGTAGAAATGTTTAAATAAAAACTGTGTACATTTTGGTAACACTTAATTTTACATGTAGTTTCTATAGTCAATCATGCATAGATACATGCAACTAACTCCTTACTTAAATTATATTGTAAGTACATGTAGTTAATTACTATTACTTCAATATTTCATATTTCTGTATTTCAAATTTGATGCATTAGTATCATACGATTATTTATGCAAATTGTAAGTGCTGTGTAAAATGCATCTACAAGTGCTCCTTCAAAAATATAAGTGTAGAGCCATGTGTTTTAATTATAGGCCTACTTGGCTTTTAGTGTTTGCGTTTGTATTATGTATAAAGTAAAAATAAGGTAGCCTAAGGTCCGTGTAACTCTTCACAATTCAATTTTCAGACCATAAAATGCAAATGAAAAATGGAAACCAGACATTCATTTTTCATTCATTTTTTTCTTGTTTTTCCAGTTACATTATCATGTACTTTTTTCTCCTGTTTTTCAATTTTACTTGCGCTAAATTGTGACTTCAGAAACAAACATTTGGATAAATGAAATCTAAATGATTTTTTAATTTTCGTCTTGTAATTTGCGCCGTGGGCGGTACCATTAGCACGGGGGCGTGGCCGTTTAATATTATTTCATTGATGCAACTGCTTTATTTACACTGCATGCACGTTGAGGAGAAGTTTAAAAGGTGGAACTTGTTTATTTTTAATGATGAATACCATCCGGAAATGACAGTGTCAATAAAGTAAAATCAAAGTCATGTGAAATACTATTTCCTACATTGAATAAACTAAATACAAAAATTAAATAAAAACATGAAAAGACAAACAAAGCAGTGACAAACTAAAGTTAAACAAAAATGTGAAAATGTTTACATATAGATACACATTTAGCAGCTTTGTGATGATCACATGTAGGCTATCCATAGTTCCCACATGACGTCACGACATACGGGCATTTGCCGAGCCCGGCGCCATTGCTGCGGGGAAAACATTAGAAGAAACAATACGAGTTGAACCAAGTGAAATGAGTTTCGTGCTATATAGTGAAAATGTTCATCCCCTGCTGGGTCAATGGATGATCAAATCGTGCCGGAGGTTCAGATAAACCGGGATTTTACACTACACCCGTCATTATAGACTCCATGGATGTGAGAAGACTAAGCTTTTGTCCGAACAACGACGGAGATTATGGCTGGCGAAGGATAAAGGAAAGAAACTCACTCAAAACACGCAAGAATTTGTTTGACAAAAGCACAATGTTGTGTTTTAATGCGAGTGTAAACATGTACAAGTTAACACATTGCAGTTTGAAAAATGTCCTGTATGAACAAAATGACGAGGTATTAAAAACACAAAACAACCTTGTTTCCACTGTTTGATCTCACATTCTAGCATTGCGACCTCAGATTATGTCCCTATACCCGCGTATAATGTAGTTCCGCATTACATTAATAAAATTGCACGCGAGTTATTTATTTTTATATTCATGCACCAAACCATGACGCCCGCAAGTACATGCATATCACAGAAAGCACCGGTGACTGTTTTAAGGGGAACATGAATTAAGTTGTGCAGGCTATGGCTTTTGATTAGCATCATGCCTCTTCGCTATTATAAGTTACTTTTCCATTGATTGCACTTGAGCAAACGTCACCGAACCAACCCCACGTCAATCTGATCGTACGCCTCCAGTGATTTCCAGACTCGGAATTGCTCACAATGTGTAAAAACTCCTCACCTATACCAGATAATGCTACACATGAAAATACTGAATCTGAGGCAAAGCTGCATAATCATTGCTCAGTGCTTCCTTCGTTACTGCATACGGATCCACACCATTTATGAATGAAATTTTCTCTCTGTCTTTTTTTAATAGTCTCTTTATAATATATATTCACTTTGTCTTTTCACGATTTGCATAATAATATAAACAGAAATAAATATTTGTTTGTAAAACGACATTCTCTCTGATAAAACTTTGTAAAAACCTATGGTAAACACAGCGGTTTTGCCCTCAATGGCGTCTCCGGGGAGGTCACGTGACATTAATTCGCCTGTGGGAACTATGTATAGCAGGATAGGCTAACGTTAGATAACCCTCTTTATTCTATATCTAGATTTATGAAACATTATTATTCTAATGTAGCCTATAAAGACATCGTTATATTGTTGTGTGAGATTTAAAAAAAAAAACTCAGGACAGGTTAATCCCCTTTGGGGGCTGGTGTCACGGAGTATAAAAATGTGAGTGGTTTGTTTGCGTCAGGTATGCGTCACAGAGTGGGCTCCTGCTCATTGTAAACTCGAAGGTGGTGAGTAATGGTAATAGTGTTGGGTTTATTGAGATGTGTACATTAGCATGTTTGTGGGTGGCAGGAGAGTTGAATACATCCTCTGGTTTTCTCTCTGGTGTGCACTGGCCCTTGCGATAGCTGCCAGGTAAGTTTCCATATTTGAAAGAGTTTTCTTGGTTAACGGGAGACTGAATTGCTTGTTGCTGAAATTGTATGTTTTCAGTTTGTTTCCTAAGGGGCTGCATATTCTCATGAGGTGAGTGAAGATGTGTAGTTAAGTGCTGCACATCTCCTGGGGTATGTATGATTTTAAGTTAATTTAGTTTGTTTTTAATTCTAAAGCCCTATAGAGTGCCGAAGTTACGACGTCACTCTGTAGGCCAAAACGCGGAAGTGAGCTAGCATTTTAGCATTACGGTTCCCTCGCTCTATAAAGCCTATGGGGTTTTTGAATGGGTTTTTGCTAAATCGCCTGAAATAAGGTCTGTGGTGAACAGAGCCTCTAAATATTTTCACGTTTTGATATATGACATAGAACACACATTTATAACCTGCTGTGGTTATAATTTATAAATCTTCCTCTTTGTTTAAGGGAAGGTCTTCAGAGCGACCGAAGAGAGCAAAATCATGTTCAGCCGTTACCTTTGACCTTCATCCAAACAGACAAACTTATTTACAGTCCAGGACAAACAGGTGAGCTGTGAATGACCCTTGGTTGAAGCTATCATCTTCAAATGCATTATGCAATATATGTGAGTTTGTTGGTGTCTTTGCAGTTAATTTCAGAGTAAATTAAAAAAATGCTAATTAAATGCAGGTTCTTTTGAGATGCAGAAATTTCAACTTCAATGACTGCTTTTAAATGTTTATTATTCCGGTCTGTCTTGCAGTACAATCTGCTCGGGAAGGTGAGTTTGCTTCGGTGTTTGAATGGGGCCAATGCAGCTTTTTGCACTTTTCTTTCTTTGCAGATTTTCTCTGAGCTGTTAATTTGTTTTAATAGGACAAAGCAGACCTACAGCGTTGCAGTTATGGGACTGAAAGTTGAGTCCTGTGGCAAGTGAATGATGCTTTATTTTCTTGTCTTGTGGTTGGTCAGTTCTTTATTTTGTTCTGATGTTTCCCAGTTTGTCCGTTCCAGTTGTCTGTCAGCGTCAATATGGCTCCAGCAGTGCAGATTCTGGTCTTCAGCGTTCTTCCCGGTGAGAATTTAGTTGCTGCTAATGTGCCATTTGACACTGATATGTGTTTCCAGAACCATGTACTGTATGATGTGGCTATTTTTCAATTTAGGAATGCTGGTGTGTGTGTGTTGTGTGTGTCCTACAGCGTGTTGGTCCTTGTTCCAGGTATCTCTGCAGTTTTCTCCAGCTGTTCCTGCGGAGGGAAATGTTCTGATGGTTCCTGCTCAAGCAGGATCTCTGTGTAGCCTCAGTGCTGTAGATTCATTCATTAAAAACCAACACATTATGACTTTAGTCTTCTTTTTAGGTCTTCTTTTTATGTTTCGGAGGCCGGAGGACTGGAGGCCGGAGGACTGGAGGCCGGAGGACTGGAGGCCGGAGGACTGGAGGCCGGAGGACTGGTAAAAAATTTTTTTATTTATTTTTTTAAAAATTAAATAAAAATATCCATCCATCCATCCATCCATCCATCCATCCATCCATCCATCCATCCATCCATCCATCCATCCATCCATCCATCCATCCATCCATCCATCCATCCATCCATCCATCCATCCATCCATCCATCCATCCATCCATCCATCCATCCATCCATCCATCCATCCATCCATCCATCCATCCATCCATCCATCCATCCATCCATCCATCCATCCATCCATCCATCCATCCATCCATCCATCCATCCATCCATCCATCCATCCATCCATCCATCCATCCATCCATCCATCCATCCATCCATCCATCCATCCATCCATCCATCCATCCATCCATCCATCCATCCATCCATCCATCCATCCATCCATCCATCCATCCATCCATCCATCCATCCATCCATCCATCCATCCATCCATCCATCCATCCATCCATCCATCCATCCATCCATCCATCCATCCATCCATCCATCCATCCATCCATCCATCCATCCATCCATCCATCCATCCATCCATCCATCCATCCATCCATCCATCCATCCATCCATCCATCCATCCATCCATCCATCCATCCATCCAGTTTGAGGACCCATGGCGCCCGCCCTTGCTTCCCTTTCAGTGTGGCCTCGGCGGGCGCCATGGTCCCCATGGCGCCCGCCCTTGCTCCCCTTTCAGTGTGGCCTCGGCCGGGCGCCATGGTCCCCATGGCGCCCGCCCTTGCTCCCCTTTCAGTGTGGCCTCGCGGGCGGGCGCCATGGTCCCCATGCCGCCCGCCCTTGCTCCCCCTTTCAGTGTGGCCTCGGGCGGGCGCCATGGCTCCCATGGCGCCCGCCCTTGCTCCCCTTTCAGTGTGGCCTCGAGCGGCGGGCGCCAGCATCGTCCCACGCGCCCGCCCCTTGCTCCCCTTTCAGGTGGTGGCCTCGGGCGGGGCGCCATGGTCCCCATGGCGCCCGCCCTTGCTCCCCTTTCAGTGTGGCCTCGGGCGGGCGCCATGGCTCCCATGGGCGGCTCCCGCCCTTGCTCCCCTTTCAGTGTGGCCTCGGGCGGGCGCCACGGGCCCCCACTTGCGCCCTTGCTCCCCTTCCCAGGTGGGGCCTCTGGGCGGGGCCCCATGGTCCACGCTGCCCGCCCCCTTTCAGTGTGGCCTCGGGCGGGCGCCACGGGCCATGGCGCCCCGCCCTTGCTCCCCTTTCAGTGTGGCCTCGGGCGGGCGCCCCTGTGGCCCCATGGCGCCCGCCCTTGCTCCCCTTTCAGTGTGGCCTCGGGCGGCTGCCATGGTCCCCATGGCGCCGCGCCCTTGCTCCCCTTTCAGTGTGGCCTCGGGCCGGGCGCCATGGTCCCCATGGCGCCCGCCCTTGCTCCCCTTTCAGTGTGGCCTCGGGCGGGCGCCATGGTCCCCATGGCGCCCCGCCCCTTGCTCCCCTTTCAGTGTGGCCTCGGGCGGGCGCCATGGTGCCATGGCGCCCGCCCTTGCTCCCCTTTCAGTGTGGCCTCGGGCGGGCGCCATGGTCCCCATGGCGCCCGCCCTTGCTCCCCTTTCAGTGTGGCCTCGGGCGGGCGCCATGGCTCCATGGCGCCCGCCCTTGCTCCCCTTTCAGTGTGGCCTCGGGCGGGCGCCATGGCCCCATGGCGCCCGCCCTTGCTCCCCTTTCAGTGTGGCCTCGGGCGGCTGCATGGTCCCCGAAATCGAAATTTGGAGATATACATCTTGTTCGGCTTGAGCCAGGGATCGGCAGTGATGCGGAAATCGGTGATTCCTAGCTCAAACGGTCTAGGAGTTATGCGCAATTTAGTACTTTTGAGATTTTTTACCATTTATTTTTAAAATCAACATTTTTTTACCATTTTTTCCATGTGGAGGAGTGGGAGGAGTTGGATCTGGATCCGACTCCTCCCATGTGGAGGAGTGGGAGGAGTTGGATCTGGATCCGACTCCTCCCATGTGGCAGGGAGTGGGAGGAATTGGATCTGAATCCAACTCCTCCCTGTGGATTTCATGTTCTGCACACCACTTTACCATGGAAGCTTGTTTCTTTTTTCTTGAAAATGGAAAAAAAATGTAAGCCCTCCAGTCTGCTTCTGTTTTAAAGTCCCTGTAAAGTCAAAATTAAGTATATGAAAATGTGTTATTAGCCACCCAGCCAAATTTGAATGATTAAAAAAAGCCGACAAGTACATAAAATAAGCTATCAAAATCTTGAAAAAATAGCAGTTACCTCTGTTCTCAAATGCTGTGGGTGTGTCCGCTGGCTGCGTGGAAGCCACGCCCACTCGCGTGAAAGCTGTCGACGGTGATATTAGCTGATACCAGAGCCCTGTTTAACGGCTCTAATTGCACATTTCAGTACTTCACAGTTCTCAGGCTTTGTAATATGTTTTAGCAATACATATGTAATATTTATAATGCGTTTAGAACTTTTTTGTAGAATTGCCTTTATAGGGACTTTAAAGTCTTATCTCTCTGATTCAGATACATCATTTTTATTTCATATGGGCCATTCTACGGAAATGTTAATTTTTCTGTCCCTAGCCTTTTACAGAAATACTTTAAAAATACTTTTTAGGCTTACAAGTTCTTTATATTTTAAAATGAAAATAATTGAATTGCCAATTGTAATATACATTTTAAGTGTTAAATGAGTTTAAAATCATTCAAAATTACTATGAAAATTCTGAAACTATGTTTCTCTCTGTCGACTATTTTAATATATTTTTCTTTGTGTTAGTCTCCTCCTGTTATGTCTTTTCAGTTTTGGGGACCTTTAAATCCAACCCATGGCGCCCGCCTGAGGTTCCCTTGCGTGTGGCCTAGAGCGGGCGCCATGGTCCCCGAAATGGAAATCAGAGATATACATCTTTTTTGGCTTGAGCCAGGGATCACAGTGATGCAAAAATCGTGATTCTAGCTCAAACAGTCTTGGAGTTATGCACAATTTAGTACTTTTAGATTTTTTTTTTTTTTTTTTTTTTTAATAATGAGAGACCTTTATCTAGAGAGTCCAGAGAATAGGCCTAGACTGGTTTGGTCCCGATTGGGCAAAAAACCAGGGACTAGTTCGCAAAAGTAGGTTTTAGACAAAAAACGACATAGCAGTTTTTGGACGAAAAAACAAGACGAAAATGAAAAAAATCTGTTAGATTTCATTAATTCAAATGTTTGTTTCTGAAGTCACAATTTAGCACAAGTAAAATTGAAAAAAGGGAGAAAAACAACGGGCAACTACAAAGGCAACTACAATGTAGTTGCCTACACTAAAAGGCAACTACATTGATAATGTAACTGGAAAAACATGAAAAATGAATGTCTGGTTTCCATTTTTTTTTTTTTTCATTTGCATTTTATGGTCAGAAAATTGAATTGTGAAGCTGTTACACGGACCAAAATATGCTACGCCATAAAGTAGCCTATGTAGGCTACTCTTTTTGTGAAGAAAAAGTACATAGCCTAGCTACTGTACAGTGCTTGAAGTGGGGGAAAGGTGCCGGTAGGCCTTTGCATTTGGCAAATCATGACATTTGAAATTTCTACAGTGAAAAACAAAACTTGGAAATATTGCTGGTACAACAACATTTCATTGTTATTTATTCACAACATAAATGTAGCGATTTAAACAAGTCGTGTGTGCGCACATTTTACACAGACAGACACATTGTGGATTTGAGAGTGGACTCATATACTCCCAAGAGTGTTAATTTAACAGTTTTTGCTGTGTACAAAGAGCCGTAGTTGGACTGACAAGCTGTGCCATATCGCATAAATTATCGCTGGCGATATTTCTGCGGTATTAATGCGTTATGGCTCAGCTTGTCAGTTAACTGCGGCTCTTTGTCAGTTAACTGTGGCTCTTCGACTTGACTTGACTTGACTTGACTTTGTGGTAAATGCCGCTCCATCTGAAAGCAGGTTAAAGAGATTTTGCGTTTCTCCTAATCAAGGAACCAGGTTTACCGACGAGATGCGCATAACAATGTGATGCGATATGTCGCCCAGCCCTGCCTTTAACATCATTACATTCAAATGGCAAACACATTCGGAAAGTCTCCGCATGAAAGACCCACTACTGGCAGGTAAACGTGCGACAACATTTTCTCTCCGAAACGGAAAGAAATTTAATTAGATTGAATGGAGGATTTTAATTGTGACGAGATGATTGACAGGTCAGTTACGGCGATAGGATGCACGCGACAGATCTGTCCGTTAAAGATGTCAAAGTAGGCTACTACGTCCCAAAGCTTGCCTACTCTTTTATTAAACACTCAAAAGTATGTACTTTTTCTTACAAAAAGAGTACGCTTTTAGGGCGTTTAGGAATTATTATAAGCACTCACTTCCTGATGTCTAGAGTAGGCTACTGCACAGGCTCAAACCAGCCCGTTCTCATCCCAATACGTCATTTACCTGACGCTTTTGTTTGACCATACGGACGCAGCAAAGAATCACGATTTATGGGTAGTATTTTGATTTCAGAATTTCATCTATTAACAGATCAAGGACAATCGGATAACGAGATTGTTTTTCGTTTTCCGTTTTGTAATATCAGACCGAAAAATGAAAAATGGGTTGTTTTCCATTTTTTGTTTTGATTTAGGCTACTAATGGTTTGAGAAACGGGCCGTTTTTCGTTTTTGTTTTTTCCTTTCAAATCGAAAATCCGTTGGCAGCAACGGACCAATTTTGATTTCCGATTTCCATCTATAAACAGATCAAGGACAATCGGATAACGAGATTGTTTTTCGTTTTTTAATATCAGAACAAAAATGAAAAATGAGTTGTTTTCCGTTTTTTGTTTTCCTATTTACTAATGGTAATTAAGAAACGGGCCGTTTTTCGTTTTTGTTTTTTTCCTTTCAAAACGAAAGTCCGTTGGCAGCAAAGTACACGGACCGTCAACCCACTTCTGTACAACAGTGAACCGTTAGCCGCAAGATGCGTGATTAAACGACAGGTGGCGGTAATGGCAATGGAGTTTGTAATCCAACAAGAAGAAGAATATCCTTGCATCGCGCTGATTCGCGCAGGCTCGACAATGTAGCAATGTAGCTTTTGCTCTAGCTACACTGCTACTTGCTGCAAAAAGTAGTTAGTTACTGGAAAAGCTACACTGTTTAAAAAGCAACTGAGCTACTGCCAAGCTACTGAAAAATGTAGTTGAGTTAGTAGCTAAGCTACTTGTAATTAGCTACTCCCCAACACTGAGTACTTTTGTATCCACATACCACACAATTCCTCAACTACACAGTTAGCTTTAGCATTAGCATATGAAATGTAATTTTTTATTTTGTATTGCATTTATGCTCTAGTACTAGGTCTTCATTTCTGTGTAAAAATGTTCAATTTATGCTGGGGTTTTTTTTGACAGATGAAGACAATATATTTAGTTTTTTTCACATTTCCCATTCATTTCATTGTGGGGTCATATTGACCCCGAAGACCAGATGTGTAAATTTTTTTTTACATACCAGAACAACTGAATCAAGCCCAGTTTGTGTGTGTATAGATAGATAATGTATGAAAAGTCACAAAATCTTATTCCCACTGAGATAAAGGGAACCTTTTTTTTAATTAAGTAAAAGTCGATTGCCCCATGACCCGATTCAGGGTTAATAAAAGATGGATTGTGGCCATAAATGCTGTTAGAGACAGAAATTACAACCGCATAAAGTATGACATTTATAAACACAATTAATAAATGCTAGAATGTTACAGTTTTTTTCTTTCTTTTTTTTTTTTGGACATTTACTATTTTTGCATTTGTGTGCCTTTTGGTGTGGTTAACTTCAATATTTGAAACAAGAAGTACTTGAATATCATCTGCATGTCGGTTATATTAAAATATTTGATATATTTTTGTATTACATGCACAGCTTATTGTAATTGAATACACTTATAACAAAATGGCATTGAAAACTGAGCCTCATCTTTGAAATATTCATGCCAAGCCACCACACACAGACAGTAGAAGGTCTGCTAATATGGACGCGCGAGAAGACAACCTAAAATGTCCTGTTTGTGTAGAGCTTTTCACAGACCCTGTATGCCTTCCATGTGGTCACAACTTCTGTGAAACCTGCATCCATGAGGTCTGGAACATGGATGACCCCAAAACTTCAGGAGAAGTGCCACTGTTCTGTCCGGAGTGTCAGATCCTCCTTCCTTCTAACCTTAAGCTTGAGTTCAACTCAGATCTTCAAAGGAAAGTTCAGGATGTCTTTGCAAGAGCATCTTCGCTGGAAGGATCTTCTCATATATCACCCTTCGTTATCATGTGTGATCAGTGCATTGGGAAGACTGAGGTGGCTGTGAAGAGCTGCCTCTCCTGCGACGCTTCCCTGTGTTCTGCTCACACTCTCCTGCATCAGCAGAGAGAGGCTTTAAGAGGGCACTCTCTCATTGAAGTAACAGAGGACTTGATTTCCTTTAAGTGTAAGGAGCATGGGGAGGAGCTGAAACTATTCTGTCAGCAGGACCAGACTTCTGTGTGTTGTCTGTGCATTGCAGTTGGGTCACACATAAACCACCAAGCTGTTACGCTGCAAGAGGCATGCTCAGAATTCAAGGTAGGTAGGCGGTTTAATTTATGAAAATTGGTTTTAATCAGTGAAAATATTACACATATATTATTATATAATAAATATTATATCAACTATGTATATTATAAATACATATAATTTAGTACAGAAATAAAATTACATTTTACTCAAATATATTCTTCTCAGATAAATAAAATGTACCATTATTATGCCTAAAATTTAGTGTTAAGTAACAGTGTATTGAGAACTTGGAAACATATCTTTTTGTTCTTTTAGAAGGTGCTGGAGACCAACAAATCACTTCTTCTACAGAGGAGACATTTAGCGGAGTCTGCTATGCAAGATTTGAAACCTGCTATGCAAGAGGTGTCGGTGGGTATTCCAATATGAGCTTTCTGAATCATAGTAACCAATTTAAACAAGAAAATGATTGTTTACTGCACTTCACAGGTAATATTGATTTAAAATAATACTTTTTTAATGAATGGCAAAACTATTCAAATTCATTGTAGCAAGAGATAATCTAATTTGTTTCCTTTGTCAACTTGTGAGTTCACCAGGCTTTTATTCTCAATCTTGTTATGGTTTTCTAGAAAAACGCAGAAGCATACAGACTCAGAATAGTTGAGAAATACAACCAGATAAAAGCCCAGATTGAGAAGGATCAGAAGCTGATGCTGGCCATTCTGGAAACAGAAGAATTTTACACCAACAAGTGGCTGAGATGGAAAAATGAGTCACTGGAGTGTCATGTTAAAGATATTAATGCTGACCTAAGATCAGCCCAATCTCTCCTCGAGGAAGAAAATGACATCATATTTCTCCAGGTGAATACTTATAGGTTCACAGTCTGTGAATTATGTGTGTGTGCACATCTTCCTTTATTTTTATACCTGTAGTCTATCAATAACAGAAAACTTTTTTTGCAGCATCTCAAAAAACATAGACTTGGGTGAGTTCTTTTTACTGCATTCCCTTTAAATTGTACTTATAAATGGAGCCTCTAAAGGGACATGGTGATGAAAAAAATAATGTCAATGCTTTTGCATTCGGTCGCAAATATTAAGCATTCCTTCGAGAAACTGTGCGTCTGCTCGCAAAATGTTTGCTTTCCCCCACTATGCCATGAGATATTAATACCAAAATGATTTTTTTAAATAATTCCTCATCATCGCTTTAGGTCCCAGGTGGATTTGCCACTTGTGTCTGTGATAGAGCAAGAGTACAGCACCACAGACAAGATGAAGACAGTCGAACAGCTGGTTGATAACTTAGATGAGGTTGTCTTGCAGAACACTCAGCGGATGTGGTCTAGTACGTGTGATGTTTCAATGCACAATGTTAAGACACTTAAATAAAAAGTACAATAATCCTATCTTATAGTGTAACCTATCAGTCTTTTCCACCTGCAGGTCTCAGAGCAGTAAATTTAGACCCAGAGACAGCACACCCCAAGTTAGAGGTCTCGGCTGACAAACTAGAGGTACACTGGAGTAAGAAACCAACCGCAGAAAGGAAACGGAAAACAAACATCGGCTCTCAGTACAGCGTCCAGGTCAAGGAGAGATTCTCCAGTGGCTCTCACTACTGGGAGGTGGCCGTCTGGAAGAAACCCTATTGGTTGATTGGCTTGTCATATGGGTCGGCTACTAGAGGTCAGGATTCTGAGCATCGCAACAGTGACTTTAACGGTGTGTTCTGCTACATCTATCATGGTAATGGGAAATATCTTGTTTGTCAGGACTCAAATGAAAAGTTCTTGGCAGTGAGGAAAACGATCCAAAAACTTGGATTATGGGTAGACATCTCGAAAGGAGCTGTGTCTTTGTATGACGGAGATACGCTAACTTTGCTCCACTCATTCCGCGTTGAGTTTTCTGGCCCAGTTTGTCCCATTTTTAATCCTTGTATTGACATAAATGGCCAAAACAGTCAGCCTCTTTCCATTGTCCACCTAAGAAACAAAAATAATTCGTAAAGCACCTCACAAAATCCTCCATCCATTTCCTTTACATAAATAATACATGGATTATTATATTGTATCTGTCTATTTAATATAGTTGGGTTTGGTTGGTCTAGTAAATATCTCACATTCTCTTTGGTACTTTTTTGTTATTTCTGCAACGATGGATAACTATGATTAACCTTCTGGGTGTTTTAAACCCGAAAAAAGTGTGAGTAAGAAGAACATTTTTAACAACATGCAAATTATATCTAATAAACCACTTTGTCGTTTTATTTAAAGGGATAGTTCCCTTTAAAATTAATGTTTGATATGATTTAGTTTACCTCAAGGGCATCCAAGATGTAGGAGTCTTTGTTTCCACAGTATTTTCAATTTTTATATTTTTAGGTCAAACCGTTTTTGTCCGTCAGTCATATAATGGAGGTATATGGGGTCCACCTCAGAGAGCATGCACAGAGAAGTCCAAATAAAACATGATTTAATGACTTCGTAAATGTAAGTGCACATTGATGGCCTAAGACACAAAACGAGCGGTTTGTGTGAGAAAACGAACAGTATTTATATCGTTTTTTCCTCTTGTAATCACAGTCACGTAATTTGGACTTCTCTGTGCATGCTCTTTGAGGAGGACCCCATATACCTCCATTATATGACTGACAGACAAAAAAGATTTGACCTAAATATATCAAAATTAAAAATACTGTGGAAACAAAGACACCTACATCTTGGATGCCCTTGAGGTAAGCTAAAACATATCAAAAATAATTTCAAAGTAAACTATCCCTTTAAAAGTTAGTTTAACAATTCTGTCATCTTTTTGCGTTTTCTGTCCATACAGTGAAGGTCATCGGGGTCCAATCCTGTTTTGGACCTCATTTACTCTTGTTGTATTATATGAGGGTGAGTAAATGAATTTTTGTATGACAGATTGTATTAATCACTTTACAAGGCGCCTGCTTAATTCAAAAAATAAATTTTAGTTCAAATTGTCAAAGTAACTGCTTGGACTA
The DNA here is from genome assembly GCA_030378365.1 of Hybognathus amarus. Taxonomy (NCBI): domain Eukaryota; kingdom Metazoa; phylum Chordata; class Actinopteri; order Cypriniformes; family Leuciscidae; genus Hybognathus; species Hybognathus amarus. The sequence goes on from JAQIUQ010003423.1 coordinate 32,747, forward strand.
ACAAGATAAATAGACATATAACTATAGATTATAGATTAGTTTTGTGCATGACTGTCCTTATGGTCATAGATATGTCCATAAAACGTGACTTTGACCAGCCTTAGATGATAGAAAACTCTTCTTGACAAAGTTGTAGTCCACCTTAAGCTGAGATGGGCCACCTGCCAGTGCTCTGATAATGTGATACACAGGCACTCCCTAAAGACACAGAAACAAGGACAGTATACTGACTTCTTTGTCGGCTGTAGGAGTTTTTCTAATTACAGGGGAGCTGTCCACTTCAGCACCTCACATGCACAATGCCACATCTGCAACTCTTCATGCTCCCATCAGGTATGTGAAGCGGCTTGTCCCTCTATTTTTGTTTCTTATAAATAAAGAACATGGTGTTGTTATTGGATTAATTCTAGACTACCAACACTTTCCCGTGACTGTTAGTGTAGACCTTTACTTTTAGTTGTTGCAGAAAATCCAGTTATTTATATTATAAATCTTTATTTGAACTCCTGTGCTTTAATTTTGATCGGCTGGTGTATACCCAGACATCCGTTGTAGTTATCAGTCACCTTAGAAGCTAAAGTCTAAGAGCAGTCAGTCTGAGTAAAGTGTTCTTTCCAAAGCTATCAAATAACATATAGATAATGCAGGAAAGCTCTACCCAGTGACCAAAACTTCTGAGGTCAGTCGAATTATACAACATTTTTATAGCACACTTATGGCTTATGCGTAAACCTTTTGCTCTTAAAGCTACTTTCACATTATGTAATTCCTTTTTGGTTAGATAAATATGGATAGATATGGACAGCTTACAAATAACATGGACCTCAGTTGTTGTTGGTTTTGTTTTTGTTGTTATTTCATCATGAAAATCTTAAAAATTGTATATACAATGCAGTGGGAAGTCCTGGTAACCAAAAGTCCTCATTGAAATAAGTCTAATTTAATCCTGCAAAGTTTATATAACAAAGTTTCTCAAAATTGTTGTGCTAATAATATCAATTGTACTTATTTGTCATTTGTAATAAATAATAAAAATGCATACAATATGCATTTTTATTAGTGGTCTCAGACTTGTGAAACCCAGTCTTTGTAAATGTGATTGCAAATATTTCTTTATTTACTTATAGTATAGAATTTTAGCATACAAATAATCCATATAGCCAAAATTAGGATGACGTCATAAAACAATATTTTAACGTTTTAAAATTAAAGATTAATTATTGCATGTCACAATGCAAAATACTGCTGTCACGTGATAACTACTATACTATACTATATTATGCTATAGTGAAGGCGGAGAGTGAACCATGGCTTTGACTCTTGAAGTTTTGCTGATGTATGTAGCACAGTTCTCTTGAGGCAGCAAGCATAGTGCTGTTAGCCCATATACTGTGCTGAATGCATGAAATATTTGAGTGACTCAAAAAAAAAAAAAAAAAGCAAGGCATAATGCAGTTAACAAGCCTAGATTCAACTTTCTTCTGTGGAACAACATTGGGAACCAAACAACATTTAAGTAAAATGACTTTAAATCTTGGGACAAAAATAAAAACAGAAACATTTCTCAGAATACGTTATTTTGTTTCAATAAAGAAAAAGATCATATACAGTTTTGGAATGACATGAGGGAGTAAATAATTTCTCAATTTTCAACTATTCCTTTAACAATTGGATTTGGGATTATTATTTTTTATTTTTCATTTAGCAAAATCACAAATGGCAGCAAAATAAGCCAGCAAATGTAGTAACAATAAAAATGGAAATGTTAAATAACAAATGCGACAATGCAGGCTGGGAACAGAAGCACATAGTGCTGTTGACACAATTACAGATAATCTGTAAGTAGCTAAGAGTTTACGCTAATGCAAGCACAGCGAATCATTACGATTCTGCCGCATGACAGTCATTTCTTTTTCACTTTACAGTATAATTGTCTTAGAATATCATTGAATGAACAGCAACAGCTTTGACATACTTATAAATTCATAGTTTTTTACACTGATAGTCTGCTGAGACTCAGGATTGTTTCTGTTCAGATGTAATCCCAGCGGCCTTTTCTCAACCCCTGTTACTGTGTAAATCTATTTACAAGGGGCTTTCCCTGTAGGCCCCCCTCTGCGGGTGAGCTGAACCTTTTGCCACCTGTCACAGAACAGACAGAGTGCTGGCGCACCTGATTGGCTCAGTTCTAGAATGAGGTGGTCTTAAGAATGTGAGTGACAGGGTGAGTGCAGGAAGTCCTGTTGGGCTAAGACAGGTTTTCAGTGTGGGGGGGGACAGGACGTTGTAGAAGACGCACTAAGTCGTGTGGGTGGCTTAAATCCAGTATGTGTGAGCCAGTAAGGAGCAGAGAGCTGTTTTGTGTTCTGTGGAGAAGAGAGGGAGGCACAGAGACTATAAAACAAATGAATAGCCAGTATTTCTGAAGACTCTATAGGAGGGATTTTTCTGGATTCCTTCCCACTGCTGCTGTGTAGCGGATGGGACAGAGCTGTTGAGAGGGGAGTTAACAGGTAAAGGGAGGGGTTTGACTGTAATTGGTTTCTATGTTCCTGTGCATGTAACAGATACAGGAGTGAGGACAGGAGGAGGGGTTGGAGGAATCCTATTAGCTACAGTACAGAAAAAGTAGGTCTAAAGGGCCTGCGTAACAGAAAGTAGATATGTAAAATATATACATTTGAATAACTTTCCTTCAGCTAATTTTGACATTTTCAGTGATTATATTAATAAAATAGTACAACAATGATTTCAATTGCTGAGAAAGTCAAAATAACTATCTCTCATGGACATCAGCTTGGCAAAATTGGTTTTTATTGTTATAGTTTTAACTTAATTCTTTGTAATTGTTGGAACTTTTAAAGATGTGAAAGCAAAAGTGTTCATTGTTGGTTTAATCTCAATGAATTTTGCCGTATTTTTCAGAAGCAGAACTGATGCAAATTACTTGTTGTGAAAATACTTTATATGTGTATGTTATGTATATATATATAATATATATATATAAATAATATATATATATATATATATATATATATAGATGTGTGTGTGTGTGTGTGTACTATTAACAAAATCATATTCTTGCTACATCATGCTAATATTTCTAGTCAATTCTAGCTAATGTGAACGGTATAGTGTATATCACATAAATATTTAAGAGTTAATTCTAGCTAATTTATCGCAAACATCTGACAGGATACTGTTATGAATGTGTGTTCTTTCAGTCAAGGAATTTGATCCAAACAGTTAATTAAAGGGAGATCAATTTCAAGTTGTTACAGGTTACCTTGGAACGTAAAACGGATTAAGTTACTAGGCAAGCAGCATACATTCAACAAATTTCAGCTAAAGAACTGTAAGAAGACTTCAGTAAATAAGGGCTTTGAATGTGAAAATCTGCTGATAAAGAGCTCCCATACATGTTTTTGAGCACGTGTGTTGTCTTTAAGGAAAACTATGCACTATCCTTCCCTGCCTCCTCCCCCATAACTGCAGTGGTGGTCATGATGCAGGGTGCATACGACTCAATCAATTGAGTGCAATATCTGGCACAAGTCCAATCGCAGACACACTTCCCCACTTTCACAAGAGCTGACAGAACACAAGCAGTTGTGGCAGATTGCATGTGCGAGGTTAGAATAGCTTGTGTGCATCAAAGAGAGTGAGTCCTTTAGGGTAGTTTTTAATGATCAGCCTCATCTCTTCTCTGAGCTGTATGCAGTAGGTTTTCTGTATTTCATTTAACGTGAACTGACTTCATGGTTTTGTAAAGGTGATTGCAGTCTAATTCAAATGTTAAGACTTTTCTGAATCCATTACAGGAGAAAAAAATCTATATTGTTCTGTATGGTTACTACTGGGATATGTTATGTTTTGGATGCAGCTAGCTAGCTTAGCTACCAGCTAGCCTACCCAGCATGGGTTCTTTGGTCCGAGACACCAGACCATGCTGGTTGTATTGTTTTTTGTTTTGTTTTTTTCAGTGTGAGTAGTATGTCTATTCTATCATCTTATTACATCTAAGGATTCAGTCATTAATTCCTTCAAAGACAAGTAGGTAATCATATTATACCCTGCTATACTTCTGAGAGAGCTGCCGTAAAATTTAGTCACAGTATGCACGTCACTCTATGTCACACTACGTATATGAGTGTGACATGAGTGTAATATGATAGAGGGAGTGAGGCAGAGAACCTGCCAGTAGCAATACTGAGGTGCTTGCATGTCTGGAGTTTGCTTTACATTCTTGAATTAGCATGTTACACATTTAGACCCTCTTTCCATTAGTAAACATGCTCAGCTTGATTTAGAGGAGCACAGTATAGCAAAAGGAGTCAAGGTGGCCAGTTCACAATTCTCTTTACTCAAGATATTTGCTTTGGAGAAAATTATTCACCATTATTTTCCTTTTTAATAGATGTCACTTTAAATTAGAGTTCAAAATACTGTAGCCAGAGCTAATATGTGGGTCAGTGTATAAATGCCATGCTCAATAGAAATACTGTATAACATAAATTGTAAAATAAAAATTATCAAATTCTTATTTATGATATGAACACATTATTGGTATTATTTCTTACCAATTGTGTTCTTCCTAACAGATGGAGGAATTTGTTTCAACATAAGTAAATTCTCTTCTTTTTTGTTTCTTACAGGTTATTTCAAGGATGATATTGGAGTCCATCCAAACTCTCTCTCAGATGTGAACACCAACAAACTTCCAGAGCAAACAAGATGACCAGTGTTGATTAATCCATTATAGAGAACAGGTGTTGTGCTATCTGCAGGCTGCTTTTGGTCAGTCATGTCTCAATCAGGTAAAATCCTCCACCTCTATGTAGAGGTGAGGTCTGTTACTGATGAAGAGGAAAAGACCTAGGAGATGTGGAAAAAACAGACTCCCTAATGTTGACAGCACCAGACATCCTTCCACAGTCTCAGTATGGTGGCTCTAATGCCCTACATGACCGGGCATCTCCACGTGGAGTCCTGCATAAAGGTGGAAGCAGCACTCAGAGCCTAGCCTCCAGTAAATCAACATCTAGACACTCTGTTAGTTTTCAGCTACATCCAGGACATGACTCGGAACAACCGGGTTCCCAACACCAAAAGAGTGTACCTTATGATGAGATAAGCCAGTTACTCTCAGCTTTTCAAACAGGACCCACTGGAAATACATGTCACTTGGTGTGTGCTCCTTCTGAACGTGACCCCTTCTTTGGAAAGGACCCTCACTTCTCAGGATGGTTCACTGCTCCTCCTACTCCCAGTGGAACCCGTAAGGCATGCAGCCCAACTAAGATGAAGGGAGGAGATGAAGGGAGGCGATCTTTTGCCACTTTCAGTTACATTGAAAAAGCTAAAATTAAATCTGTAGAGGGTCAGTATAGCTCTTTGTGCCAAAGCGAGCCTCAGAATCCCTTCAACAGAACCATGGAGAATCGAGCTACCCCTTTCCACCTCAGGAAAAGGCTTAGTGACCCAGTGTGGTTGGAGAACAGCTTGGAGTCCATAAACAACTGCAGCTCAAAACAGCTTAGTCAAGGTTTGAGGAACTCACATATGAGCCCCCCAGCATTAGGCGGGCAACTCTAGACTCTATTGCCAGAGAAGCCACCCATCGGGCATTGGAGGAATTTGGTTCCCCAAAACTAAGGCAAAAACTGGCAGGCAACTGCCCTGATAGAGGTCACGATGTCAGGAGAGAACAACGTCGCTGTCAGTCTTGGTCTGGGTCACCGGTTTTACCATGCAGTTCTAGGACCCTGCCCCCTGAAAGCAACAATCATGGATCATGAGCGGAATAGTTCGTTTTATAGACTTCCTAGGAGCCCTGCTACTGACCAACTGTCTAACCATGCCAAGCAAGCCTACTTTACCATGTCACACTCAACCGTCAACACTCAGGAGGTCTCAAACCAAAGAGCACAAGGGTATAGGTATAGGCCAAATTTACCTTCCTGTAAGCCTACAGCTATTCAACATGAACTGCCATCTATGATTGTAACTCAACCATCTAGCAATCAACGAATCTGTCATTCCATGAATGACAGTTCAGGCAAACCCACAGAGTTAATTTCAAACTAGCTAACTCCGAAAATAAGGTAGAAGAAGAAGCTAACCTACTGAGTGGAAGGAGGAGCGTATCCCCAGCCTCAAGTCCTGAATTGGCTTGTAAACTAGCGGAGGAAGCCATGAAGCTCTCCATACTTATGGAAGCCAGGAGGTCTCCATCCCCAACCCAATCGTCGACAGACACAGTGACGTCGTGACAGTCCCCGTTTCAGGGCATTCAAGAGAGCCTCAGCTATATGCTAGCTTCCAAGCCTCCGCATCAAAACCCCCTCTAATTACAAACTCTCTGTTCAGGACCACCATTGGAAACACGAGTCTGTTGGAGACTGATCACCAATCAGTTCAAACAACCCCTCTTTTGCCCCACATTGGAAGTACATCTCCTGCAACTCCAGCAAGGTTGAACCGATCAGATGTAATATCATCCTCTCCCATACGAGACCCACGGATAGAGAGAACAGAGTTGGATGGAAAGGACAGCCCGACTTTGCACCGGCACCTCACTTCCCAGTACACAAGAAACAATCATACACCTAACAATGAATGTTGGAAGTATGAGAGTCTCAAAAGTAAGAAAGACAGTCCAGATAACAGCAGGAGACCATTCACAACAAGGGCTAATCCAAAGACTCCAGCAAGTTGGACCTTTCATCAGAAGAATGGGATAGAAGAGTGCTTAGCCAGAGACAAGGAAAGCTTGAAGGAGGTCAACAATCATAAGAGGAATAGTCCAGCTATACCGGGCTCTCGAGAGAACCATTGTAGGGTCTTAATGCAGCGCAATGAGATGAAAGGCGACACTCGGGCTAACAAAGAGTTGAGTGGTACAGCATCACAGAGCTCCAGTGGAGTCACAGGCAGCCTTATAGATAGCACTCTACATGAGAAAGAGTGTATATCCTCTGAGACATCTAGCAAAACCAGCCAGAAGAGTTCTGACTCTGGAAAAACAGACATACAGGTGATTCCATCTTGGTACACATCTTTAGATTATTCGAATGCTCTGATTCACTGTATACCGTTAATTGATAATTCAGTTTTGGGTTGTAGTCTGAAAGTGGACCATTTTTGCTGAGACCTTCCTTGCACTCTCAGAAGATGGCTCGTGCTAAATGGGAGTTCCTGTTTGGGTCCCACTGCGAAGACCAACATGACACAAAAGGTGAGAATTTCTTAGAAATGCCCAACTCAGACTTCAAGGAACCGGTACTCTAAAATGTCACCTTTCTTTATTTATTTTGCCTTTCATTTTCAAGCTGTTTGCCTCAACAAATGCTTAATCCAATCATATAACAAGTCACTTGAATTATTCTCTCATTTTTCCTTTCACCTTGACATTTATACAGTTTGCAGATACTTTTATCCAAAACAACTTCAAGCCATACTTTTGATCGATCTACACATTTTTCTGGGAATCAAACCCATGACCATGGCATTGATATGCCCATACTGTTGAGCTGCAGGATCTAAGGACATACATTTATTATTTAATAATGTCCTTTTTTGTAATTAAAAAAATTTGTAGCAATAGTATATAAAAATAAGTAATGAAAATATTAGTAAACTAGTAATTAGTTAAAATTTAAACCATGACACTCTCAAACTTTTTGTTTTTCGTTGTTCACTCAAATTCCAGGCTCCTCAACAACACCCTCCAGTGGCTGTTCCAGCGAGTCTCCGACACCCATTTCACCCTCATCTCACCCCGCAAAGGCCTGTAACATCATACTTAAGACACTGTAAATCAACCACTTCCTCGAAATCCTCATGCCATGACTTACAGCAAGTCAAAGTGGAGTTAATCCACCATCATCCCACAGTGGGGTCCTCCAATATGACCAGCATCATCAGACGCACTGTCAAATATTCAGAGACAGACATAGATGCAGTGTCCCAGCGCTGTTACAAAGAAACAAACCTTGATGAGGTGATGCTAGCAGAACAGGAGGAAGTGGACTCTGCTTTTGGCAGTAACCGCAGTGTGCTGGGAACCTCAGGCACTAACAGCAGCAGCCCCCTGGAGGGAATGTTGTGCCCATACACAGATGGTGAGGAGGAGCTGCAAGATGAAGAGGTGGTGAGCTGGGCCAGTGTGAGGATGCAGGCGACAAAAAGAGGCAAAATGCCACACCTGAGGGAGATGAAGTGTTTAGTCGACTACTGAGAGGGTGAGTGTGGAACATATATGCTATACTGTAGCACCTACTTAGATCCCATATGTAAATTTACACACACACCAACAATCCTCACTGGATGCTGATGTGATGCTGAACAGAGGACTTTCATTTGACCAAAAGAACAACAAAATGGCTAGAATTTTTGTTGTATGGTTACTTTTTGAAGGGGTAAATTAGAACAAGAAGGGATGTCCAGGTGGGGCTGTAATGGAGTGTTAGGGTGTCTGAGGAAAGGTTTTGAGGAAAAATAATATAAAAATCGTATACATGAATAAATACATTAATAATATAAAATAAGTTACACTTACATTATAACTTTTATTGTGATTTCTAAAGACTTAAATAGAAGTAAATAAATACATACAAATACAAACTATTTTTAGATAATATTTTACATTATTATTCTTCTCACAGTTAACTAGGTCTTTATATGTGAAAATATATAATTGCAATTAAAAATTTAGGAAGGGTGTCATCATATTTGCAGTACTGTGGCATCAAACATTTTAAATCCATTTTAAATGATGCAAACAAACCACTCAAAGGAGTGCATGTATGATTTATGTTCCTCTTATAGTCCCCTAGATTGCCAGCCTGAAAGCCACACGGCTTTGAAGTCTCCCATCTCTGTGACCAGCCCGTGCCCGAATCTCATCAGATGGCTTGGACTCTTTCAGCAGACACTTTGAGAGCATTATGGAGTCACACCGTGCCAAGGGCACCTCTATAGCAGCCTGGATAGTGAAGACATTACTCCTAGTGGCCCACCAGTCTTCACTTTTGATTTTCCAACTCTAACTCCTGAGATCCAGAGTCAGATCTGCGAAAGTGCTAAGCAGATCATCGAACTGAGCTTTGCTCCTCTTACGTGCCCTGAACCACCTGCTGTGTCTGATCCCATAGAGATCGGTGTCTATGAAGAAGAGAGTCCGTTCTCCAGTGGATCCTGCTCTGATCAAGTCCCCGGGCCTGATTCTGACACAGATGCTGCCATAAGGTTAGTTGCAGTCTGGTGATTTTCATATTTTCTAATGAGTTGTCCTAAATATCTCATCACTGCATGTCAAACAGATATGTTACTGTAATGTAAACACCACCCTCCCTGGTAAAATAAACTTGTATATAATAGTACAAGTATAATAGTAATTGTACACATTAGAAGAGAAACAGCTGGCAGTGCAGACACACTCATAAAGACAAACTCATTACTGTCCTCAATAGTATAGTGTCAAGTTTGGCCCAGTCAGTACGGATATGGTTGAATTTTTGGGAAAAGCGGCTTGTGTAATTTGTTAATTCTTATTATAGAATTTTGGTAACCAGTTGAAATGGCTTGAAAGTTGGCATGAAAAAGAAGTTGCGATAGTCTTTTCTTCCCCATTGTGACGTATATCTGGGTGAAACAGATTCTCGGGGGTGGGACTTGATTGTGTCTATTGGGAATTGATTGGGTATTGTCATGGCTTGCTATTGCTATTGTGATCTCATGTGAGTGACAGACAGGTTGTTCCTCTTCACGTCATGTCATCAGAGAAGAGATGTTGCTATTTTGATTCAATGTTATGAGGGTACATTAATTTGTAATATGTGCATGGATGTAATGTATTGTTTATAATATATAAAAAATATATTTTTCTTTTTTGATTTCATGATGACTTTGATGAGCTTTCTAGTGGAGGATAATTTTACACAATGTACACTGACCGGTCAAAAGTTTAAGATCGGTAAGATTTTTTATGTTTTTAAAGAAGTCTCTTCTGCTCATATGAGGCTGCAATTTTCAGCGTCATTACTCCAGTCTTCAGTGTCACATGATCCTTCACAAATCACTCTAATATGATGATTTTTATGCTCCAAAAACATGTATGATTATTATCCATGTTGAAAACAGTTTTTTACATTTTTATTTCAGGATTCTTTGATGAATAGAAAGTTCAAAAGAACAGCTTTTATCTGAAATGGAAAGCTTTTGTTACATTAAACACTACCCTTTAAAAAGTTTGGGGTCAGTAAGAATTAGTATTTTAATAAATAAGAAATCAATACTTCTATTCATCAAGGATGAGTTACATTGATGAAAAGTTACAGTAAAGACATTTATAATGTTAGAAAAGATTCTAATTAAATAAATGCTGTAATTTGAACTTTCTATTCATCAAAGAATCCTGAAAAAAAGAATAAAAAACTGTGTTCGGAGCATAAAATCATCATATTAGAGTGATTTGTGAAGGATCATGTGACACTGAAGACTGGAGTAGGCTTATGATGCTGATAATTCAGCTTTTTTTCTGAGGAATAAATTACATTTTAATATATATTAACATAAAAAAGTCATTTTAAATTGTCATAATATTTCACAATATTACTGTGTTTTTTGTGTATTTTTTTATCCAAAAAATTGCAGCCTTGGTGAGCAGAAGAGACTTCTTTTAAAAACATAAAAAATCTTACCGATCTTAAACTTTTGACCGGTAGTGTATCTACTGTTGAGTATTTACCACTAGATGGCAGAGCTGAGGTATGTTATTGTGTTAAGTGTTTAAACGGCACTGAGTTACTGTGTTTTTATTCAGGATTGTGTTTTTCCTCTCTGTTAAAATGCAGGGCTTGCTTGAAATCATCCTCAGAGAAATAGTTTCTGATCATTTGTATAGCAGCAAGCAGTAATATAAGGAGAAAGTTCCTACTAAACAGGTTCTCCTTGGCAATGGCTGCATAAGATCCTTCCGGGCTGTGACTGACCCACAATCTCAGGGTCAGATTTGTGTTTAGGCCTATAATCCCTTACTACTCCTTCCTGTCTGTTGTCAAAATAAATCAGAGCACAGCTCTGAGTCCACACAGGCAAAACACTATTTCTTGTTTAAAAAAAAAATCAAAACCTTGTTTCTTGTTCTATGTGCAAAATAATCTAAATTTAGATTTAGGTTGGAGGAAGAGAAACACAATCAGAAGAGTATTTTAATGTGGCATAAGGTTTTCAAGTCCCCTACAATAAGGAATATAGTTTGATCTGAGTTTCAGTGTGGTTAATAAGAGGGCCTGAAAGCTGACACTATCTGCTTTTATACCTGGCTCATCCACTACATTCCTTCCCCTGCCATGGGGCCAGATAGACTTGGATATTTGCCAGGCACACTCGGTCTCCATGGTGAGAGCAGATTAACTCGTCTTGTGATTTCAGGGTTTTAAATAGAGAGAATAAAAATCTATTACCGTTTCACCAGGACTGTATTTTTCACCTCTGCCCAATATGGAGATCAACAAAGACTAATGGCGGCACAAAGTAACAAGGCAAGACAAAGAGAGGAAGAGAGGGTTGGAGAAAGGGGAAAAGGGGGAGTAAACCGTTGTGAAAGGAAACACAGACCATATCCACCAGCGAAAAATAGCTCAGCTGACAAGAGTAGAGAAACACAGATCCACAAACACACGTAACCAGGCAAGCGGGAGGGAACAGCGTGTTGGGAGAGAAAGAATGAGAGAAAATAAGACAGTTGTATTAAGCCTTTGACTACACTATGGGTACGAAAAGCGCTTATAAAAGTTTGGAGCAGAATAAAAGAATCAGCAACGCGACAACTGAAAGACTTTAATTACAGTTCAAGATACTTGCAGACGCAGAGAGACACATTTATTCTAAAGCCTCCTCAGGCTTCTGGACAGCAGGAGGTTTTGGGAAGGGTAGAAAAATGTGGAAGGCTGGATTCTGCATTTATAAGCAAGCTTATGTCATCTGGCTAAGTGAGGTGTGAAGGGGCAGGCCTCGTGTGATGGGTCATTATGTGCTTTGCTGGGGGGTGGGGCCTTGGAGGATAATTACATATATGCCCCCCACCCTGCCATATATCGGTGAGTAGAAAAAATTCTGCTCTGTATCCATATTATTTGGAGTATTTTAGAGATATTATTACTGTTTTTTTTTTATTTATGTAGTTATTTTTAGTAATGTAGTTTATTTTAACATGTCTATATTTTGTATTCATTTTTATTCCAGTAAATATTGGCTATATTAGTACTTTGTTACAATGTCTTGGCAAGTTTTTACATTTATATTTTATTTCAGTTAACATTTATTATATTTCAAGTGGCGAAAATGTTTTTATGGTTTTAGTTGTAGTCTTACCCTGGTCTATAAATTGCTCATTGTTAGTTAGAGCTCCAGTCCAGTCCTTAAATTTTTGGGTTAAAAATGATCCAAAATAAATTTTTGAGCAAGAACAGTACGTTAGCGGCTCATGGGTTCCCTCGATTGAAAAGCTATGCATTTTCCCCATAGACTTTTGGAAAATCGCAAAAAAAAAGATCTGTGTTCAACAAAGAGTTGTGACTTGTGTATCAAGATGATCTTTACAAGTAAATGTATTTATACATTTTGAAACCTATATAAAGTTCAAAAAACACAAGCAGACACAATAAGACCCTTATTCATTGTCTGGTGTCGTTTAAAGCCCTTTGAAGCTGCACTGAAACTTCTCATTTAGACCTTGAACCGTTTGGTTCCCATTAAAGTCCATTATATGGAGAAAATCCTGGAATGTTTTCACCAAAAACCTAAAGCGAACTACTCCCTTAAGCTGTTCCATCAAGCGAAGCACCATCTACTGTCAGAGAGTGACAAAAAGAGCATTTTCATTCAGCTTGTCTCTCTTTCATTTTTTTCTTTCTTTTTTAAATTAAATTCTTTAAAGAACAGTAACAATTGTCATCATTGCCTTACCATAACAATACAATACTCCATCCAGGGTCCATCAGTCTTTCAGTCCAGATTAAGTGCCAAATCCTTAAACACATGCAATCGTTCTCTCAGTCAGCGTGTCTGTTTTTTTTTTTTTTGTTGCAAAAAAACACAGTACAAATCACATCACAAAAAAACGTAACAAATATATATGTACATTACAATATACAGAAATACAACATTTAGACAAATACAAAACAGTTTCGCCAGGGGAAGAATAAGGGCCATTACAAAGAAAAAAAAGGACCATATGTTGACAGTTTTAATTGCCTTTTTGTTATTGGAGCCAGAAATCAGCTTAATATAATGTACAACTTATGAATATGAATATGAAATTTCGCCAAAATAATTAACACATTTATAATGAAGTACGTCTTTTCTTTACTATGACTTCTATAAAAGCACAAAACAACATCCTTCCACAATAAAGCAAAGTCTTTATAAATATGGTCAATGATGAATCTGCTTAGTCAGCGTGTCTGGTCTCTGATGTACGGGGTTGTTTACATAAGATTGTACGTGACTCTTTGACGTAGCACCAGCACACGCACTCAGTGTTGTACATTTTGACTTAAAAAAATTAAATAATTTATCACTTTGAAGGGCCCACGACGATTACAATACCGAGATTGCGAGACAAACGTTTCAAATTCCTTTAAAAACGTCAAATTCATGAAAGCGGTTGTTTGGGTTTTAGATATGCTCACTTTAAATAAAATGTATTATATTTTATTATAATTACAGTAACATTTCAATTAGTTCTTTTATGAACCGTAAACCTAAAAACATTCTAGTCGTGCAACTTGTTGCCAATGGAATGGACTTTTCATATCCTTCTCACGTGACACTACTGCCAGAAGCTGCACGACGCGTCATGCAAAACTTTTAATTACATGATATTTTTCCTCCTTTGGTATGTAAATCCTGTCTTCAGTCTCTAAAAAAGAGGTGTGTTCGCTTTTGTTAAAGCACTGGAATGCTGTAGAGCCACTGCACAGGTGAGCTGATGAATGTTGTACAGCCACAGCACAGGTGAGCTGATTGTTTGTCTGTGTATTCACCTCACCGGTTATAGTCTGTGGGTGTGTACATGTGCACTAATTAGTTGCATTTTTCCCCTCATATGCTGTGACCAAACAAGTTATAATATGTGTGTCATGTTATTGTTATTTACACACATAAAAATATCTAAATATATCAGGTGTTACGTGGCATACAGCAATATTTATCAAAGGTGTGTCTGTTAGTCAATAAACATCTTTGTAAAAGCTCGTCACACATCCTAGAACCTGTGTCGGAAAAGGTTTCTGTTTTTCTTCCTGGTTTTCTCTACCATGATTCTATCTGTACATTGTTTCAAGAATAAACAGTCTGCCTTCATCCCCATTCTTCAAGTCTCCTCCCTGGCTTGTTTCGTGAACTATCCGGTTGGAGGAGGTTGGGAATGGTGATCCTCGGAACAAACCATAGACAGAGGATAGAGGGGATATCTGCATCTGGCATGAAATTTTTGGTGCTCGTACATCTAACTTTGGAATGCGGTGGTTTAAAGGCAGAGTTGGGTCACTGAGGTAGAGTAGTGCTTTGGTTTATCAGACCTTTTGTGTTATTAGTTTGCCAGAGTTTTACACTTTAGTTCTTTGATTCAAGACTAAATGAAATGTGTTTCACGCATATTTGACACTTTTAATATAAGTTTCACTTCTGAATGCCAGCTGATGTATGTTTGTGTGTATATGTGTCTGACAAGTTATAAGGCGTTTTGGAATTTAAATGGTGTGCAAAGGACAAATGTGCAGGTTCATGCACTCACCAGACACCGTAGTTTGTTAGATGTACCTTTTTTCAGTTATTAAAATCTGGTGTACATTGTTGATTGAGTTGACTTGCTGGGAAAGAGTCTGTATGGGTACATCAAATCTATTTACATCACATTGCCAATGCTAAGAATAACAGGTTTAGTCATGAGAGATGGTAAGTAAACAAATTTAACCTCATGATTTGACTGGTTTGACAAATAGTCAGTATTCAAATGTAGTTCAGTATGCTTATATTGTGTGGTTGTGCCTGGTGACTGATTTTAAGCCCAAGCGCATATACGGGTTGCCTTTTTACAAATAAAACTTTTACCTCTTTTACTTTTCCTTGTGTAATGCTTCAACCCAGATTCAAATAAGTGTCTCAAATGCTCACACACAATTTCTTTCCTTGGTTCCAGAGAGAGGCCATCACGGCCGGTGTCCGAGTCTGATCCCAGAGGTAGCCGAGCGATTGGCTATTGGCAGCACTGAAACTCTGGCCAATGGCAACAAAGCTGACCTCCAAGCTGCGAAACGGCTGGCCAAACGTTTGTACAATCTTGATGGATTTAAGAAGTCAGACGTGGCACGTCATCTGAGCAAGAAGTAAGAATTATTTGAATTATTAATAAATTATTTATTAAATTTAATCATTAGAGTTCCTTCCTCTAGCTTTATATTTTGAGCTTATGTGAAGCAAAGTGTTCTTTGATTAAAATAAATACCACAATGTAGGACAAATGTGTAGAAATACACAGTGAGGGCTGTAAAAAAAGTATAAGAACCAAAAACCTATTTTCTAATGCATTTGTCTTTTCATGACTTGTGTAGCAATGATTTTAGTAGCATGGTCGCGGAGGAGTATCTAAGTTATTTTAACCTCTCAGGAATGACGGTGGATCAAGCACTGAGGTGAGCTTGCTGCTCCATTGTGTTTAGTTATATAAATATTTGCTCTCATTTTACGTGTCCAACCAGCTCATTCTGTTTTCCCTGTTGTTTTTTTATTAGAGTGTTTTTGAGAGAGTTCGCCCTAGTGGGAGAGACACAAGAGAGGGAGAGAGTACTATCGCATTTCTCTAAAAGATACCTCCAGTGCAACCCTGAACACTATACCAAATGAAGGTAAGTCATACTAGCATTGTGTGAATGAATGTGCATCTGGTGTGTATTACAATAGAAGTAACACTGTGGGTGCTCTTGCTCTGACTCTGTGTGAGCTTATAGAACTTCTATGCCTGTGTGTTTCAGATAGTGTTCATACATTGACTTGTGCCCTGATGCTGCTCAACACTGATCTGCATGGTCATGTAAGTTTGAGTATCTGATGCTACTATTAACATAACAAACAATAAGAAAAATCAACAGAAGAAATCGTGAACCTTGTTCAGCCATCAAGGCCATTTTAAAATCTTGAAAAATATACATTGATGCATGCAATTTCTGAATCTAAACTGATTGTAAATAGAATTTCTTTAATATTTACTCTATTCAAATTTGACTTCTTATTATATTAAATGATTATTACTTGTATAATATACAGTAAGCTACAAAACATCAATGGATTGTTGATTTTTTTAATTGGATTTTACTGCTCTGTACAAAAATAGAAAATTAATCCCAGTCACATTTCTGAAATATCTATCTACTTTGTGGAAAACAAAACATATTATCTAACACTTGTAAGTCTGAAGTTGTAATAGATGTTATTATTTTTACATGTACAGTACATGATTGAAGTCAGTGAAAGCAGTTGGTTTGGATAAAACAACTGTGCTTTTAGGATGGATTTTATTCTCTGAGCTGTTCACCACCCTGAGGGATGAGTGCCGGTTTTACATTTAGGAATAAAAATAGAAATTCATCCATAAATGCAGTAGTAAAAATTATTCTCAGGGGAAGGAAAGTTATTTTTGCACAAAATATTTACATGATTACTGGCCGTTGTGTATTTGGTATTGTAAGTGTTGTTGAGTGCAAAGGAACTGTGAAATAGGTCAGCGCATCAGCTGACAGTAAATTTATATTCCATTCATCTCTCTCTAATTCAGAACATCGGGAAGAGGATGTCCTGCTCACAGTTCATTAGTAACTTGGAGGGACTGAATGACGGCAAAGACTTCCCGAAAGATCTTCTAAAGGTTTGTAGGGGTTTCAACCATTCACACACTGCATATTGCATATTAAATTATTCTATAAGGTCAGTATTGTGGTTAAGCCATAAAATATAAATTTGCATGCACCACAGCTAATTAAATATTCCTGTATGTAATTAACATATTCTGAGGCATGCACATTTTTGTGCTTCTACTCTACTGGAAATACTGTACATTTTCAGCCATTACTGAACTTTTCAGTGTCAAGTAGTTCTTCAGAAATCATTCTAATGCTCATATAGTGCTCACGAAACATTTATTATCATTAAAGCTGAAAACTGAATGAAACAGAAATCTGTGATGAATAGAAAGTTCAAAATATATTTTTTATTTTCATTTACATTTTTTCGATTTATTCATTTAGCTGACGCCTTTATCCAAAGCGACTTACAATTGCTAAATATGTCAGAGGTCGCACGCCTCTGGAGCAACTAGGGGTTAAGTGTCTTGCTCAGGGACACATTGGTGTCTTACAGTGGATTTGAACCTGGCTCTCTCACACCAAAGGCATGTGTCTTATCCACTGCGCCATCACCACCCCATATCCCACTCACCCCATTTTCAATTTTTTTAATTACAATGTTAAAGTCACTTTTGATTAATAAAGAAAAAAATTTATGCCCTTAAAACTAAGCCAATATAATTAATGGATTTCTTTGTAATATCCAATATAGCTTATGCACTCTCACCTAAAGGATTATTAGGAACACCTTGTTAATTTCTCATTAATGCAAATATATCTAATGAACCACATGACAGTTGCTTCAATGCATTTCAGGGGTCAGAATTTGGTGTAAACAGAATGAGAACATGGATCCATCATGCCTTGTTACCACTGTGCAGGCTGGTGGTGGTGGTACAATGGTGTGGGAGATGTTTTCTTGGCACACCTTAGGCCCCTTAGTGCCAATTGGGCATTGTTTAAATGCCACGGCCTACCTGAGCAATGTTTCTGGCCATGTCCATCCCTTTATGGCCACCATGTTCCCATCCTCTGATGGCTACTTCCAGCAGGATAATGCACCATGTCACAAAGCTCGAATCATTTCAAATTGGTTTCTTGAACATGACAATGAGTTCACTGTACTAAAATGGCCCCCACAGTGACCAGATCTCAACACATTTGAGTATCTTTGGGATGTGGTGGAACATCCCACAAATCTCCATCAACTGCAAGATGCTATCCTATCAATATGGGCCAACATTTCTAAAGAATGCTTTCAGCACCTTATTGAATCAATGCCACATAGAATTAAGGCAGTTCTGAAGGCGAAAGGGGGGTCAAACACAGTATTAGTAGGGTGTTCCTAATTCTTTAGGTGAGTGTATACCGTATATGGTATATATACTTCCACTAGAATACATAGGTCTGGTTTCACAGACAGGGTTTTGATTAAACCAGGATTAGGCCTTAGTTTAATTAGGACATCTATAGCTTTTATAAACATGCTTACTAACTTTACTGGTGTGCATATTGAAGCATAACAATGGAAGGCACATATTTTAAGATAAGCCAGTGCAAGTTGCTTTCAGTTAAAACCGCTCAAACTTGCATTTTAGTCCGGGACTAGCTTAAGCCTTGTCTGTAAATCCAGAGGATAGTCTCTGTAAATAATAACAGAATGCTATTCTGTTGATACTGCACTTTGATATGCTCTTTTGACTATATATTCAAAATATTACAGGCATATGCTAAACGTCTTCTTCAAATTTCTTAACTGCAATGTTGTCAGTCAATTATCATGATGATCTGCTTAATATCAGAATATTCTTGTTTATGTAAATGTAGATCCAATCATATAAAGAGCACTTTTTGTTGTAGACATTTTTGGAGAAATGTACAACTCGTCTGTATACTTAAGTTGATACAGAACCATTATTACAGACTATATCATAACTACATGATTAACTTTTAAACTGTTAAAATATTGCACTAAGGCCCGTTGTGCCTGAATTTGATTTATTGATTTTCTTCATGTCTGAAGTTGAGTGTTATGACTAAAATCAGTCATGTAGGGGATTTCTGTCACAGCTGATGTCAATGAACTTCCTGTGCTCTAGTGTGCTAGTGCTTAGGGTTTGTCTATTTTAGTCCCTTTGCTTGGATTACAGGCCAGGCTGCACAAGAATAATAGCCACATAACGACCGCACCTGAACCACTCTGCTGATATGTGCTTTAAAAACAAAGGCAGCCTTTCAAGCGCTTGGTCCTCCTACTCTCTCTCTCTCTCTCTCTCTGTGTCGCTCATCCCTCGTTTTCTCCTCCGCCCTCTCACTCTGTGCCTCGCACTATTCCATCACCTCCCACCCCCTCACTGTTTTTTTCTGTGCTCTCTCTCTAACTCTAGCCATTTAACTATCTGCCATCTTGCTCTCTGTTTCACCCTATAATCTGCTAAAAAACTTACTCTGCTGAACTGTACATAGTCCTGTCTGTTGAGGTTATTTCCATAATCCCCCTTATCTCAGCCCTTAGCTGACAAATGGCATCCTTCTCTCTTCTTCTTAGCTCTGGTCTTCCTTCTCGTGTTTTCTTTCCTCCTACCACTATGTGAGGGTGTGAAGGCCACGCAGTTGTCGGGTAAAGACAGTTAATCTGTCTAACTAAGCTATTGGTGTGAAGTATTTAGCTACTTGGATATTCCTTCTCATAATTCTGATCTCTTGACAATCTTTTTCATCTGTCAGCTTGATGTTACAACAGGTTTTAAGATTAAATATAGAACAGATAGAGATGGCAGCTGAGAGAGATGTCTGCAAGCCAACAGGTTAGGCTCTCAGTGCCTGTGTGGTTCATGACAGTTAACGGCCGTGAAAAACCTGTGTGAAGTCTGTCTTTATGCCAGAAACAGCAGGGGTGGCATGGAGGACAGATGGGATTTGGCTGCCACATGGCCGGTCACTGAAATGAAGGTTTTGTTATGGTATTATCATAAATGCGTTACAAATTTCTCATTCTCTCTCTCTTCTGTTCCTCTTTCTGTCTTTTGTTCCGTCTTTTTCAGTTTGTAAATTATGTTTCTGTTCTTTCACTCAATTGTTTTAAGCAGTATAATTTTCTTCTTTGTTATCTCCCAGTTTGAGATTGGGTATGTGCATCACTGCAAACAGTATTATGCTCATCCCACTGGTCACTAGACTTGTACTTACAGCAGCAAACTGTGAGATGCTGGTCTGATCTTAAACTTTTTCTAAAACACTTTAACAGAAGGTTGGAAAGGCGATGAATGGAAAGGGTGTGCGGAAAACATGTTTTGGGCATGTTTTATGTAGATTTCTAACACCGGGCATGTGGTCGCTCGCGAATCTCAAATTCATTCAAGGATGAACAATGAACATTATCAAACTCTATATTGATAATGAATATTGATTCGAAGTTTCGATATTTTTATTGAGAAAATATTATGTCACGATAATGAATGAATGAGCATATCAATTTAAGACGTGGCTAAATGTAATGTATGACATTGTATGGAAAATCCAGATGTTTTTTATGATTTTTTATGGCCTAAAATTCTTATTATTAAAGGTAATGACTTACTGTAGATACATCAAGAGTCTTTCCTCCTGAAATTTAGAAATCTAAATTGGTGAATTTAGAAGAAATGACAAAAACAAAACATCTAAATGTGGATTTTCAAGCTTTTATTTGATAATGTTGAGTCCTCCTTCAAATGTGAAACTTAGTCCATGTCACCATATATACTTAATTGAAACTAGTAGCATAGAAAATGTACATTTTGGCATGATTTCCTTTGCTGCTCTATAGACCTTATGCATCAGAGAAACGTGGGCGCCGTCATCTTTAGAATATTGTCTTTGAACTTCCGGTTTCGCGGTCGCTCTGTATATTTCTATGGCATCGCTGTCGAGGAATAATTAGCTGGTGAAGTGGATTTACTTATTGTAGAGTTAACAAAAGTTATCATGAGCATTGTAATGTTTATCATAAGCATTGTAAAGCAGATGTCTTAACAAATGTCGACCTGGAAATTTTTTACGAGCAGTTCATTCATACCTATGCAAGATCGCAGTCAAAATACAGACCGGAAGGCAAAAGACAACGAGCGCAGCACTGAAAAGGGCGGGGCTACATAAGGTCTATAAACCTAAGGAGACCATGGTTTCTGTGTGAACTTATTATTTTAAAAATGAAGCAATTGTGAGAGTTTGAGAAAAGGTCAGATTTGTGTTAATATATATACTTTTATATTTAAAAAAAGTTAAAAAAAAAAATTTTTTATAAGAAGTGCTCTTTTTTTATCTTGAGCCCCTGCCCCTCAAAATGTATTCCATTTGCAAGATGTGTTCGGCTTGTCAAAGTTGTATTCATTCTCTTTTAATTCGGGCTTTACTGTGGGATACCCAGGTGCTTGTACAGTCTCAACTACTGGGCTCTCTGTCTGCTTTAATGGGCACATGGAGTCCTTCTTGTGTAACCTTCCAAATAAGCTTGTATTTGACCACAGGTCACGTTTGAATAAACACTCAAAAAAATTATATGTTGGCTTTAATTAATTTTAATTTGTCAACAGGTTCCACATAACTGTATTACGTTAAACAAACATAATTTGTTCATGTAACTTCAACATAATAGAATTATGTAGTTTTAAATTACCCAATTTAAGTAGTCTCAACGTGAATTTTTAAAGGCTTCCTGACATGATTCAAAGGCATTTTATTATATTCATTTATCCATTTATATTTCATTTGATTCAGTGACATTTAATTAAATTGATAGACTTTAGCTAGCTATTTGCTAGCAGAAGCACATATTAGCATCTTGAATGCTAAGATTTACATGCTCCTTCATTCAAAGCAATTGAAAATAATGAAATCAGTCGACAGCCAAACAAAATGCTCCACTCTTCTCCACAATGGTAACCCACTGTAATTTAAATGGTTTAATAATTCCAATATAATTTAACATTAAACACTATTACACACTATCAAGTCTTCCCCTTTTCTAAATTTCTCAAAAAAAAACAAAAAAAAAAAACAACATAAAATAACACTTAATTTATTAGTTTATTGTGACACTTAGTTTATTGTGACATTTAACTCATTTGTTTATTTTCATAATTTAAATAAACCATTTTAAGTGTATATCAATTTTTAAAGTTTTTATTTACATTTTTAATGAATACATTGATAATTCTTTTTCATTAATTGTAAGTCAAGGGTTTATGATGATTTTCAGTGCTGGCAAACTCCGTTAATAAATAAATGTGAGCAACAGGTTAATTGCTTATTATCAAGTTACAACAGACCTTTTTTACTTTATGTGTGTGGAAAATGAGTGACTGGCAGTGGCATGTAGCGCGTGTGAGGATTCGCACGTCTGAGAGCCTGAAAACTGATTGACATTCTATGGAGGCTGGATTCATCGAACATTCATGTGCTGTGATTTGTCGGTCACGCTGGGAGACGGGTACATCAATTGAGAAGCAGAGCGAGAGAGAGGCAGTGCAAGAGATGGGGCGAGATTGTGAATGCAAGAGAGAGAAGGGGAGGGTGAGCACTCCTCGCTCACAAGATCTCATTCTCACCGCACAGCCCATTTTTTATCTGCATCACAGAGGAGGAAAAAGACTGTGAGGAGAAGAAGAAAAGAGAGCGCAAGACTCGGATGTTAAATCTCAGCCGTGCAGCAAAGCTGTGTTTTGTGAAAGGGAAAAACAATCAGGTGTGAAAGAATCTTCCAATTGGATAACTGGCGTATGGACACAAGCTGAAAGAGGAAGGGGGTGAAAAAAGAAAGGATGAAAGAGAATTGTGGACAACTTCTAATACATTCAACCATTTGACATGGAATAGAGAAAACTGCACAAAGCAACAGGATCATCTTGTTTCTTTGCTGATTTCCTGCTCTGTCCTTCTGTCTCTCGCACGTCTTGTCTATTTTTCCGTCCCAGAGGGAGACGCTAGGTGACGTCACAGTTTTTGGGATGCCAGTTTGAGAGTGGGTGGAAGTCAAACCCTCTCAGGCTGTTCCTTGCATGAGCCCATGTGTGTTTATCTCATGCATTTGCTTCAATGATGTACGCATTTCCTCCGTCTGTCCTCTTCTCTCCAATTATCTCCTTCCACCGAGCCATCTGCACCACACCTGTGTCCGTGTACAGCGTGCGTTGGTGAACACGTGTAGATGTGATGAACTCTAGGATGTTTACGAGGAAACAACTGGATGTTAACCGCAGATCCTCTTCCTTCGATCTTTCAGTTGAAGCAGAAAGTTTCATGCAAAATGGCGCTGGTGGATTTGCAGTGGCCCAGCAATGTTTTTACATGCATAATGAATAGGAATGGATCCATAATGCAAGAGTCACTACAGAATCCCTGATGCCCATGTGACACCCTTAAGGATCTCGCAAAGCGCTTCGCCACTACCAAAGACTTTCGATTTTGCCACTGTATCATTCCTCATGCTCTTTGAACTCATTTCTCCTGATCACTCCCACAGGTCTGGATTTTACTGGTAGAAGAAGGAGGACTTCATTTAGTTGACTTGAACATTGTTTGATTTTAAAGCCTTCTTTGTACTGTTTTTTCATCTCTGGATCTACCAAAATCATGATTGGTGTAAACAGTATTCACTCCACTGGCCGTGTCCGCTCTCGCTCCCTGTGTTCAGTGCGATGTGGACGGGACTTCAGCGTGATGGACCCGTTTCGTTACACCAAAGCCCCTCGCTCACGTTCCTTAAAGCCCCTGGCCTTCCCTGATCTCCTCGGCAAGGTTCAAGATGGCCAAAACCACCCACAAACTCGCAAAAAAAGGAAAGGGTAACACTTAACTACAGGTTCTTCCCATGGAAACTTAGATCTTTTGCAGTCAGAGAAATTATAAGCTAATTTTTCCTTCTTCCTTCTAATGATGGTTGGGTTGTTTTTCCATGACGTTTGAACCAAAATGCTACATGAAAAAAAGTATAGTCTGCAACCTGTTTCTGGTTCATGGGTATTGTTAACTTTCAGTTGCTATTTTTAGACACGTCAGTGGGATGTTTGAGCGCACACTCTCATATGCATGCACAGATCAAAACTGTGGATAGGGTTGTGTGATTTAATTGTTGTTTTCTCTTTTAACAGGCTCTCTACAACTCCATCAAAAATGAAAAGCTACAGTGGACAATGTAAGTCTAATGTTTTTCCTAGTGGCTCTTTTTTAGTGCATCAGATTCAAGAGCAAATTATCCTTGTTCAGTATCATCCAAAACATTTGAAATTAATGCAATGCCTCTAAAAGTGTTTTGAATTGAATTGATTTTAAAATTGTGTAAGCCCATTATACAATCCTTTAGCTGCCCAAAGGGCCTTTTCATTTCTTCAGTGAGATGTGCTTATTAGGTGCACTCTTAGAAAAATAGTTTCATTAGGGTTCTTTACTTGACTCCAAAGAACTCAAAAAGGTTCTGTAGAATTGTTCCTTTTGGAAGTATGACCAACACAAGAATTTTCACCAGAAAATGTCATCTGAACTAGTAAGAAACATCCACCTTTGTTCTGGTTCTGACATTGCAGTAAATATAAATCTCCACCTCCAACATCCTCACACGCAATATAGCTTACACTAGCCGAGACTCCTTCTTTATGTGTACAGATGGGACAGAACACTGGCTAGTTATGTATTTTTTAAATATAGTATTATTTTGGATCATTTGTAACCCCCCCCCCCCCCCCTCAAAAAAAAAAAAAAGACTACGAACTGTAGCTTTAAAGATAAATAGGAAATTATTATTTAGGCTCTAACAAATACTTTTTTCCACTGGTATTCCCTAAATACCACTTGGTATTTATTTTAGTTCCTTATAGTAATAAATGATGTAATGGACACTTTTTATATTTCCAGGATTCTCAGAAGCTAAAGTCATGATAGTTGGGTAAATTCCTAAATTGCAGTGAATGGGAGACTACAGCTAATTTCATTTTTGCATTTTCCTGACTTTCCGAAAGTGAGAGAAATACAGTAGAGATTGATTACGACACTCAGAAGAGAGAACAGTGTACAAAGTACATGGTTTTTCATAATTGAAAATATAAAAAACTTTGCTAGATTTAATAACTGTGGAAACATGTCACTAGCAGAAACAAGTCTTAACAATGTGAAGATCTTCGGAACTCTCAAAATGTTCCCTTTTTATTTAGAACCTTTTTACCACGCTATAAAGGAATCCAATAACGTTCTTTACATTGAGCCCCTTGTAAAAAGATTCTATATAGAATCCTTTTTATCTATAATAGAACCATTTCTTCCATAGATATGTGTATTTATGACCTGGCCTGAGCTATTTGATGCCCTAAGCCTTTACTTTCGACTTTCTTTATTTTGTTGCCATGGTTACTACAAGTTGCCTCTTCATAATTACAGGTTGACTTTGACTGGCTAATGTGCAGACTCAAAAACAGCCCTCTCTCTTTTTCTCTCACACATACTCACTCCCATGTACACTGCATTCGCTCCTGAAGGGATTCTGCAGTACCCTTGTTTATGTGTGAAGGAGAAAAGCCCAAGTTATTGTTATATTCTCATACATTCAGCAGCAGTTCTTTTGATCTTCATCCATCCCAACGTCCCCATGCGTTATCCCTCCGCTCTCTATGTTTCCCTGTTTCACTCTCCCTTCATTTCTGAGTTTGATCCACTTCATTGCACTTTCATTTAGCATTGTGTGATTCTCAGCTGAAAGCCATCATTCACTGTATGAATCAATGCACGTCATTCACCTTTTTTTGTGTATGTGTGGCTGCTCTTTCTGCCTCCGTCTCTCATGGTGTTCTATCTTCTGTGCTGGCTCTCTTGGTTACCAGTGTTGAGGCCAGCAGTTACTAAGCAACAGATGAGAGCATTATCATGTGAAGGCAAAGGCTCTGTGCTGTGCACCGTAGCAGTTAGAGAGGAATGTTTAGCGGTCCAGGCCTCAGGGGCTTTCCAGGGTGTCTTACTGCACTCTCTGCACAGCTGCCACTCAGCTGGTTGTATGTACTGTAGATTAAAAAAAAAAAAAAACCTGTGCCAAGCACTATGCATTTAAGATGCATTTTAATTCCTTATAGTGACTTTGAATGCACAATACACAAAAATTGAGGTAGGATGGGGCTTTAATACCTCAGGTAAATGTTGAAAGTCAGAGAATCTTTCAGTGCATAAAACACCTTGTGGATATATGTGAGAATGCACCTACTTTTCATAATGATGCTCTTGTTTGCGCACTCTACAGCGATGAGGAAGAACTGCGCAAATCTTTCTCTGAGCTGGACGGCAGGACAGACTCAGCATCGCACACTATGAAGCGGATCAACAGTGGAGGAAACCCCCTCGTCAGTGTTGCACAGCAGTCCAGCGCTCAGGTCTACAACAATGGCTTTCTCGTGTCGGAAAGTTCATGCTGATGCTGATGGCAAAAAAAGTAAGCCTTCCCTCACAGCCTTTTATTTCATCTATTAATGTTTTAGTGTATTTATCACAACCTTATTCTAAATTATTGTAGTTTAGAATTTTTTTCCAGTAAAAAAAAAATCAAATATTGAAATAAAAATATCAAAATATCTCAAGAAGCTATGAATTTTAGAAAAAAAATCTAATCTAATCTACTTATTCTTAAAATTTTTATTAAAGTTTGACTGTGTATTGTTCTTTTAGCTCCCCGAGGTAAAAGAGGATGGAAAACATTTTATGTCATCCTTAAAGGACTGATTCTCTACCTGCAAAAGGTACATTTTACTCGATGATTTCTTGTGCTATGTGAACCATAGTTCTTTGTGGTTGCCGTACAGGTATTATTTGTAAAAAAATAAATAAAATAGTTTTTGTGATTTGCCTCTATTTTGCGATTGGTCTGCAGGATGAATATCGTCCAGATAAGCAGCTGTCTGATGAGGACTTGAAGAACGCAGTATCAATCCATCATTCTTTAGCCATGCGGGCAGCAGACTATAGCAAACGACCCAATGTGTTTTACCTTCGCACTGCTGACTGGAGAGTCTTTCTCTTCCAGGCCCCGTAAGTAAACTAACCTTATTTCTATCATAAGGGTGATTAATCTCAAAATTTGAAACATGATATTATATTTTTACGCTTTTAATACCATTAAGAGGGGCAAAAAAGTCTTTATTTTACTGTGACGAAAATAATAATTATACACACACACAGCCGTTCAAAAATTTGGGATTGTTTAAAAAAGGTTTAAACATAAGCCTGCATCTAGTTGCATCAGAAATACAGTAAGAACAGTAATGTGTGTGTACTTGTGAAATTGTAAATTGTAATTGTAATTTATTCCTGTGATGGCAAAACTACATTTTCAGCATCATTCTTTCAGTATTAAGTGTCACATGATCCTTTAGAAATCTAATATGCTGAGTTGCTGCTCAATTATCAATTATTATAAGTGCTATTATTTTATATATGGTATGTATACATATGTGTTTACAAATATACATTCTTTTGGGATTCCTTGTGAACAGTTTAAAACAATAGCATTTACAGTATTTGATCTTTGGTAGCATTATAAATGTCTTTACTTTCACTTTTGTTCAATTAAATGCATCCTGGCTGAATAAAAAAGTAAACATTTAAATTATTAAAATTTAGATCTTAACAATGAAATAATTTACATTAAAAAAATAAATTAAAAAATCTTACATACTCAAAACTTTTAAATGTGATACTGTATCATGGTTTCCACAAAAAATATTAATCAGCAAAAACTGTTTTAATAAACATTAATAATAATAAGAAAATCTCCAGCATATTAGAATTATTTTTTTAAGGATAATATTAAAATAACAAAACGTTTTTTTTTAATTGTTATAATATTTCACATTAATAATATTTTTTATTGTATCTTTGATCAAATAAATGCAGCCTGGGTATATAAAAAGAGAAGTACTGGACACAAAACGATACAAAAAAAAAGCTTTTGTATGGAAATGCATAAATTAAAGGAAAATAAATCAATTTTTAAATAATCATATGACAATCAATAGAACTTTTTGCAACTTTCGCTTAACTTACACTGTCAGTTTGAGTGACAACAAATATGATTTAGCAGAAGCCTCATGGAAAGCTCATGTTTCTTTATCTTCTGGAAATAGGACAGCAGAGAAATACACAGTGAATCTCTTTCAAACACTTACACAAACACCTGAGCTCACCCAAATACACTGGCTGGTTGGTGATTACATGCAGGGCTGGTAACGCCCTTGTCAAAGTGTTCTCATCACAGATGAATGACTCGATGTGTATCTCCCAAGAGGATAGATCCTTCTCAGCTATTCTGTCTGTCCCAGATACACATACTAAAACTCTCTCTCATTCTGCTCCATCTGTTCCACTCGATCTCTTCTGCTAACAGCCGCCTGCTAATTGCTCATTTTTCAGGCTGAGTGCAGTTTCTTTGAGCATATATTGTTTTACCTTCTGAATTCTGTCATTTTTCTGCCCTCTGTTTGACCTGCCCCTGCCTTTCACCCCTAGCAACGCAGAGCAAATGCAGTCCTGGATCACCCGCATCAACATAGTGGCCGCCATGTTCTCTGCCCCTCCCTTCCCAGCAGCCATTGGCTCCCAAAAGAAGTTTAGCCGTACTCTTCTGCCGGGCTCGAACACCAAACTTTCACAGGTACCAGACACTTCTCTCTCTAAAGGGGCTGTCACACTACACTTTTCATTCTATTCACTTCCATACATACGCATGCGAACGGATGGAAATTGGGTGACCACCATCAAACAAACCATATGTGGGACGATTATAAGTTTGTGTGGGACAATGTGGGACATGTCACCAACACTAAAACATACCCTGAGACTGTTATATAATGTCTATCTAACTTAATAAAAACATTTGTATTCTGCCTTTCAGCTGATAAAAATTCTTTGTTCTTTAGTCCCTTCCAGAAAAAAAATCTTTATTTTACATGTCATTTAAATTCAACATCACTGAGCCCAAAGGCAGTGGGCATCATGCAGATAACTATTTTAGAAACAGTTCTGACCAAAATAAACAATGAACAAATAAAATATAAAACAACATGAAATTTGATAGACAGTCTTATATATTAAGAATATATTAAAAACCAAAACCTTTCATAATTTTAGAAAGGATGTTAATTAAAACAACCACAGCTGGCAACAGGTTAAACAACAACCGATACATTCTGTTAAATAATAAAAAATAATAATAGGCCTAATAAAAAAATAAAAAAAATAAAGAATTATCCATTTGTTTTCTGACAGGTAACACATGGAACAAATCACCGGTCCACATTTTGATTGACAGCTGTCACAACCTACTAGTGACCGTGTTTACTACTTTCTTTTCAACCATCGGACAAAATATAAAAAAACGGCTGTTGTATTTGTACTTTTAAATATAGCTGAAAAACTACGCTGCAAAAATAATTAGGGCTGTGCAAAAGTTAATTGTGATTAATCGCATTCAAAATAAAAGTCTGTGCTTACATAATATGTTTGTGTGTGCTGTATTTAATTATTTTGTATATATAAATACCTATGCATGCATGTAAATATTTAAGAATTATTTGCGCTTAAATGTATATATATATATATATATATATATATATATATATATATATATAAATAAATACATAATCTATATTATATAAATATAAATATTTTATCTATGAATAACACATTTTCTTAAATATATACATGCATGTGTGTGTATTTATATATATAAAATAATTATATACAGCACACACAAATATATGTAAACACAGACTTTTATTTTGGATGCAATTAATCGCAATTAATTTTTGCACAGCCCTAAAAATAATAAATAAAATGCTTTCAAAAAGGTGAAAGAACGCATGCACGTTTTCTTAATATGACAATTAAAAACCAATAGACTGATGAAAATGCGGGACATTTCCTCAATATGTGACGTGCGGGACAAGGGGTGAAAATGCTTTGCAGTACGCAAAGCGGGATGGGTGGTCACCCTAATTGCAAAGTATTGTTTGCCTGGTCTACAATTCTGAGCATTTTCCCATTGTTGACTTGCCTTGATTTTAGATTATCTGCCTTGCTATACAGTTTACTCTCTTGGATTTGTATTTTGGATTTGATTGCATGTTTGGACTGTTTTCTTGGTTTTTGACCCTGAACTTTATTGGTTAACATTGGCTATGTTTTTTAAATAATATACTTGAGTTTTTAACATATTAACAAAAGAAATGCCATTCTTCTAATGTGGCTTTTTTCTTCATTATGATAATAGGAGGAGCAGCTTAAGTCTCACGAGACATCAGATTTCGAGCCATTTCTGCTGATCTCCAGGAACTGCGCTCTACCCTACACATAGACCGCAGGACCAAAAGCAAGGACCAAGAAGAGTACAAGCAAAGGGAAGAGTACCTGGACTTTGAGGTAAAAGCATCCCATTTTCACTCTGCCCTTCCCCTGGGGCATTTTTGTGGACCTCAAATAAGCCATTTATACATCTTCCTTAATGTATCCTGTAGAAAACACGCTACGGAACATATGCAATGCTGCTGAGAGCTAAGATCCGGACAGGGGAAACAGACCTGGAAGCGTTTGAAGCCCGTTTGTTTGATGATGGTGGCCTGCAGAGGGCCCATTCCAGCCCCACGTTACCACAGGACCACAGTCATGCCAGCAGTCACGCAAGCAGTCACGCAAGCAGTCACGCAAGCAGTCACGCCAGCAGCACCAAAGAGTCGAGCAGGAGCAGCAGCGGCGGCAGCAGGAGGACCAAACGCTCAGACGGTCAGAGACACAGCTACAGACAGGCTGTCAAACAGTGAGAGGACCAGGGCGTAAGAGGTAACTTATCTCCGTTCAGTGGTTGAATATATAGAGCATTACCAGGACGCCTGCAGTTCACTTTGATGGCTGCCCTCAAGTCGTCATGGTTATTAAACTGTGGTTGGGGTTGCTGTGCCCCACATGGCTGCTGGTAAAGCATGCTTTTCTGGCCACTAACTGCAAGCCCAAATCTGCCAGTGGGCAGAAGAGAAGGAGCACCAGCCTCACTTTGTCTTATTTATGTCAGTCTTTGTTTTTGCCACAGACCTGTTCGGTTTATCTGTGTATTATGCTTGTTGATGGTCGGTTTAAAACACTCGTGGCTTTTCGTTTGAACAAGCTGATGTTCAGACTTCATTTGGTGACCCTTGGAAGCGACAACCAAATCAATAGTGATCCTCTTTAACCTGTGAACTTAATGTATGTTGTTCACTTTATATATTTAAAGCATTGTAGATTTAGCTTGTAGATCATTTCATCATCTGAGGTCGATCAAACGCTTTAACACCTCACAGGATGTTTGAGAATTTAGTCTGTATAGTCATTTAAACCTTCTAAAAGCACGTCTCAAAGCATGCCTAAGAGTTTGAAGACAATCGGTTTCTCATTTGTTATAGTTATTGAGAATATGAATGCATTATTTTTGTTAATACCATAACTGACTAGTGATAATAGCAATGCACATAGCTCATCCCTTGTGAGAAATAGGTGAGCTTAACTGTATTGTCTGTGCACTTCAAATCTTGAAAGTTTTTTTTTTTTAATTGGACTTACAGATAATATAATATGAAAGAAATTAATGATCACTTAAGTGTGATGAAGTGCACTGGAAGTGTTTAACAAAAGTGCATTTTGTAATACAAGTACATTGTAAATCATCATGTTTTAATCTTTTTCGTATTTTAAACTAGTGTGTTATGTGATTTTTACATTTAAAGTTAATATATTTTAAATGTACTAAATAGCAACTTCATCATTACAAAAATATTTAAATATGACTTAATTTTCATAAGAAATTACATTAAATTGCATTTTAGTTTACAGTTAATGCTTGTCAGTACATTCAACAGTATAATTTAACCATATTTCAAAGGCAGTAATTATAAAGTTACATATAAATATGTACTTAAGTCTTACTTGAAAAGTAAAAAGACACTCTTAAACTCAACTATTTATATTTAATATGCATTTAAAAATATTTTTTCATTTAATTGCAAATGATGTACAATTAACTGTCAGCAAAAAAAAATCCATGTAGTTCTCACTTCATAGAGAAAAATATTATTTTAAAGTATATTATTTCTGTAATAAGTTTTTTAAGTATGCTAAAGTGTACTTCTTTTTCACAAGGGATTACGTGCTGTCATTTCAACAGGAATGTCTGAATGACTTTACTGACTAATAACCATGTGAAACGGTTGGTAAAAGTCATCACGATAATCGACCCCATTGTATTATTTAGTGTAATGTGTATTGAGCTTGAGAATGATGTGATGCAAATTCTCTGTGTCAAATCCCATTTGGATATGGCCAAGCCATTGAATTCTCAGGCAATCATTTTTCAAATTTGTAATTCATTCAGTGCTGTGGTAAAACACACTAAAAGGAGGCACTAAACGCTGGTTTGTCCAGAGCAACCGCATCTTATACCTCAATTGCACTGAGACCTGCTCGAAGGAGTGTTATTTGGTCGGAAATAATTCTACCTGTTTACAAACTGATGCGTTCTTATGTTCAATGAATTCATGCTTAATATTGCTTTGTAGGAGAATGAAGGTAAGCCTTTATGCTGCTTATCATAACCTCATGAATTGTCCTGTTGATATCAGAAACATGAAGGATCCAAGAAATTGTAAAACCTGTAAAAGAACACGCTAATGCAAATGAAGATCTAAACTGACTGTTAACACTGCCAGCATATAGATCAAATTCAGACATTAAGGACATGTAATACACTTGCAAAATCATTTTGACATGATCTTGGACTTAAATTCCATCCAATGGCACTTCAATAGTGCTACGCTTCACTGCACTATGATTATTAGGTGTATTTAATGAAGAGAGTTATTTATATATTTTGAAAATTTATTATCAGTCTTGACTGAAGCATATTGACTAAAAGGTTTATACGTTTTTTTATAGGGAACACTTAAACCACTCCAAGTAGTTTGGTGTCACCCAAAGATTTTGCTGTAAATGTAACTTATTTCTTATAAATTAGTTTTTGTGTTTGGTGTGTTTCATCCATTCTAGCTGTATATAATGTGAAAATTATGTTACAGCCGCTCAGTAAAAATAATGCTATGTTTGTATGTTTTAAAGGCATAGTAAATATGTTATAAAGGCAAAATAAATATGTTTTGAAAGGATAACTGTGAAAAGGATTCATATTTTTTTATATATTCAGTATATATCTATATACACACACACTACTGTTAAGTCTGATAGGGGGCAGATATGATTCGTTAACATCACTTAAGCTCACCAAGCATTATTTTTTTTTACAAAAATACAGAAAACAGTAATATATTGAAATATTACAATTGTAAGTTTATTTTTATTTAATTTAAAAAACAATGAATACCTGTGATGGCAAAGCTGAATTTTCAGCATCATTACTCCAGTCTTTACGGTCACATGATCCTTCAGAAATCATTCTAATATGCTGATTTGATGCTCAAGAAACATTTATTTTTACTATTACTGCATGTATGCATATTTCTTTCCAATTCAGCCAGCATTTAGAACTCTTACATTACAAAGACACAGAATTATGAAATAATAACTTTATTAAAACACAAACATATTAGCTCACCTCTGAACAAACGTATAACAGCAACCAAAAATTCACTTTAAATAAAAAGTATGATGCATCAAGAAAATGCAAAGATGTGATTCAATTCAGATCACATCGTTTAATTTTCTAAGGTTGCTTATATCAGAAGAGAGCATACTAAAAACATCCATAGAACATTCCACAAACATATTCCAAGGTTACAGCTGTGCTGGGGAAATGGCAATTTGTTGTTTAGATACAAGCACTGCACTAAGACTACAGCTTCACTCCAAACCTCAGAGTTTCAACTGATTTATGTCATGTTGTCTCACTGTTATGTAATACCAGTGAGGGCTTTTGACCTCAGAGAAGATTCTTTTCAATCCTTCCTGTGACGTGCTGTATTTCCACTTTATTGAGATGAACGTTCCACCAGTTTGCACCTGAAAAAAGTCAAATAAAGTGCCAAGTTGTCCTCAATGAATAGATCCTGATAATCAGTGATTGCCCACTGCAGGATTTCCCATCTGTTCTCCAATGGACTGACTCCCAAAGCCACTGTCCTCTTTAGAATCTGGAAGAAGGAAAAGCGTGTTGTATTCACAATTTACTGGCCAAAGGTTGTGTGTTAAGTCTCAGAGGTGACCCTGTTTCTCTATCAAAGTGTTAAACATACCCGAGCTCTGCTTGTCCTCTCTGGGTTGGCTGGCTGTCAGAAGTCTCACTCCTTTACTCACACCCATAGACTGCAGCGCCTCCACCAGGCCGTCCACGGGACCACCACTCAACTGAACACACAAACACACTTATCAAACACTAATACTCTGTATGTAATGCCAACACAAATGCAATTACAAATGCATCTAGTCAAAAACATACAATCTACAACAAAATGTATTAAAGGCTTCAGAAATCTATACCAATTACATGAAGAATGTGGAGCAAATACATTTTAGTGTATTTATGATGATTTAATGAAGAGTCGTGAAGTACACACTGATGGCCTAAGAAACGAAACGAGCGGTTTGTGTGAGAAAACGATCAGTATTTATATAGTTTTTACCTCTTGTTAATAGCCATCAAACTGTTACACCGGAAGTGATCTCTCGCGCATCCACGTCACTCAATATTTACACGGAGATTTCGGAGTTTTATCTTTTACTAAACATATTTACATCGAAATCATCTTCCATTGCGATTTCCCGTATATCTAAATATTAGGGGTGTAACGGTTCACAAAATTCACAGTTCGGTTCGATAACTTCGATACGATACACTTGTGTCACGGTTCGGTACGTTTCAAATAGAGCAAAAAGAAAGAAATGGCAGAGAAATTTCCTTGATTTAATTTTTTTAATTATATTTTTATTAAAACTAACATCATAAAGTATGATATTTTTTAACTTTGAGCAATGATGGAGCTTATACTTGGCTTTTCTTAGGAGCATGTAAAACAAAACAGCTCCTTGGACAAAATGAAATGTAATATTGTAGTAGTTGTAAACAAAGGTTTATTTTAGTTCAGATTAACATTTGAGGGCAGCAATTGTATTCATAATGTCAATATACAACCGACGTGATGTTACTTGAAAGCATTATAGCCTACTATTCCTGTCAAGCTTACAGATAGTAGTGTTATACAGTAAATCCTTGGTGATGTTGCTGATCTGTGGACACTGGATAGTTCATTCATGGCACAATGTTTCTTCCTGGTTTCCCTGTCAGCGCTGTTTGATCCGTTAATGTGAATGTTTCTCACTAGATCTCACAGTGAGAAACATCTGTCAGCGAATTCAAATGTTTTGTTTACTGGATTTGGCTGTGTAACAGTGCTGATGATGAAGATCGGCTTGCGCGCTGCAAACAACCACACAATAACGAGTAAGTTGGCTCAGTTTCGTTCCGCTGACAATACATTTGCCATTTGATGTTGGGCAATGTTGTGGTCACGCCAGCTTCTCTTATGAACGCGCTTGCCACGCGCGACGCACGCGCCTACATTTGAATAACGAAATGGGTCGGCAGGTAAAATGAACCGAACGAACCGTTTGGAATTAAAAAATGAGTACCGAAAACCGAACCGAAAGCCTTGTACCGAACGGTTCAGATACGAATACGTGTATCGTTACACCCTTACTGAATAAGTTTAGTGAAAGGTAAAATCCCGAAATCTCTGTGTAAATATTGCGTGGCTTAGACTGCGCGAGATCACTTCCGGCACAACGTTGGAGACGGTTCAGTTCGAACGGAGGTAAAAACTTAACAAGAGGTAAAACTATATAAATACTGTTCGTTTTCTCACGCAAACCGCTCGTTTTGTGTCTTAGCCCATCAATGTGTACTTACATTCACGAGTCATTAAATCATGTTTAATTTTGACTTCTCTGTGCATGCTTGTGATGACTGACAGACAACAACGGTTTGACCAAAAAATGTCAAAATTGAAAATACTGTGGAAACAAAGACTCCTACATCTTGGATGCCCTTGAGGTAAGCTAAAACATATCAACATTTAATTTCAAAGTGAACAATTCCTTTAAGTATTATTTGATTTGCTCCACATTCCTCATGTAATTAGTATTGAATTCTAATAACTCTAATAACATTTTTTATTATTATTAAAGCTTCCGTTTATTAGTTACACTTTACATGGAAGGTCAGGTCAAGTGCAATGCATTGACATTACAAAGTGCAAGACTGTACCTTACACATTTTTGCAAATACAATAGTCCTCACAGAAAATGTGCATCACATGCAGAAAAAGTCATTGGTACATTAGTATGTGGTTCCAAACATAAGCAACGTCTATTTAACAATATAAAGGCAGTTGGCAAACCACTTGAACAATGACAGTCTCTTACCTGGTAGTTCTCAAGAAGCTTCTTGCAGGGCGAGGCGCTCTCCTGGAACAGGTGAGTGAGTGTGAGCATGCCCAGTTTTTCCGCCAGCTCTCTCCAGGGCACATGGTCTTCAATAAGAATACCACACAGTTTCATGAGCACCTCGCTGTCTAAACCCTGGTTCACTGAAGGAAGAGGAATACTGATCAGTCACACATGCTAGAAGTGAAGTAGTAGTTTTTGAGAACATTAAGCACATAAAGCCTCATTACCTTCATCAGTGCTTATTTTGGTCCTCTTGGGGGCGAGCGAACTGGACTTGGGGCCTTTCCTTCCATCTAATAGATCTCTAACCTGTAGAAGAATGATGTTTCAAAGGTTAAATCTATTACATGAATGTATTCATCCACCTCCAAATGCTCACACACTGTATGCAATTGTGATGGATCCAAAAAAATCAAACCTTTTGACATTTAGCCAGGTCAAATGGTGTGTGTCCCGCAGCAGGTCTCTTGCGCGGGTTAAATGCTCCCCTCTCGGATGATATCGACATGAATCGAACTTGCTGGACCATGTCATCTGGAAGCTGATTATTGGAATCATTCTCCTCACTCTCGTCATCTTCATCAGAGGAAGATAAACTCAGGAAAAGAGGCTCATCGTTCTCCATACGTTTATCAGCACCTAAAACAGAAGACAAGGGAGGTGGATTCATAAAACAAAGCTTTT
Source organism: Hybognathus amarus (assembly GCA_030378365.1). Classification (NCBI taxonomy): domain Eukaryota; kingdom Metazoa; phylum Chordata; class Actinopteri; order Cypriniformes; family Leuciscidae; genus Hybognathus; species Hybognathus amarus. Next base: position 69,826 of record JAQIUQ010003423.1, read on the forward strand.
ATTAGTCATTGGCTCTGAATATGATGATCTTGATTTCAATTGGTTATTCAGTTCATATATCTCATTCCTGTGAATGTAACATCAGGAAATGTGGAAAACTGTAAAATAACCTTACCTAAATCACATCCTAATAGTAAAAGTTAATCTTTGCTCTAATAACATAACAACATGAGCATGTTCTCAATGACTAGTCATTGTGGTTTTGCCCTTTTTTAGGTTTTGAAGTACCTGATATCTGTATTACATCTGTAAGAAAGGAGTTTTCTCAGATACCTGCAGCTATCAGCATGGAGCAGAGAGGTGGTGAGCCTTGACTGGCAGCAAAGTGAAGAGGACTGTTGCCCCCGTAGGTACACATATTCACATCAGCCTTTAACTGTAACAAATGACAAACATAAAACTGTCACTTTTAAAGACAAAACGTTCTTGCTGGTTCTATCCAGTATCTCTGGGTTTTTCTGATGCTGAAATAACTATTTTGTATGTATAACAATTTATAAATGTTACAAGATATTTCTAGGTCAAGTAAATGCTGTTTCTTTTGAACTATCTATTTAACATGAAACACTGTAGAAATGCATCAGTTTTTCCACTTAAATATTAAGCAGCACAACTCTTTTCAACATTGATAATAATAAGAAATGTTTCTTGATCGACATATAATGATTTCAGGAGGATCATGGACACTGAAGACTGAAATAATGGCAGCAGAAATTTTAGATTTTTAAACAATTTAAAAAAAGGTCCCACTTTATATTAAGTGGCTTTAAGTACTATGTACATATAAATATAAAGTGGGACCAAAAAATATATTAAAACAGAAAAATCATTTTATACTGTAATAATCGGCGTCAAAATTTCCTCCTTGTTGAACCCCTAATGCTAACCGAAACTCCATAAATCCTTTACCTCAGTAATAAGATTACAGGCCAGTTTTAACAGGTTCTCCCTCACTGCCAGATGTAGAGGTGTACAGCCACTTTTCTGCTCTGGCATGTTAATCATTGCTCCTTTCTCCACTAACAACTGAAGGCAGCGCTCTCCGTTCTTTCTTTACAGCGAGATGGACTGGATATTGACCTAAAAAGCGGGAAAGGTGAAAAAAAATATATCAGTATGTGCAATATATCAATATTCCACATGCAACCTTCAGCACCATTTAAATGAAGACTGAGAGACAATTGCATGTGTAACGCTCACCTGAGAAGTCAGCAGAGTTTATTAAATCGACATGGCGCTCTCCCAACAGGCTCAGGACCACTCGTAGTACGGCCTCATCGCCGGTGTGGGCGGCCAAGTGAAGCGCTGTCCTGCCCTCTCGGTCCAGCAGGCTCGGGTCTGCCCCGTTCTCATCAGCATCTCCACTAACTTGGGCTGCTTTGTGATCACGGCCAGATGCAATGGAGCCTGGAGAAGGTAAGAAAGATTAACGTTAGCATGTCACATAAAACTAAAATTATAAGATAAAATATAGCTGCGAGCAGCGATTGCGGGCCCAAGCCGGCTGGCACCGCAACCCCGGTGCCTAAAGGCACCGGGATGGCGGTACCGCCGGCTTTGGCCCTCCATCGCTGCTCGCAGCTATATTGTATATATATATATATATATATATATATATATATATATATATATATATATATATATATATATATACATAAAGCCGGTGGCACCGCCACCTTGGTGCCTTTAGGGTTATTCTGCACGACGTGCAAAACGTAACCCCTGCTTTGGAATACATACTAGTATGTATTCCACAATTGGAATACATACTAACATACTAGTCAGAACTGAATAGTTGATATCTGAATGACAGATCACCATAGAAGTCACTGGAAAAAATGTGACTAGTAACAAAAGAATAGTTACTAGTCACCATTGAAATAAGTACTAGTGTCTAATGAATAAGTACTAGTATCTATTTAATAGGTACTAGCATCTAATGAATAAGTACTAGTAACTAATTAATAAGCATTGGTATGTAATGAATAAGGACTAGCATCTAATGAATAAGTACTAGTATCTAATAAATAAGGACTAGTGTCTAATGAATAAGTACTAGTATCTTTAAAAAGGTACTAGTACCTAAAGAATAAACACTAGTATCTAAAGAAAAGGCACTAGTATCTAAAGAATAAGCACTAGTAGCTAATGAATAAGTACTAGTACTTAATGGAATAGATACTAGTATCTAAAAATAAGTACTAGTAGCATGAAAATAGAGACTAGTAGGTTAAAATGATTAAATGTTAAAACGGCTTGCCATACTCTATCTGTCGTTTCGACTAGTCACAATTACGTTACAGATATCTTAAATGATAATACAAACTATCCAAAATGTAATTACGACTGAGAAAGACGTTGTTGATATCTACAATGTTAATTACGAATAGTCAAACTTAGCTTTTAAATGTTAAAAGGGCTTGCCATACAGAAGTGTAGGCTCAGAGAGACACTCAACATTTTCAAACCAAAATATCTGACTTTCTGTGGGTCCTAGCTCATGAGTGTAAATTAGAAAGTTGTCCGGCTTGAGGAGAGATATATGAATATATGAAACGATGAGATCAACATGTGTACTGAGTTTCATATTATTACATGCAAGCGTGTTTGATTTATGGACCAAGTTTTGGACCCCGTTCCAGGGGGCGCTGTCTCAGCCCCCTTGCCACACCCGGGTACCATCTTCCCGGCTCTGATGGCTGTGGGATCTGACCTGTGTGCAAAGTTTCAAGAGTTTTCAAACCCATTAAGGGCCCCAAAAGCCGCTAAGAGACTCAAAATCATCAAAAAAAAGGAATGTTAAAGTTTGATGCGTTGCTATGGCAACATTATCTTAGATATTGAATAATGCTTTCACAGCTCTTCATCTGGCGTGTGTTTACATTATACAGATGAAGTTTGAAGCAAATCGGGTAAAAGTAAGAGTGTGATTTCAAAGCATTTTGCAAGTGAAACACTTTCTGCTGCCAGTTGGTGGCGCTATATATTTGACTCACAATAGTCACATCCATGTGATCGGCCTCTTACAACGAACACACTGCTGAAGTTTCATCAAGATCAGTTAATGTATGCAGAAGTTTTAACACACTTCCTTTTTGATTTATGGACCAAGTTAATTTAATTAATACACTAATTATATAAAACTATTGTCAATGCACTACAATTAAACAGGTTATATGTCTTTACTTATAAAAAAATAAAAACAAAAACTTATTTAAAAAATACCAGGCTTAAGAAATGTATTTACTTTAGCAGGCCAGACACACAGTGAAATTATTAAGCCCCCTCCCCCTACACACACACACAGAGACTGTGTGTCAAAAGACTCAATCACACACACACACAGACTGTGTGACAGGCCTAGGCTCAGAAAGAGCATGATCATATTCAAACTACAATATCTGACTTTCTGTGGGTTTGAGCTTATTATTGTTAATTAGAAAGTTGTTTGGCTTGAATAGAACAATATACACGGCAAGTTTTGTAACTGTCAGTAAAACTAACCAAGTTATAACACACTTTTATGTGTCCTTTTTTAGTCAAAAAAATCCGCCACGGCCAAACCGTTCGAGATATCAAAAATCCGTCCGGAATATAGCATCCTCAATGTCTTGACTTCATGCACACCGAGTTTGGTGGTGATTGGTAACAGCATGGGTTGTAATTTGATGTTTTTCTAGGACAATTATTTAAAAAAAAAAACATAATTCCCGACTTCCGTTTGAACTGTCGTAAAACTTAGAGCACGAAAGTTGTTTGGCCTGATGTGATCTATGAGTGTACCGAGTTTCATATTAATCCATGCACGTGTGTTTGATTTATGGACAAATGTTCGAATCCCTAAAAGAATGCATCCTAAAAGAATGGTAAAGTTTGATGCGTCGCCACGGCAACAGTTTCAAAGATATCAAGAATCCATTCATAGGTCTTCATCTGCCGTGTATGTACATTATACAGATGAAGTTTGAAGCAAATCGGGTAAAAATAAGAGGGTGATTTCAAAGCATTTTGAAAGTGACACACTTCCTGCTGCCAGTTGGTGGCGCTATAACTTTGACTCACAATAGTCACATCCATGTGATCGTCCTCTTACAGCGAACGCACTGCTGAAGTTTCATCCAGATCAGTTAATGTATGCTGAAGTTATGACACACTTCCTGTTTCACGTTTCTCGCCATAGTTTCGTTTCCTCGCCACGGCCAAACCGTTCGAGATATCAAAAATCCCCACACAAACTTTCATCCTCAATGTCTTGACTTCTAGCTGACCGAGTTTCGTCGAATTTGGATCAGAGCTCTCAGGAGGAGTATTTAAAAGTTCATTGCGTGTGTTTTACAAAAAACCTCAATAGCCGACTTCCTGTTGGGCTGGGGTAAAAAGCAAGAACGCGAGGTATAGATGAAATTCTGCTATCGACATGTGTACCGAGTTTCATATTATTACATGCAAGTGTGTTTGAGTTATGGACCAGGTGTTCGGACCCCATTCCAGGGGGCGCTGACGAGCCGCCCTGCCACGCCCGGGTACCAGCTTCAGCCCGGCTCTGATGGCCGCGGGTTCTGACCCGTGTGCAAAGTTTCAAGAGTTTTCGAGCATGTTAAGGGCCCCAAAAGTGCCCGAATAGTCGCTAGAAAAAGAAAAAAAAAAAAAAAAAAAAAAAAAAGAAAAAAAAAAAAAAAAAAAAAATAATCGGAAGGAAAACAATAGGGCTCTGCGCCCTTCAGGGCTTGGGCCCTAATTAAAATGAAAAAGAAATTAAAAAAAGAGCACTTTCACAGCATATAGATGCTGAATTACCTGACTGAGGTGGTTGAGTTTGTTGATGAACTTCTGTTGTGGGGTGTTGTTCAGGGCCTGAATAAGCTGTTGCACAACAGCAGGTTGCTGATGGATAATGGCCAAGTGCAAAGGCCTATGGGAAAAACACCGACACAGATTAATACAAAGTCTGATTGTGTTGCACTTAATCCCTCTCTTCATTCAATGTATCATTTTAATGCATTTAAAATTAATGTGAAAAAATTCGGTGAAATTGATAGTATAGAAACTTTGTGGGAAAAAAAGTGATTAAATTAAGTCTCTTAATATTTTTACAGATCAAAGATTTTTAAAGCAACTTAAAATACTAATACTAGTAAAAACTATACTAGAAAGGTTTAAAGGTAGCAGACACCTAACCTGGAATTAAGTATAAATGACATGCGTCAAGATATAGATACAAGCTGAAAGGTAGAGATGTGAAAGACATACGTGTCTCCGTTCTCATCTTGCACTCCACACAGATGTCTCTGCAGAACCAGCAGGGGGCGCACATCCCCTGTACTGCAGTACTGTAACAAAGCACGAGCAGTGCACTTGGCTGTCAAAGTGGCGCGATTCTGCAGAGCTGCGGCTGGAAACAATACAGGAAGGAAACATGCATCACTAAATGCATATGCACCTAAAATCTCAATGCCTTGAGTTTAATGATACCTGAAAGATAACTATGCTCACCAATCTGAATGAGCTGCTGTTGCACCGGAGAACCAGACTGAGTTTGTTTGTTGGTTGGCTGATTCTGAGATCCATCAGACTGTGGGGTAGAGCCTGACATCTGTGGCCCTCCAGCAAATCCACCACCACCACCACCAAAAAACCCTGAACCATCCATTGTATGATTAAATTGAAATCCTAAAGACATAATTGACACGAAGATACATATATGAAGACTTCAGTTGACACACCACCAAAATAACTGAATTAACCATGTACATGTGTAGCCTCAGAGTTTAGGGATTTTAAATGTTTCACCTCCTCCCATTCCTCCTCCACCTGTTCCAGATCCAGGACCTCCAAAGGCCCCTGCTCCTCCTTGAGGTCCTCCCCGCCAGTGATTCGTATGGCTGAGGTAGTGCCTTCATCCTCTTCCTCTGAACCTCTTCTTTGTCTAGGAGGGAACAGAAGCCAACATGTTAGCAAATATGAGAGAGAATAGTGATATATATATATATATATATATATATATATATATATATATATATTTAGAACAGTAGTTTAGATCTATTAAACATCCTCTTCACTATTTCTCTGTGTGAAATTATATTCCTCTTCATTATACTATTCCTCTTCACTATTTCACTATATATATATATATATATATATATATATATATATGTAAACTTTGCTATATTACCTACTGCATGAAAGGTAATAATATTCTAAAAAGCACAATAGGGCCACTTTAAGACTATTACATTTTAGGACCAACAGATTGCACCAAACTGTCCTAACATATATATACGGCTTTCGGATGAAAAAAAAAAAGTGGATGATCTGACGGTTTTAGAAAATTAACAACCAGAAACTAAAAAACAGACATGGCCTCTATTTGAGACTGGCTTTTATTTATCCAAAACTGCAGCCACACCAGGCTTGTCTATTTGGGACTCGGTGGAAGTTTTACGGGTATACACATATTCACTGGTAAAGGTGAAGGGGAGTAGCTTGAAGATGTCATATTTAAAAATCACTTGACATCAAACCAACGTTACTCTGGAGTCAAAATGTCCTCTTTTTGGGAGTTGGCTCGGTTTCGGCTGTGGCTCTAGGGTCATTGTGAAGGTAGGGGCGGAGCATAGAGACTATGCAGTTTCTCGCATAGACAGTAAAAGAAAGGTTCCTCATTTGTTACTCTAGAGTAGACCAATTCACTTTCTGGAGTTATACTGAATAGATTTTTTTTGATACAAGGCACCTTTAAAGGTACACTGTGTAGTTTTTTAAAGTAGTTTATCAGCTAAAATCAATGTCTTTATTCATAAATATGTCCTCATTGGTGTAAAATTACCTCTGCTTATCCTCGTAAACAAAGAATTTCTTATCTTTAATTACATGGGATGGGTAAGTCCATGGAGGCTTCCATGTCGTTGCGCCATCTTGAAAAACTATAGAGGAGTATACTGTGAGAGGCGCTTGTCACTACCCTGGGAAATTTGAAAGGCTACACTGCTACACTTGTCACTGCTACACGATACTTCATAACGCAGGATCATACTTATGCTGAGCCACAGGAGAAGGAATCCTTGTGGCCAAAAAAGCTACAAATTTAATTTGAAAAGAAACATGACTGGCAGATTCAAAAACGAGGGTAAATATCGGGATAGCTTTTAAAATAAAGGAGAAAGACTTTGAAAAGGGCGCTGAAGTTACCTGCTTTCTTCTCGACAGGTAAATCAATATAACATCGATCTAAATTACAAGCTTTTTCCCATTGATTGGTTGTATAATTCATTATACAGGCAGCATAACAGTAGAACATGTATCGTTTAAACTCGATGAAGTGCTATTGGAAGACATGTTGTCATACTGTAGCTAGGCGCTATAGAGGGCACTATTTAGTTGAATGCAAAATACAATTTCACTGCTAGATGGGAGAAATTTAAGTACTTTTAAAAACAAGTAGGCCTACTTCTGTACTGTTACTTAAGTAAAATAGGCCTTTACAACTTTAACTTGTAATGGAGTAATATTTGACCAGTAGTATCTGTACTTTTAAAGGCACTTTATTTTCGACATTGTCTTATAATCCAAATGTAGTTGTATAAATTACTATTATGCAAACCAAAGGACAGGCAATGATTTTCAGGCTACAGATGGCAGAAATAATGCTTTTGATGCAAAGATAGCTTAATTATGATAATAATATTTAATTAAAAATACAATGTGTTATATAAAACATGATTTTATTTAGATATTATAGTTTGACACTCTCTACCTACGTAACAATGTAACACATTTGCATAATGCCAGCCTATGGTCTTCATTGGCTGCCTGTAAACGAGGTCTACTTTCACTGACCCTCAACCACTTTAGTTGTAGCTGAGGAATGCAGGAGTTTGGTTTGGTTTGCGACACGCGCTGTAAGCCGTAGCCCAGTTGAAACAGACAATGCCTTCTGCCTTCCAGTCAGAGCAGAGTAGGCTCTTAGGAAAGGAGAGGGAACCTTTAAAATAGCACAATAGGGGCACCAATGGTTTTGCACAGCACTACTAACCTTGATTGTGTGGAATATATGTGAACTGCTTGGGTTCGCTGCAAGTCGCCTCCCTTCTTCCTCTTGAGCTGCAGGAACACGGTGACAGGCCGTGTGATATCTGTGCAGCGGTACGGTGGTGTCTTAAACACGATGGCATACTGATGGGATTAAAAACGGTGTCAGTGAAGGTTTGTTGTAAAAGGCTAAACCACATCCAATGGTAAAATCCAGAAAATTACAGCGTTTTTATGTCAATTTATCACACACCTGTTTGTGGACGTCAGTGGGAGAGAAGTCTCCAAATGCCTCCCATCCGGCTTCATCTTCCTCCTCATAAAAACGAATGTCAATATCATCTGGAGACAAAAGAGCATAAACATCAGTTGATCTAAAAAGTTTGTGAATGATTGTAAATCCTTTTTGAAATCAGAAAATCATAATAACCTTTTTGAACTTTATCACAGAGCAGAAAGACCTCTTCTCCTCCCAGCACTGATCCAGAGGTTTTATCCATTCTGGAGATCTTCAGATTTGAAGCATTTGGTGATTCTGGGTAAAGAGCAGCACATTTTAGCTATAGTAAGATTACCAATACTAATTTACACTCCAGTTCAAAAGCTTGGGGCCGGTAAGAGTTTTAGAAAGAAGTCTCTTCTCATCAAGGCTGCATTTATTTGAAAACATTAAAATACAGTGAAAGTGCAGTAATATTGTGAAATATTAATACAACTTAAAATAACTGTTAATATTTAATATGTTATTTATTCCTGTGATGGCAAAGCTGATTCATTACTCCAGTTTTCAGTATCACATGATCCTTCAGAAATCATTCTAATATAATTTGTGGAATAGAAATCTTTTTTTATGCCTTTACTGTCACTTTTGATCAATGTTACGCATCCTTGGTGCTTTCTTTTTTCTTTATCGTTCAGACTCAAAATGATCAATAACTAATTACAGATTAAATGCAATATTCTTAAAGCAATGTGGATTATAATACTATTAATATTTATTTACCACTGTCAAAAAATGTATACCAAAAAAGTGACCAAATGAAAAGTCAGAAAATTCTATAATGGCATAATAGTTTTTAAATAAATCTAAAGAAATATAAAATAGAAGAAATAAAAGACAAAATCTGCAGAATTAAAATATCAGTTTCTTTTTCTCTTTTTTTTTTTGGTCTATATATTTTTCTTTGTGTTTTTTATGTGGCAACTTTGATGTCAGTGTGTGGAAGATGTCTTTTGTTAATTGAATTTCATTAATTATCTTATGTTTTATTGCAGGACTTACTGCTATCATAGATAGGATTTGAAACAGCTGGCGTCAAGGCTCTTGTGAAACTCCCATTGCTGTCCTGCAGGTAAGCAGTGAACTTTAATCTTACAATGTTTAGGTCCATGTTTTTGCCCAATTCTTTGGCTTCTTGCACAATAGCCTGTTCCTCTGCATCTGAATGAGTGATATAGAGAGAAAAAACATGTCAAATGAGGATGCAAACAGAAAATTCAATAAGCAGTCAGTCAACATCATGTGTAGTTGAATAATTAAATCACAGTCTTACCACTAAATTTATATCCAGGCTCTTTCGTCCTTCTCTTCTCTTCTCTCAGCCTTTTCGTTAACACTTCAATCACTCCTCTCTTAGTAACATGGAGGATGCCTAAATTACTGAATCTAGAAATAGAGGATGTGATAATAAATAAAGATTGCACAACTGCACAGAAACAACAATCAAAAGCCACAAGCGTCAAATGATGATACTATATACATATGCCTTACGCAATTTTTTCCAGTCATAATAACAAGGAAAGAGATCATATGAGCATGATGAACAGTAATCGCGTTCACTCACTGTGCTGTGAGATCATTAGGCCCGACATCAATGGAGCATATCCCGTTGTCGTTACATTGGCGACCCACAAGACTGTGCGCATGAACGCGAGGGGGGTCTGTGTGCGTCACTAGCTGAACCTCCACGCGAGCATGACCCACGTAGTTTGACACCTGGTGTGGGAGAATGCATTTATAAATGTACCGCTTATTTAAATACATTGCAGATACACATCCATGTTACAAAGCCCACCTTGACTGTGGGATACGTCCTTCTGTTCCGCTCACTGGAGGCCCCTGGCAGACCACCGTGGGATGGGCCCTCACATTCATAACGAAATCTGAATCCTCTCTGTAACACACACATAGCGTTATTTACATAACACCAGACCTTACTCACTGATAAAACCCTGTTTTTGGGGAATTCCAGCACATACTTTCTGGAATTATCCCACATAGTCTGTACATTCTTTGTAATACATCACACATGTTCACTAAATGGCTAAAATACACCATTTTATAATTTACAATATTGTCAAACAGAGTGGAAGATGAAGCAAAAAGTGTATGAAAGTGAAAGTACCTGCTTTGGCTCCTCAATTATCTGTAGATAAGGCCCATGAACTAAAATAAAGATCAAATGACAATAAATTAGCCTTCTTTTCATTTAATTTAAACACATCATAAAATACATTCATAAAGCAGGACAATTGAAAGAATTAACTTACCAGTTTCTGTTACAAAGGGTTCAGGCTTCACCTCAAACGGTTCATGCAGATATGGAAGGTCCACGATGAACTGTAAAGACTGAAGATGCCATGTACAAACGTGCATGTGTTAGTATTGTTATATAAAATATAAATGTATGTGTATTAAACCCAACCCTTTAGCACAAAGCAGAATTAGTTTTGTCATTATAACTGAAAATGTGACCTGATATTCAAATTTATACTATTTTGTCTAAATAGCTTACAAGCGAATTTAGGCATCACAATATTACGGATAATACATTTTGAGATTTTTTATACATTACATTTTACAGTAAAATTAATTTATTAATGTTTTTAAAAATTAGCTTTAAGTTAGGGTTTGATAATGTTGACGACAATCTAAATAAGAAAAATTCGCATTTATTTAAAAATCTCCAATATTAACAGATAACTGATAGGGTATGCATATTGTGCATCCCAAAGGAAAATATCTATAGATAACAACTCTGTAGCAGACTACAGCAGCAATTTTGACAATATGTGGCTCACCTCATTGTCAAACTTCATTTGATACTGTGTATCATCCATCCTGTAATGTAGAAGAAACAGAGAGAACTCTTATTGAGACCGTCTCGCACAGACACAAACCCAGAACTACAGAAAAACCCCATGAGGTGAGGTGCTCTAATACAGTTAGCATGCTGAATCAAAACATCAACTGAGCTGCAAACCCCTGCAGATGCATTTCATTTCCACAGTTTTTCCCCACAGCAGCGTTCTGACCTTCACACGAGGCTGCGAACACTTTCAAACCTACCTGATAAACAAAACGTAAAGAAAGAAGCTCTCTGCTTAAAACAAAGCAACACACAAAGTCCGTTTCACTTTCGGTGTAACAAGGATGTGTGTGCACTGTGCACTGGATGTTTTTTTTTCTTTTTTTAATGCCTCCCTTCTTCTGTCTGGCTCACTTGCGTTACTTCCAGGAAGTAAGGCAGTGAAAAAAAAACAGAGGAAAGCCCCCAGAATACCAGCTCGCTGCTGCCGCTGATGTCAAATCCAGAGAAATGCAGGTACAAACATTCATACCCTGATATCAAGACTTCTCATATCTAAATTTCCTCAACTTTCCAAAGGCTTTTTCAAGTTTCCTTCTCTTCCTCTAGGGTAATTTTGAAACAATATTTCCAATAATGATTCCTTTTTATTCATATTCAGTCTCAATTCAGTGAAAAAAATTCCATGTATGTGTAATTCACAAAAAATATACATATTTCTGACTAAAACAATGTGTAAATGGATTAGTCAGATATCTCCACAGTGCCGTCAATGCAGCTACCATGAGAAAAGTCCTGAAAGATGGGGAATGCCCCCACAAATCTTTAAACCCACAAACACTTCCATTGTTAACCAAACAGGAAATTATGAAGATGATCTATAAAGGATCAATTTAGTTAAATAATTTATAAAGAAATTATGTTCTATTTCATTTTCTAGTGTTAATATTACTAGCTACACTGGGTGATTGCACAAGTGTTTACTTTAACTGCCACTGACAGGAATGAGGAAGCGTCTTCTGCTCAGGATGAGGTGTACTAAGATTGCTCTATAGTACATATTCTTCACCTAAACCAATGGGACAACTAGTAGAGTAAACCAAGTTTTCTATCTGAGGTGTCAGGGCTCATTCTGACTGAATGCAAATGCTGACGTCACTAAAAAGAGAGTAACACTCTTCTGGATCACAACCACATCCTGTCCTTCTTCTGTGAAATGATAGCACTTCACTTCAGTCAAACAACTCCTAATCTTAAGAACGTCAAATATAGACAAGAAGATTCATTAAGCAAGGCAAATGTTATCAATCTAAAACAGTGGATGCCAACTAAGCCTGCCACGGGGCCTCAGTAAACCCCAGAGGGGCAAAATGACTGTAAATTATTAAAGAGTTACATTAACACAATTCAAATCCAACCCAATGCTAACAACAACAATAATCTATTAGCTGTTGTTGATAACATACACAGTCATACATAGCTCTTTTGGAATCACAGAATTAATTTTTGGTTGATTATTTAAATTTATTCAATTATTTAGTTTCTGTTTATAAAAAAAGGTTAAAAGCAAGCAGCTAGGCATCACAATGTTCTTAAATTGGGTTTGTTCACCCAAAAATGGTCCATCGTACGTAAGACCTTTTTTATCTTCAGAACAGACATTATGATATTTTGGATGAAATCTGAGATGTTTCTGAACCAGTCACAGGCAACTAAGACATTGCAACTTTCAAGGCCCAGAAATATAGTAAAGACATCATTAAAATTGTCCATGTGACTACAGTAGTTTAACCTTAATGTTATGAAGCGACGAGACTACTTTTTGTGCACAATCTTTTTTTTTAAATAATGATTATAATTCAACAATATCTTCCCAAGTCATTCTCAAACTCTTTACATAATGTAAACAGTATTCCAGGTTCTAAGTCAAAACGCTGACTCATTATTGGCTAGTTCCTGCGTCAGCATCACACACGTGCCGTGGCGCGCACGTGAACAGCGTCAGCCAATAATGATCCGGCGTTCTGATGTAGAACCTGGAATCGCTGCACTGTTTACACTATAATCCTAGTTTAACGAGGAGAGGTCGAGTAAAGTAATAATTACCAGAGCAGATGTTAGTCACATCCGAATGTGCTATCTTAGTAATCATTACGGACAATGTCAGTAAAGATTACGGGGACTTTTACATGCAGTAAAAAAGGTCAAAATTACCTCAGGTAATACTAATCCTGTGCGAATAGATCCGCTGTAAATATGTTCCTAAATATTCAGTCATTTCCTATTTAAAAGAAGTTTTCCGCAGTTTGGAGGCTTTGATAAAGCATTCAGTTTTGGCTGGACTTGATAAAGCATTCAGTTGTGTTCTAGGCAGTGGGACGTCAAGTCGTGGGAAAACTTAAGGTTTTTTTTTTCCATACACCATGCCCATGAAGGTTGAAAGCACTTTTTAGAGGCACGAAACTTATTTTAGTGTCAGATAAGTGCGTATTACCAACATAATACAATCTGAATTTGTTTAATACATCCAACCGGACCTAACTGTTTACAGGCCTATACAAATATAGGTTATATGTGTTTGTGCACAACATGATATCAGGAAAGCAATACGCAGATGATGACAGGGAGGATCTTATCCCATGTGAATTGGCCATTATTATAACAGAGATCCTGTGGTAAAATTACATTACCCCACCTCTCCATGTTAAACTAGTCCCGTCCGAATAGGGTTTAGGTTAGTGTTACTACCTTTCTGGGCCTTGAAAGTTGCAATGACATTGCTGCCTATGGCTGGTTCAGAAACCTAAGATGTCCTCAAAAACATCTTAATTTATGTTCTGAAAATTAACAAAGGTCTTTTTCTTTAAAAACAAATAACCCACTTGCTCAGAACACAAGACTACTTTTTTAATGTAGAATCATTTTTTACTATTTTTTTTATTGTTTCAGGGCTTCCATATGCATGAAGTTGAAAAGCAAATCATTGAATCATGTTTGTAAACCCTGTACATATGTACATATATTACGTTTCCATATGCAAATCTGACTACTTACCAGTCTACATGCTCTATGTAATCATGATTCATGTCCAAAACTTTAGAATTAAACTTACATTTTAACCAATAACCAATAACCAATGAGCTGTCAGTCAACATTTCTGGGCATCTATAACCGGCACGTGCCAGTGATGCACAATAAAACGCTGCACAGGATAGACAGCAATAACGTACTGTAATACATCTGTAACGTACCTTAGTGCTCCAGCCATTCTGTTTTCTGCAGGGTCATCCGAACAGACTCTGAACTCCCGACAGACTGAAAATGATGGACATGATAAGAGCTTACGGGGATGTGATTCCCCTGCACATGTAAGTCAGATCCAAAAAGTACATCTGACTTTTGAAGGGAATTTCCCGCAGACTCACAGTAAACACCCGAGACAAAAGTCGGTCATACTATCAATAACTGAACAGTGATGAAATGTTTGAAAACATTTTTACGGTTTTCTAACTAATTAGCGATTTGCACGGACTACACGCTATATGAACTGTACACCATCTCTGTAATGTTTTCAAAACATACTTGAAATAGATTTCCCCATGTTCCCCAAGCAACCGAGTCCTTATTTCCAAATAGCAGACTATTATTATCTACTATTTAAAGGCATAACGTTACATGCCTTGTTACAAAACTGATCGGTCATGATGATTTCGTTATACATTATTTAACAGTTAAGTTACAGTATGTAACGTTACTGAAATATCACTGAAATAAACAGCTGGAGTGTCTCTGTTTTGATCGGGGATGAAATAGGGAGAAATGAAGACGACACAGATATGCATTTTGTATATGACCTAGAAGTATTTATTCAGCGATCGACGATTAAAGTTAATCTGTACGGAACATAGTTGTACGGAACATGATTAGTCTACGTTACTTCAGCATAATAGACTTAACTTACCTTTTTTTAAACTGTGATGTTAGCTAATTCTCGTGTAGTTTCTATTCGACGTTAATTTAAACCGCTGCAAAAAATCTTAGCAAACGCCTGGAAAAAAAAAAACATAAACAAACTGGACCATCCATGCAATTAATCTGTTCCAGTAGTGGACACTCCATGCGAACGTACGCTTGCATGAGTCGAATGCTACTGTAACTGGCCTGGAAAGCCCCGATAAAGGGGAATTCCGCAGTCACGTGGCCTGTGTTAGGAGTGTTTTGATTGGTTCTTAGACGGAACATGATTAGCATGTTCTCCAAAACTTCCGCTCGAATATCAGATATTCATTCAGGTAATACTGTCCAATATGATTAAAATATGATAACGATAACAGTAATGTAAATAAAGTACGTTTTTGTACATTAAATATACAGAAAATAGCATTAGAAAATCACAACACAATTCTTTTTACCCTGAAGATCATAATTTTTCATTTTTATTAGGTTGTAATCTTTTTGGATTGGTGGCATTAAACGTATTAAACAATAGCTAATAGTTAGCCTAAACAATAAAAACACATCTTTCCAAAATGTCTTGATTCTAAAATATTCATGTGTTTTGAAAATTAGACACGAGACAGAACATTAAGTTTAATCATTTAATCATTGTCCATGTAAATACATAGCATCATGTGAAAAATATATGACTATTCGTCATGCCTCTGGTGAGCTGAAGTCTAATAATAAAAAGTTCTGGATGATGGGAATGCTGTTATCATCACACTGAAAATGGCTTCGCACAGTCAGGAGAAATGTGTTCTTCATGGGGGTCAATATAGAACTAATCCTTTCAGCTATTACCTGGATGAACCTCACCTCTGATGCTGGGGCTTGGGACAAAAAGAAAAAAGAGAGAATGACTTTTAAATGAACAATAACGAAACAAAACATATCAAGAGAACAAATAAACAGGAACACTAGTGAAGAGGGAAAGGGGGAAGTACCTTACCTATGGTCTTATGTAGCCTATCAGGAGGAGTGTTCACAAGGATCTTCTGCACTATAGCAGGAGGGACTTGCACACAGATTTGATCATCTCCATCTCTCACAGTTAAAACTACTGGCCTAGAAAGAGAGGTCAGGATGCTTTAAGAATAGTAGGTTTAGATAACTGGGTATAATTTAATTTATAAATTTGTATTATTTTTATAAAAATATACACACATATATATATATATATATATATATATATATATATATATATATATATGTATATATATATATATATGCATATATGTGTGTGTGTAATATAGGTCTGAAAGAACAGACCTATAGTAGTGACGCACTCCTGTGTGTGGTAGACAAGGGTAGCAGGGTCTGTATATGCCGTTCTCATCAGTTTCCAGTTCTGCAGAACACTGCCCACACCCAGCAAAAGTGATGTCACCAGAAACTACGTCCAGGATCCTCTCCATGGGCGTGTTGCCATCTATTAACAGCGAGGCATCCTGAGATGGACTGCTTTGGAACTGGAACGCTGTGATTTTTATTTTCAGCTCTACATCACCTAATGAGTACATTTACAGAGAGACTTAATGTAACCACGATGAATTATACTAATTACAAATGCATTGTTAGCATCAGCAAAAAGTCTTACCTGTGTATTTCTGGGACAGTAGTGTGTTGAGATCAATCTCAAAGCTGCTGGCGGTCCTCTGTGAGTGGACCGTGTTGTAAAACTCCTTACATCGACTGTCATCAGGAAAGAGAGGCTGACAGGTGCCCCATGGAGTAGAATGCAGCTCAAGCAAACCTGAGGTCACATCCTGTCTGACTAGCAGCATCCTGAACTCCCACACTGCATCTGTGAGGGGCATTAGCAAATGATGCATAATAAAAAATAATCACATTTCAGCTTTACCTTCTTAACTCAAAGGCCCCTGCTGTCCAACACAATATCTGAACCATTGAAATATAAATACATTTGTTTCTGTCCAAACGCTGCAGCCATGAGAGTGCAGCTCCCCAAAGTACGACAGCCCCTTGGTGGCCATCTCCTTGCTCCACAGTCAAAATGGCTTTCAATACACCTCCTGTTCTGGATATCCCCTCCACCTCATCACGCCAGGCTAAAATCAAGCAAAACAGCATTCTGTCACAAAAGATCCTTTGAGATTTGACAGTTTAGTATGTGAAGTGAATGTGAATTACAGAACAAGATACATATAAATCAATGTATTAAACGTGTATCTGGAATACTCAATTCTGATTGGTCACAGGACTGTAACGTAGGACTGTACAATTTGAACAGTCAAAAAAATAATAAAAATCGAACCGCAATTTATAAAAATTGCGATTTGAAATGTGATTTAAAAAAAAAAAGTTCCAGTTTGCCGTGTTTGTTTGTAGGGCCAAAAAAATGTTTAACAAAAAAAGAAATATTACTTATAACAAAAAAGCTAGAATAATAAAACTAATATATTATTATTAACAACAACAAATTATTTTACAGAGATATATATTTGACAAAAATAATAATTTTATGTCACAAATATGTTTTCTAGTTGCCTTTGAGATTTGAAAATAAATAAATATGTAATTTCACTGGAATACTTCATTCTGATTGGTCAATCATGTCATCCAGTGATCTGATATTGTCTTGCATATCAGTCCATTCACCTGGAAAATTGAAAAAGGCTCTACTTTCATGTTTCTTGTACATGTGCTATATAATCTGAAACTCTATACAGCAATTCAGTTCCATACCTGTAATTAACTTCCTGTGTTTAACCCTAAGCAAAGCATGAACCAATGTGTCAGGACGCAACGCTTCTGAAGACGGATGAAGGGGATGGAGTCCAAATCCTGAGGTTTGTGATGAGGCAGAGACAGCAGCAGGGGACGCTTCTCACACAGATGAGTACACAGCATTCTCAATGTATTACAGTTCAAATTCTGTGGGGCTAGACAAAGGCAGGGGTCAATCATTACAGGCAATTGCATGTACAATATACATTTCAATATGACTTCTATACCTTTAACTTTCAATCTGGCAAAATACTTAAGTCTCAGTAGCAATTACGTTTCTATTACCAGGTGGAAGTACGTTCCCCCGTGACCTGTCCCAGATTCAGCAGCTTACTGGTGAAGGAGGACTGCAGGACAGTCTCAGTCTTCCACTTGTCTATGTGCACTTTCACATCTGCTGAATCAAAGACAGAGTGGGCATTTCGTTACACTGTGCATCTCAGGACATGTTTTTTGCAACCACACATCCTTTCAGACCAGGTACAATTAAGATATTTCACTGTTGTTGTGAATATATTGTTTGAATGAGCTGAGTTAATACACCGTTTGTTGGGTTAGGCTGACATGACACGACCACAAACGAATGTCCTGATTTTCTTGTTTTCTTGCCTTAGTAGTTAATTTCCTGTTCACACCTATTTTCCTGCCAAAGATTCCTTCAAATGTTTCCTACAAATAGACTAATTCGGTGTTTTCATTTATTAAGTAACATATTGGATGATAAACCCTTAAAACATGCTTTAAATAGATGTTGTCTAAAATAACTCTAATAATATTCTATGCACTATACAGTATGTGGTCGTTAGATTCTTTAAAGTCCCCGTGAACCAGAAGTTGCAAACGATTTTTCTCCAGTGCTGTGACGCATTTCCAAGTGAAACGGAATATTGAACAGAGGGCAGGGTTTTACTCTAGCGCTCCTCCTCTCCATCTCTCGCTCATAGCAAACTAACGGTTTGAGGGGAGTGGTTAAGCGTTTCCCCACCCAAACTGTGAAACCTACGTCATCAGAAAAAGAAACCATTCCAGACCAGAAGTAACTTTTCAGATTTTGATTAAAGATTACCAAGGTAAAACATTTTTTTAATATATATTTACTTGCATGGATTAATTGTTCACCACAAGACTAGTAATATGTGCTAACAAAGTAAATAGGTTCAATTTTGATTTCACAGGGACTTTAATGTTTTTGAAAGAAGTCTCTTATGCTCAACAAGGCTGCATTTATTTGATTACTGAACAGCAAAAACAGTAATATTATGAAATATTGTTACAATTTAACATAATTCTGTGATGGTAAAGCTGAATTTTCAGCATCATTAGTCTTCAGTGTCACATGATCTTTCAGAAAGCATGCTGATATGCTGCTCAAGAAACATTTCTTATTATTATCAATGTTAAAAAAGAGAGCTGCCTCATTTGTTGTGGGAACCGATGAATCAAGTTAAAAAATTAGAATTAGTGAATTAACATAAATTCCAGACTTTTCTGGATATTTGGCACTTTTAAGACTAATATTAGCCAGACGCAAAATAAAAGTGTTTGAATATAGATCTAATGAGGAAGCCTCAATGGTTTCACCTGTAATTAGCAGAATATCTCCTGGATATACAGTCAAAGCCCAGAAAGCAGATGTCCGCCATAGAACCACCTTCATCTCCACATCCGATTGGTCGGTGACGATCAGCGTTGCTAGAGGTACACTGGAACCAGCCGAAACTCCAGTTTTCACTTTGACCTCTTTTAAGTGGCATGGGTGCACCACAGCAACTAAGATGGCGTATCGAACACCATGGGTCTTACACCTGGCCAGAAGGGTTGTCGGACCACAGAGGGGCCGGCAGATCTTGTTGTTTCTTTAGTTTTACTTATAGTCTGAGACAACTTCATCTTTTTAGAAGTAGTGGGACTAGGTGAAGTATGTGCAGCTGTAGTCGCTGAGTCAACATTAAGCCCGACTTCCTCATGATCCGCAGGTTTTTCAGCTACAACATTGCCTTGAGAGCAGAGGATGCCATCAGATGTGATTTCCAGAATCACCCCCCTCTCCTGCTGTCTTTGGCTTAGACTGTCATTATGCCATTCTCCTGAGCTTTGCAAGGTTCCTCCCAAGCCCCTCTCTTCAGGGCTGACCATAGGACTGTACAATTCTGGAGAACTTATGGAGGCTGAGGCCACTTGTTTAGGTGGAGTATGTGGAGAACCAAGAAGGAAACCTTCAAGATAGCCAGGCTTTGGACATCGAGCCACTCTACTTCGAAGAACCAAGGCTTGAGACGTTGTCCATGTACTCAGATACTCAGTTTCTGTGGAAACGTCTTTGCTCTGTCTAATTAAACTAGTCTGCGGGCAGGAGAAACAACTATCTAGGTATTCCGTCAACAACACAGGACACAACTCCTCTTCTTCAACGGACTCTGCATTTGGTTGAAAGCACCCACAGCCCGATGGAGTACTGTCATCCTGGGATGTTTCGGTTTTGTCCTCTGTACTCTCAGCGATTTCTCTCAGAGGTACCAGCAGATTCCAGTCTACCACTAATCACTGCACTCGTCGTCTCGTCACATTCATCGTCTGTTTGGACCTCTCTGGTGTCCTTGGGAATCAACCTGCCTTGACTCCAAGTGAGGTCCACTGTCTTCCAGTGCTGGACTCCTCTCTCCTGTACCTCTAAAGCAGGGGCTTGGGGACATGGGGCACCCCAAAACACATGAATCTTTGGTTTGTTTGCCATATTGCCTGTCCTTAAGTTGCACTGATATTGGCCCAGTATAATTTATTTTGCCAGGTCTTCTGTCAAATTTACAGGTGTATTAAAGTGGCCACCTGCAGGAACATAGACATGTATACTGTAGATTAAAACCTATAGACAAAAGCCCAAATAAATATTAAAGGGATAGTTTAGCCAAAAATGAAAATTGTGTCATGACAGTTGTTATTGTTCAGTAAAAATAAAACTATTAAATTTGTTTTCAGTCATTGAAATAAAGCTGAAAAATAAGTATTAGATGATAAAAGGTAAACTTAATGACAAAAGTTGCCTTGACTAACTGAAACAAATATGAAATACTAACATTAATAAAATTAAAATTGAAATAAAAATAAATTCACAACAACCATATACATTATATATACATATATATATATATATATATATATATATATATATATATATATATATATATTATATGCATTTTATATATAAGGATTATTATGGAACACCATACTAATACTGTGTTTGCCCCCCTTTCGCCTTCAGAACCCCATTAATTCTATGTGGCATTGATTCACTTAAGGTGGACATTGACGCAATTTTCTTATAGAAACAAACTTTGGTGTATTACTTTCATGTCATCACCGCGAAGCTGCTTTGATATGTATTGTAAAAAGCGCTATATAAAGGTGACTTGACTTGACTTGCAAGCTTGCATTCCTTGGATCAGTTGTTTTCACTTAGCAAAAGAGGAAAAACAGAGCAGTTTAAGTGACTCTCCAGAACTTCACCAACCAGATGATGGGCGTAGGCACCATCTGAGCCAATAGCAGAGCCCGTACTTCTTTTAAACTAGAGGAAGATTTATTGCAGGCAGAATGTTTTAGCCTGAGATGAGGGTATGGATGGGGTGGTATTAAGAAGAATGAGGACTGTCCGAGAACAGACAGAATTTCATGCTTCAGCTGATTCAGACATGTATTCAGTGTGTAATGTCATGTTATTACTTTATTTTACTTGATTACACCACATGGCATTTTTAGAGTCATTAAATTAAATATTTTCTTGAAAATGAAAAAAAAAAGTTTTCCAAAACCATGTGGTAAATACAATACAGAGAGTATTCATGGAGGCAAAGAAAATGTAATACAAAGTTTGTCACTGACAGAGGTCAAGACATCTTGTAAAAATAGTAGTTTTTACACATAAAAAAATAGAAATACCATTTAAAAAAAATAAGTACAGTAATCCATCTCCAGTGATCCTTGAGTCTGAGGCAATGGAGCAAATACAATGCAAATAAGGCATATCCCATGAAACTACAAAAACATGCACAAAGGTCCTGCAAGAGCTGATCTCCAGAACAGGATGCATTTCAGGAACAAATTACAGCTGACACAAAGAAGACATTACATAACACCCCAAGTCACTGTAACCCTGGGTAAAATAAAAAAGTACATCTGTTTTTGTCAGATTGTAGTGACAATACAGATACAAATAATGCTCTTTTAGTGCCTTATTTGAGTCTGATCTGTTTGTGTGTAGATTGGGAGCGAGGGAGAGAGTGCACAGAACACAGGGTCATTGTCCTTGATTATGCTATGCACAAGCCATTCCAAAACAAAATATATATATATATATATATATATGAAATATAAGCTGCGGAGCAGCGAATTGCCGCGGCCCAAGCCGCGGTGGGACCAACCCCCGGTGCCTGAAGGACCGGGATGGCGGGACCGCCGGCTTTGGCCCTCCATCGCTGCTCGCAGCTATATTTATATATATATATATATATATATATATATATATATATATATATATATATATATATATATATATATATATATATATAAAGCCGGTGGCACCGCACACCTTGGTGCCTTTAGGGTTATTCTGCACGACGTCGCAAAAACGTAACCCCTGCTTTTGGAATACATACTAGTATGTATTCCACAATTGAATACATACTAACATACTAGTCAGAACTGAATAGTTGATATCTGAATGACAGATCACCATAGAAGTCACTGGAAAAAATGTGACTAGTAACAAAAGAATAGTTACTAGTCACCATTGAAATAAGTACTAGTGTCTAATGAATAAGTACTAGTATCTATTTAATAGGTACTAGCATCTAATGAATAAGTACTAGTAACTAATTAATAAGCATTGGTATGTAATGAATAAGGACTAGCATCTAATGAATAAGTACTAGTATCTAATAAATAAGGACTAGTGTCTAATGAATAAGTACTAGTATCTTTAAAAAGGTACTAGTACCTAAAGAATAAACACTAGTATCTAAAGAAAAGGCACTAGTATCTAAAGAATAAGCACTAGTAGCTAATGAATAAGTACTAGTACTTAATGGAATAGATACTAGTATCTAAAAAATAAGTACTAGTAGCATGAAAATAGAGACTAGTAGGTTAAAATGATTAAATGTTAAAACGGCTTGCCATACTCTATCTGTCGTTTCGACTAGTCACAATTACGTTACAGATATCTTAAATGATAATACAAACTATCCAAAATGTAATTACGACTAGAAAGACGTTGTTGATATCTACAATGTTAATTACGAATAGTCAAACTTAGCTTTTAAATGTTAAAAGGGCTTGCCATACAGAAGTGTAGGCTCAGAGAGACACTCAACATTTTCAAACCAAAATATCTGACTTTCTGTGGGTCCTAGCTCATGAGTGTAAATTAGAAAGTTGTCCGGCTTGAGGAGAATATATGAATATATGAAACGATGAGATCAACATGTGTACTGAGTTTCATATTATTACATGCAAGCGTGTTTGATTTATGGACCAAGTTTTTGGACCCCGTTCCAGGGGGCGCTGTCTAGCCCCCTTGCCACACCCGGGTACCATCTTCCCGGCTCTGATGGCTGTGGGATCTGACCTGTGTGCAAAGTTTCAAGAGTTTTCAAACCCATTAAGGGCCCCAAAAGCCGCTAAGAGACTCAAAATCATCAAAAAAAAGGAATGTTAAAGTTTAATGCGTTGCTATGGCAACATTATCTTAGATATTGAATAATGCTTTCACAGCTCTTCATCTGGCGTGTGTTTACATTATACAGATGAAGTTTGAAGCAAATCGGGTAAAAGTAAGAGTGTGATTTCAAAGCATTTTGAAAGTGAAACACTTTCTGCTTCCAGTTGGTGGCGCTATATATTTTGACTCACAATAGTCACATCCATGTGATCGGCCTCTTACAACGAACACACTGCTGAAGTTTCATCAAGATCAGTTAATGTATGCAGAAGTTTTAACACACTTCCTTTTTGATTTATGGACCAAGTTAATTTAATTAATACACTAATTATATAAAACTATTGTCAATGCACTACAATTAAACAGGTTATATGCCTTTACTTATAAAAAAATAAAAATAAAAACTTATTTAAAAAATACCAGGCTTAAGAAATGTATTTACTTTAGCAGGCCAGACACACAGTGAAATGATTAAGCCCCCTCCCCACTACACACACACACACACACAGACTGTGTGTCAAGAGACTCAAGAAAGACTCAGGCTCAGAAAGAGCATGATCATATTCAAACTACAATATCTGACTTTCTGTGGGTTTGAGCTTATTATTGTTAATTAGAAAGTTGTTTGGCTTGAATAGAACAATATACACGGCAAGTTTTGTAACTGTCAGTAAAACTAACCAAGTTATAACACACTTTATGTGTCCTTTTTTAGTCAAAAAAATTCGCCACGGCCAAACCGTTCGAGATATCACAAATCCGTCCGGAATTTAGCATCCTCAATGTCTTGACTTCATGCACACCGAGTTTGGTGGTGATTGGTAACAGCATGGGTTGTAATTTGATGTTTTTCTAGGACATTTATCTAAAAAAAAAAACATAATTCCCGACTTCCGTTTGAACTGTCGTAAAACTTAGAGCACGAAAGTTGTTTGGCCTGATGTGATCTATGAGTGTACCGAGTTTCATATTAATCCATGCACGTGTGTTTGATTTATGGACAAATGTTCGAATCCCTAAAAGAATGCATCCTAAAAGAATGGTAAAGTTTGATGCGTCGCCACGGCAACAGTTTCAAAGATATAGAGAATCCATTCATAGGTCTTCATCTGCCGTGTATTTACATTATACAGATGAAGTTTGAAGCAAATCGGGGTAAAAATAAGAGGGTGATTTCAAAGCATTTTGAAAGTGACACACTTCCTGCTGCCAGTTGGTGGCGCTATAACTTTGACTCACAATAGTCACATCCATGTGATCGTCCTCTTACAGCGAACGCACTGCTGAAGTTTCATCCAGATCAGTTAATGTATGCTGAAGTTATGACACACTTCCTGTTTCACGTTTCTCGCCATAGTTTCGTTTCCTCGCCACGGCCAAACACGTTCGAGATATCGAAAATCCCCACACAAACTTTCATCCTCAATGTCTTGACTTCACGCTGACCGGAGTTTCGTCGAATTTGGATCAGAGCTCTAGGAGGAGTATTTAAAAGTTCATTGCGTGTGTTTTACAAAAAAACCTCAATAGCCGACTTCCTGTTGGGGCTGGGGTAAAAAGTAAGAGCACGAGGTATAGATGAAATTCTGCTATCGACATGTGTACCGAGTTTCATATTATTACATGCAAGTGTGTTTGAGTTATGGACCAGGTGTTCGGACCCCATTCCAGGGGGCGCTGACGAGCCGCCCTGCCACGCCCGGGTACCAGCTTCAGCCCGGCTCTGATGGCCGCGGTTCTGACCCGTGTGCAAAGTTTCGAAGAGTTTTCGAGCATGTTAAGGGCCCCAAAAGTGCCCGAATAGTCGCTAGAAAAAGAAAAAAAAAAAAAAAAAAAAAAAAGAAAAAAAAAAAAAAAAAAAAAATAGGAAGGAAAACAGTAGGGCTCTGCGCCTTTCAGGGCTTGGGCCCTAAATATTGAATCTAATGAGCCAAATATTCTGAACAAATCCTAATACTAGGTTAAAGATATGAAGCAAACAAGATTTTGATTTATGAGACTAAAGATATGAAGCTACTCCATCATGGCCTGGAACAATTACCCTGACACTAACTAATCACTGTTAGCAGGACTTCAGTTGACCTCTCATGACTTCTCAACTGTACAAGAAAAAGCCAGTTTGGATGAGCGAAAACAGAATAACTCTGTGCCCTCTTGATCCCTCTCTGATTCTAGCCTGTACTACTCAAGGTAATATTTAAACACACACACATATTTATGGGGGCTGTCATGATTATTCCAATAAATTCTAAAAGTTGGTGTTGTCAACATATCTTGCCTGAACAGTTGTGGACAGCAGCAACTTTAATACTTTTTCATATTTTTGTAATACTTTCACATATTTTTGAAATGCTTTTTCCCTAGGTTGGTTGCAAACACTTTTTTCAAAGCGTGTTTGTTTATGGATCCTGCTCTCTGAGCGCCTCCCAGCTTGAGGTGGAGACCCACGGCACGCCTGTCTGCTGTTTAAAACTCACAAACAGTATTCAAGCTGACACTTTATTTAGTGTAGTAGAAAAGGGGAGGAGCCGAGGTGTTCGTTTATACACCACGACCCACTCTTTGACACTGTCTTAGTTTTTTCTTTCCTTTATAGATATTGTTAGTTCGTGTTTTAGTTCAAACTAAGCCATGTATAGGTATCTAGGGGAGCTCGTCACACGCGCAGCCGCCAGCAGCTCGCTGGCCTCGGGATGCGTCGATTCCGCCCTGCCCGCTTCCGCGACTCTCATGCGGGTCCGCCGTTACAGCGAAGCCGTAGGAGAGAAAGACGATGACCCAAACTTCTTTAGGATGGTCGAGGGTTTCTTCGACCGCGGAGCTTCTATCGTGGAGGATAAACTCGTGCACGATCTCAAGACGAGAGAAACGCCCGAGCAGAAGAGGCACCGAGTCCGAGGGATCCTCAAGATCATCAAGCCCTGCAACCACGTCCTGTCAGTGTCATTCCCCATCAAAAGAGACAACGGGGAGTGGGACATGATCGAAGGCTACAGAGCGCAACACAGCCAGCACCGGACCCCGTGTAAAGGAGGTAAAGTTTGAATTCACGAATTCGTTACACCGGGTCCGGCGATAATAGGACGCAGTCACGTCATGCAAGCTCAAACACAGGACTTACCTGTACACTGTATCATCTTTTGGCGTTTTGTATTCTGATGACGTAGGTCTGAGTGTCTGCAACACATATAATTACGAACTTCGTCTTTGTAATTTGACAGAGAGTGATAAATGATAGGCCTTGCGTGACATGAACGTGGAGAAAATCCTGCGTTGTGTTTGCGCAGCAGCGACACCCTGCGACTATCAGTCTATAATTTCTTCAAGCACCACACACTCAAAAAAGGTAGATTGTTTTAATTTGAATTGATAAAAGTAAGACTGACTTAACATGTGGCTACGTTATGCAACAAGCCCCTGGTCTAGGTGTTCAAGAGGTGGTCTAAGATGGTCACTAGCTGGTTGCAGAAAATGACCAGTCTGTGCCCATCTTAGAACAGACAGAAACCATACCATGTTTCAAATCATAGTTTGACTGCCTTACTGGTAGAACCAGTTGGTGGCGTGTTTGTTTAGTTAGTTTGTTTCTGGTTTTTGGTGACCAACCTAGACCAGGTAGCAAGGTTCCATCTACCATGTTCAAAATGCATGGTTTTCCACAGTATTAGCAGTGTCTATAAATTCCTAAATACGCATTGCATTTTATATTTTATAAAATGTAGGAGAATGAAATTGGAAAATCTTTTATAAAGAATATTCTCCTATAAAGAAATGGGCCTATGTCCTGCATTTATTCACCATTTTAGGTCTCCATTTGTAAAGTAATGCAGCAGGAATGCTGCTTGCCTGGTCCATGTATTTATTTTACAAGGTAGGCTAGTTCTGCTGTTTTTTATATGTACATCACTTACATTACAGTTTTATCTTTGCAGCAATATTTATTTGCTTTTTGGAAGTTATGAACTCTTTCATTATCAGTGGAATGTGTTTGTGTAAAGGGCTGTTTCTGTCAAGCTTGACCTACCCTGGGGTTGTTTGTAAGACCATTACATTTTGCTTCGTCAGGACTGACTGCGCAATCCTTTATTAAGGAAGGGAGGTGAAAGACCCCAGCAGTTCAATCTCTCAGCAGTTTCCCCTAATAGAAGCTTCATCCTATCAGCGTTTTTAAACTATTTTCCCCTTTTTTTAAACTGACATGTCATCACCTTAAACAGCAGAATGAACAAATAAAGGTAACTTGCATCCCCTCCCGTTTCCTTTAACCACCAATTTTAAGTTGTCCAAAATAAATTGCACGCAAGTTCGGCTGATCAGATCAACACAGTTTTGGAAGACATCTAACGTTCGCTCTGTTGAGTATAATCAATGGGAGCTTTTACTGAGACAGTGACTGAATTGATGGTGAGACTTTAAACTGTTGAGCTTGGTGCTTTAGTCAGTGGGTTTACCTTGAAGTATTGCAACAGGGTAACCAGACAAAATATTGCATGTTTTTGCAACTGTAGGTCAGGATGTCTCTGATTGAGCCTTCATAGTTCACATTGAAGAGGAGGTCAAAATGGGTCTTTTTGACTGTAATTTATCATGTATTGCTTTCTACAATATTGGCTATATTTCGGGCATAAGGAAACTAGGTAAAGAATTATGTGATCAGCAAATTTATACTTTTATTAAAATAAGAAAAGAAGATTTAGCTAAATGTGGAGACTTTGGACCCCTTGAACAGTAGAATTGCTCATTCCTCAGTGAGTGTGCAGAGAACCAACGCAGCTTTATAAAAATCTGATCCTTTTTTATAAGATTAAAGTTTCCTTACTCCGTCACCAATAAACCCTGGTAAGATACTGCTGAAGTATGTACCGAGAACTTTATTTGATGGTAATAGTCATTTGAAATGAATTGCTAGCTCATCATCCATTACAATCAAGAAATTTTCCAGTGCCGTCCTTGCAGCTTTTTAAAGATGATTTAAAACAGAGATGTTTGGGGTAGTTGCTTTGGCTTTATTCACACCCATTTTGGGCCTTGCCTAGATTTTCTTCCCTCAAAGTTCAGTGGAGAGAGTGAGTCATCAAAGTGGTTGGTTTACTGCCGGTCCTGCTACACAAAATTTCCCTCCCATTTTGCAAATGGCAGTTAAACTATTTGAATTTTCAGGCCTCCTTCTCTAAACAGGATAATTCCCAGTTTATTAATGCTATTTTAACTGACAGGCAAGGTCTACTATTGCAGTGGGCAAATATGAAAAAAAACATGAAAATGTTGTCGTCTGTGATTCCTTTAGTTTTAATCAATAGACAATCTCCTGTCATAGCATCATAAAACAAGTTAAAATGGGCTATAATGGTTGTTATTTATATTTATCCTTGATTTGACATTATTTGCATAAGCCTATTAACTGATAAGGACTGAACACTGTCTGCTTCTGTTTCTCCAGGTATCCGTTATAGCACAGAGGTGTCTGTCGACGAGGTGAAAGCCCTTGCTTCACTAA
Source organism: Hybognathus amarus (assembly GCA_030378365.1). Classification (NCBI taxonomy): domain Eukaryota; kingdom Metazoa; phylum Chordata; class Actinopteri; order Cypriniformes; family Leuciscidae; genus Hybognathus; species Hybognathus amarus. The sequence continues at coordinate 98,903 of JAQIUQ010003423.1, forward strand.
TGACATACAAATGTGCAGTTGTAGGTAAGTTCTGTGCTTTAATATGTCTGTGTAAATTAGTTTGGTGTTGTGGTTGTTAGTATGAACACATGAACTGTGCTCTCAACAGATGTGCCTTTTGGAGGAGCTAAGGCTGGAGTGAAAATTAACCCAAAGAATTACTCTGTGAGTGATTTCATATTTCCTGCAAAATTATGATTTCATAATATGGTTGTGTTAAATTAATCACACTCTAAATTGAAAAGTCCTCAAAATGAATGGAATGATATTTATTATTGTAGATTTCTAGCCTGGGAAAACCCAGACAACTTCCGTCAAATTTAGATTACAACTGTTAGTTAGAGAATGGTCTGGTTTTAACCAGGCTAGTAGATTTCTTGACTGACAGAGAAAAATCCTACAGAGTTTAATGCCTGTGCTGTTAAGACACGGTTTGTGACAGTCCTTCGTTTGTTTGTATTTTATCATTAAACATGCCATTAAACATAACTTTCAGATGAATGACTCCCCATCTACAACTGGAGCAATGAATACTCAAACATTACTTTCTAAATCTATGCATCATAAAATCCCCAACAGACTTTTAATCTATTTTAAAACAAGATTTGATCAAGTGGTTTTCCTTAGATGTCTCAAGTCATTTTTGCTTAAAGACATAGACCCAACTCTACACGTACTTTCCATTAAACATACTGTAAGCTCATTTAAGGACTTGTTTTGTGAGATTTAACCAGAAAAGGTTTTTAGAATTTTTATTATTTGTTAATGTAAAACTTTGTTTATAAAATCAACCGCAATGTTTTTTAATTGTATTTATGCAACTTTTGTATTTTTGTAACAACGTTTTTCCCATGGAGATAGTCTAAGATGCTGAGAAGACATTAAAAGGATAATTTAATTACTACTATAAATGGATACTTCCATATTATTAAACACATTATAGTCACTGTCACTGATGCTCTTAATTTTTTTAAATAACTATAAAATCCAATACTATAAAATCCATTTATAAATACTACTAATAAATACCAAAATACTACTATAAAATCTATTTATAGTAGTAATTAAAAAATACTACTATAAATGGATACTTCCATATTATTAAACACATTATTGTCAATGATGCTCCTAATTTATTTTTTTCTTACACAGGACACAGAACTGGAGAAGATCACAAGAAGGTTTACCATTGAGTTGGCTAAAAAGGGCTTCATTGGTGAGTTTTAAGCAGGCACGCACTGAATCTTCTCCCGAATTATACCAAAAGCTCAGCAAAATTTGGAATGCCATTCATTTGTTAAAGTCTACACATCCCTCATTCCTTGTGCATGTTTATAAAATATATTGCCTAATATTATTATGTTTTGTCTACCCTTAAAAATGCTTAGTCTTCTGTTTAACACATTGTACCATTCATTTGGTATAATTCCACAGAATTTCCTCAAGTATCAGTGCTGACAAAAATGCAAAATAAGTCTGCAGATTATGTCAGGGCCTACTTGTTAACTTACGAGGCAGTGCGTATTATAGAAGAAAACTTTAGTATTTTATTTAGAATGCATTATCGATATGTGTTGTTCCCAAATGATATCTGATAAGCATAATTTACTAGTTGGAGTAGAATGAGATGGAAACTCTATTGCAGATTATTTGACACAATCACTCTCATGAACAATAGTCAGGTGATAATCATAACAGTTAAGCAGCTATTGACACCCCTTCTACATTGTTACGTAGATTTAACCTGTAACCTGAAAGACTTTATATAAACTGTATTCATATTACATGTGTTTCCAGAGCTTGTAATAGAGCCAATTGTCCTTTGGTAGTTTATTCTTTTTTGTGCTGGCTTCCCACATTGCTCTTTGGCAACCCAATGTATATTCTCTTAAAAACGGCAATGACTGCACAGTTGACATTATGTCTAAATGTATTATAACAGAGGTTTTACGCTTGGCATTGAAGGGCTATTTCACCCAAAATCATAAAGGTTTGGAATAACTTGAGGGTGAGTAAACTATGACAGAATTTTAATTTTTGGGTGAACTATCCCTTTAACTCTGTAGCTGAGCCATGGCCATGGGAAGGGAGGATCGGTAGCATACTTATTTCTGTTTCCTGCATTAGGGCCTGGCATTGATGTCCCCGCCCAGATATGAGCACAGGAGAAAGGGAAATGTCCTGGATTGCTGACACATATGCTAACACAATGGGCCATAATGTAAGTTGAAGAGTGTGACCAAGTGTTTGTGTAAAACGCAACTGGTTTGTTGAGGAAAAATCTATAAGAAAATATCGGGGTGTTTGGCATGCTACGTTTTTATTTTATTACAGAATAGTACAAAAATGTTCTTCCTTAAAATACAGGGGGCATAAGTCAAGACACCAGTATGTTAAATTTTAAATTCAGATTTTTATTTTTAAATGCCAGATCATGGATTTCATGGATCCAGGATACAATGCATCCTCATAGTTCCATTGGCCTTAGGAATTTAAATAACTGCATAATAACTGGCTAACTGAAATAAAACCAAGCCAATCTCTAGGTTTGGTGAAGGGTATGTGATGATGTGGGGCTATTTTAATTCACAGTTAATTCCATGAAATAACTGGCCTTTAAAAATAAAAATGTGCCTGCCTCTATAGGAATTTAAAATAAGGGTGTCCTGACTTACACTACCGGTCAAAAGTTTTAGATCGGTACAATTTTTTATGTTTTTAAAAGAAGTCTCTTCTGCTCACCAAGGCTGCAATTTTTTTGATAAAAAAAACACAGTAATATTGTGAAATATTATGACAATTTAAAATGACTTTTTTATGTTGATATATATTAAAATAATTTATTCCTCTGAAAAAAAGCTGAATTTTCAGCATCATTACTCCAGTCTTCAGTGTCGCATGATCCTTCACAAATCACTCTAATATGATGATTTTATGCTCCAAAAACATGTATGATTATTATCCATGTTGAAAACTGTTTTTTTTTAACATTTTTATTTCAGGATTCTTTGATGAATAGAAAGTTCAAAAGATCAGCTTTTATCTGAAATGGAAAGCTTTTGTTACATTAAACACTACCCTTATAAAAAGTTTGGGGTCAGTAAGAATTTGTATTTTATTTTTGGGGAAATAAATAGGAAATCAATACTTCTATTCATCAAGGATTAGTTACATTGATGAAAATTTACAGTAAAGACATTTATAATGTTAGAAAAAATTCTAATTAAATAAATGCTGTTCTTTGAACTTTCTATTCATCAAAGAATCCTGAAAAAAAATGTAAAAAAAAACTGTTTTCAACATGGATAATAATCATACATGTTTTTGGAGCATAAAATCATCATATTAGAGTGATTTGTGCTTTTTTCAGAGGAATAAATAACATTTTAATATATATTAACATAAAAAAAGTCATTTTAAATTGTCATAATATTTCACAATATTACTGTGTTTTTTGTGTATTTTTTTATCAAAAAATTGCAGCCTTGGTGAGCAGAAGAGACTTCTTTTAAAAACATAAAAAATCTTACCGATCTTAAACTTTTGACCGGTAGTGTATGTACCCTGAATTTTAAGGAAGAACATTTATTTATTTACAATTTTAATAAAATTGGTGTCCTTAAAGGTTGGATTTTTCCTTAATTTTTTAATTAAGGCATTAAGATCAGTTTCCAAAAGTTGATTTGTTTTTCTTCTTTTTAGTCAACTTTATAATGGCTGTTTTCACTTATGCTAAACAATGTAGCTGACTGTAAACAAGAAGCTTAAACTGTCAAAAAAATGGTTTGCTTATAGTTTTCACCCAAAAAGGAAAATCGTTAACATTTACTCACCATCAAATTTACCAAATCTGCATGAGTTTCTTTCTTCTGTTACACAAAAGAAGATGTTTTAAAGAATGTTTGTAACCAGACAGCTGATGGGTACATGGACTTCCATAGTATTTTTTTTCACTATGGAAGTCAAATTTAAATTTTTTTGGGTGAACTATACCTTTTAAATAATATGCTGGCTGCATTCAAAAAAAGGCTGATTTACTTACTTAACTCACTGAAAATTTGTGGGCAACCCTACAAACACATCCTTCAGGAAATGCATATCTTGTTTTCCTTAAAAAAAAACAAAAAAAATGTATAGCATGATATTGTAGATATATGCTGTAAATGCGTTCATACAGGTTTTTAATATATATCATTTTATGCATACATTACCTTGATTTGGTGGTCTATTGTACATTTTCACGTATTGTAGTCATGTTGAAAAATATATTTTTAAGAACTAACAAACAGATTGTCACTATATTGGTGACTCAGTCAGTGCCTAGAGCTTACTCTCCCTGACAAAGTGTTTATGAGACCAGGAGAACAAAGCACCCCTGTGTCTGACACTCTTTCATTACAGTCTGTCTCCCCATGGCAGTTATTTGCTTGGTCTTGGAAGCTGTGGCGTTCTGTTCTTTTTGCGAGCTGCCCGGCAGCTAAATACATGAAAGGCCATGAGAGATATACTGAGACGTCAGCAGATTGTTATTCTATATACTCATATCTCCCATGACGAGCTAACACCAAGATCTCATAGCTTTGTGCCTCATAAGTTTAGATTATTCTGTCTGAATGCAAACAAAATTCTTCTAATGCTTAGAAGGGCTATTTGTAATTATCATTCTTCTTTATCAGGATATCAATGCTTATGCCTGTGTTACCGGTAAGCCCATCAGCCAGGGTGGCATCCATGGTCGATATATCTGCCACTGGCCGTGGAGTCTTCCATGGAATTGAAAACTTTGTCAATGAGGCTGCTTACATGAGCCAGCTGGGCCTGAATCCTGGGTTTGGAGACAAGACGTTTGTCATTCAGGTTTGTGCATGTCAGTAACACATAAACCACGCTTCAAGTTTATATTACGCTTTGATTTTCTTATTTCGATTCAAATGTAGTTTTAGTCATCAAATTAGTTGGCTGAAGAATTGTTCTCTTTATGCATTGCCTTGTCCAAATGCACTGGCCGGAGCATGGACATGGTTTAACTCATTCATCTGGTGCAATATAAATGGAAAATATATCTACAATGCATATAAGATATTTTATTCATCAGTATTTTTTACCTAAACATGTCTAAACATAATTCAAACCTCAAACTGTAAATCTGAATTTGGTAAAATTCCATAAGATCAAATATATATATATATATATATATATATATATATTATAAAGAAACATTTCCATTGTGGTCTGTGCTATTTGCAGCACGTTTCTGTATTTGTTGTGAGTATTTAGAGCATGCGTGTGTTGTGAAACTGATGAAGATGTTTTCTTAATTTGTGGGTGATTTTCTATTTGCATGTGTTTTCTTAAATTGCAGTGCATTGAGCTCAAGATGTTCTTGCACTAAATTCATCAGCATTACAGATTACCTTCAGCTCAGCTACCAGTATGAATATTATTTAACGCCGTCTCATAATTTCTGGTAGGGTTTTGGTAATGTGGGCCTGCACTCCATGCGTTATCTGCACCGTAACGGAGCAAAGTGTGTGGGTGTCGGAGAGCTGGACGGAAGCATCTGGAACCCTAACGGCATTGATCCCAAAGAGCTGGAAGACTATAAGCTGGTGAGTGTGAAGAGCTAATTTCCTTTTACAGCAGAGGCGGTGCCTGGACACACAAACTGGGGAGGCATTAATGATTTTTATTGAGTATCCCTTGGTTAAAATGGGTTAAAATCCATTGCATTTCTGAGGAGGCCATAGTAACATTCTGGTTGAACCATAGCTGCAGTGTAAACATATTCAGTGTAAGGCAGCCATCTTTTGGTCATTTAGCAGTACTACAAGTGCAATTCTGTAATCTGAATGTTTTAATATAATAAATGCTTTTGTTTTCCAGGCCAATGGCACTATTGTTGGCTTCCCCAATGCCTCCCCGTATGAAGGCAGTATCTTGGAAGCCGAGTGTCATATCCTGATCCCTGCTGCAAGTGAAAAACAGCTTACAAAGAAAAACGCCAACAATATTAAAGCCAAGGTTAGAGGTCGATAGGATCAAACAATAGTCATTTTTATCTATATGAGTTATGCCACTTCAGGAGCAAATGAGTGCAATGAGGGAAAAATGTAAGGAAATATGAAAAAATATGAACGAAATATCGAAGGCTTCAAAATTTACTTATTTTAAAACACTTATTTTCACAGATTATTGCTGAAGGAGCCAACGGTCCCACTACACCTGAGGCAGACAAGATATTCCTGGAGAGGAATATCATGGTGATCCCTGTACGTTTTCCAGTCCCAAATGTTTTCCAGTCCCAAACTCTTTGTAGATGTGTACAATCACTCAGGTGTGATCAGTCAAGTTCTAAAATAATGATATGTTCTATATCATTAGGTGATATGTTCTAAAACAATGGTCACTTTGATGGATTAGTTTACTTCAAAATGAAAATTATGCCATCATTTACTCACCCTCAAGTTGTTTCAGACCTCTATGAATTTCTTTTCAAAACACAAAGGAAGATATTTTGAAGAATGTCGGTAACCAAACAGTTGATGGATCCCATTTTATAAATAATGGGAAACAAAACACTAAACATGGTTAAGGTATTTATCTGAAAAAAATATTTTGCAAAATAGGTACAGACAAAAAAAAATGCATAGCAAAAAAAGCATACACTGACTACGGCATAATCAGTAATTCATATTTTATTGGTTCTTGTTTTTGCATGTTCATTATTTTTCTTTATATGACAGCCTGGCCAAATTATGTCTGGACAATTTGCCATGTTTCATTGCATTATAGCAAATTGACCATTTGACTCCAAGCACAACTAAGTCATAGGATTAAAAATCTTTCACAAAAAAAAAAAAAATAAATTAAAAATAAAATTGAAAATGTACATTTTTCTAGGTCAGACATCACTTTTGGCCACCACTGTATACCTGTATATTGGTGTTTAAAAAACAAAAACAAAGTATTTTTCTTTTGCTTTAATCTTATTGATAGAAGCTTTATATGTATATTTCTATAAGTATTTAAATATGTATTTTATGTTTATTGTAATATTTGAAAACTACTTTGATCTTGCCACAAAAATAGCATTTGATGCTAATATGCCATGTTAAAATATTCATATGCATAAATAGGACATGTACCTGAATGCTGGAGGTGTGACGGTCTCCTACTTTGAGTGGCTGAAGAACCTTAACCACGTCAGTTATGGCAGACTGACCTTCAAATATGAAAGAGACTCAAACTACCATCTCCTAAGTAAGTCAGAAATGTGTTTCCTAGAAAATGTGATTTATAGTCATGCAGTAAAAAAGCAATGCTATTGATGGTCAACATACTGTGGTCAACATACACTAAGTGTTTGCTGATGGAAATCTTCCTATCATGAATGCTATAATTGTTTGCAAATCACTAACAGGTCTTACTGATGAGCAGTTAATTTAGTTCTCTGGAAGGGCTTGTTTTCCATTTTCTAATTGCTCTAGACTCTAGGTTATGTGGATTCAGCTAGAATAGGTCATGTGGGGTTTTTTTTGTTCAATTTGTTTATTTTGGTTCCACAAGCAAATACAGTGATGCTGGTGCCCCCTTGAGAGGATCTGGGCATGTATGCACATAAACACAAACACGTGTTCTGTCCCGCCTTTCATCTGACTGGCCTAAAATGACCTCCAATTTGCTGCTAGTCACATGATGCAGATAGATGGAACACGAGGCAGACAGAAATGGGAAGACACAGATGCATACTGTCAAAACAGCTAGTCCAAAAATCCTCTATTTTCTCAAGCAAGTTCTTAAGAGTTCTCACTGTCATATGAAAAATCTGTTGAGTTGTGTGATTTTTGATTTTATGCTTTATAAAATATTAAATCCAAAGTCCATCACAGATTTGGACCCCAGAGAAGCTTGGGGAAAAATAGCATGTGACCATTACTATCTTTCATCCATCTGTCAGTTTACTCATTCCTAATGGGGATCTAATCTAATGTATTTTGGCAGTGTCTGTCCAGGAGAGTCTGGAAAGGAAGTTTGGGAAACATGGTGGAGCCATACCTATTGTTCCCACATCGGAATTTCAAGACAGAATTGCTGTGAGAATAAAATAAAAGAATCTCATCACATAATTTGTCTCTCTTAACCATTTTAAATTACACAATTAGGTATTAGACCTTTAATAAACTTCTAGGGACTACTTCTCTTCTAGGGAGCTTCTGAAAAGGATATTGTGCATTCTGGTTTGGCTTACACAATGGAGCGATCTGCCAGAGTAAGTATATATAATCTATTTATTTATTTATTTATTTATATATTATATAGAAATGGTCACACTTTAGATTAGGGTCTAATTCTCACTATGAACTATATATATATATATATATATATATATATATATATATATATATATATATATATATATATATATATATGAGAGAGAGAGAGAGAGAGAGAGAGACTAAAAGATGTTTTTTCAAATGAAAATGTGTTATTGTGGACAAGGCCCCTGTTAGGTAAACCAACAGATAAATTGAATCTGTAAAATGATAGACATTGGTCGATAGTTAAGTGGTTGTTAACATAAAAACAAAACCTGATTTTGGTTTTGTTAGATGGTATCCAACATTTCTGCATGAAAGTTCAGTCAATACCCCTCCAGCACAATCCTTTCTGTCTTTTGATCATGAACAAACAAGAGACTCGTACCTGTTACACACCTAGCAACGGCTTTTGTGTTAGACTGGGATCTGGCAACTAGAGAACATCATCTTTTTTCCATTTGCTATTGTTGCTGTGAGTCATTTGTTTGTGAGGTCCAGCCCATTAAATGGATTCCTATATCATCCTCCACACCAAATTTGCGATTTATTGAAAGCATTAGTTAGAGGATTTACAACACAATACTCAGTAAATAGCACACACAGTTAAAATTGTTTATTAGACTGGTTAATAAAGCTATTCTTTTCCATATTACGTCATACATTTTGATATCCATCTTGGGGTTTTTTTCTTGGCTTCTTCATAAAGGATACATAAGATGCCTATTTGAAAAATATTCACTTTGAGAGTACATGTATGATGCTCAGGAGGCAACTAGTCTGTCTGTGTTTTGGATAGTTTGATGTATGAAGTGCCTGTGTGGTTTAAAATGCTGCTTCAGAAATTATCAGATTGTTCTTATAATTTTTCTTTCATCCTTTTAGCAAATCATGCGCACAGCCAACAGGTATAACCTTGGGCTGGACCTGAGGACATCTGCCTACGTCAACGCCATTGAGAAAGTCTTCAAAGTCTACCACGATGCTGGCCTTACCTTTACATAGACGGTTGTATAATTCACCTGACTCTGTATACCTAAGTCTGCACAGACCTGAGTTATATCACTTAAGCCCACAGCTCCTCACGTTTACATTTTTATACGTCCAAATGTATGTCATATCATTTATGCATGTGGTTATGGTTAGCAATAGGCAACTTTAGAAGCATCTATTCTTGTGTAGTTCATCTTCTTTTCAAATATTCATGGCTTTTAGAAAAGCCTATAAGCCAAAGCCCCTTTAATTCACATCTCAGAGTATAGCCGTAATGCCTTGCCAGGAAATACCAAAAATGTAGAGCTACATTATTTCAGATCTTTGTAATTTTTCTTCAGGCCTTGTGTTAATGAAGTAGATGCTAAAAACATTAAGCTTTATGGCCGTACTACACGGGTCAATTTGGAAACGGATGCAGGATGAAACTCAGGCTTTTTGTACTTTATTAAAATATTGCACTTAAATATCTGGTTTTGCTGCTCTTTGGAACAGTTTTCAGTGATAACCCAAAGCCTTCCTTTAGAATAAAAAAAGTTATTGACCTTATTGGTAAATGTGTTTAATTTCTTAACAATATGCAAATGGTAGGGTATATATTCAGGAGCAAATGTTTATTTTCTTCATCGTATTAACATTTAGTATGAATTGGCCTTTAAAAAAAAAGACTTTGTATTTCCTTTTTAAAATGGTCTAAAATTAATAAAATATATATATGAAAATGTGCAGTGTGTCAGCTGATTTACTGGGATCATTTCATTTGTGCTTTGAATTTTTTAAAAATTAAAAAACAAAGATTTTCAAACTAAGATGATACTACTAAGGCTTTAGTGGAAGAAAAATACGGTAACACTTTACTTGAAGGGGTGTCATAAGACTAACATGACACCTTCATAACCATGACATGACATATGTTATGAATATGAAGGAAGTTTTATGCATGTTTGTTTGTGACAACTGTCATTAAAGGTGTCATTCGCTCAGTTATGACATTTTCAATGCAAATATGACATTGCTTGAGATGTCTTTATTATGACACCTTGAAATAAACCATAACATCATAACCTGTCAGTGTCTTTGTCATGACAACTTGACATTACTAAGACAACACAACCTGTCATAAACATGACATAGCAGATTAATTATCAAACTTAAGAAACCACCTAGCTTTATTGGTTAACATTACATTAAACTGTCTGGCAGTTGGTTGTGACATTATAACTTTATAACATTATGAAAATGTTTGTAAAACATTTGTATTCATGTAAAAATGTTTGTATTCAGCTGTATTTATTCACTAAACATCATAAGGTCCAAATAAAATCAAAATAATGCTATATAAATTGAAATAAAATACTTTATTTGAACAAAATTCTCAATATGGATTTATTAAAGGTAGTTTCTTGTATTGTTTTAGTTGTGGTCGTACATAATATATTAAAGAGACATCAAACTATTTACATGAGTAAGAAGTCCATGACACTAGGAGATTTTGCAGATGTTAGGGAAAGTTTGCAAGCGGGAGATTTTTCCTTATTGTCAGAAGATCATTTCTCACCGAACCCCATAGCAAGGTCATCCAGTGCATCGTTGAAACCTAATAAATCACAAAATATGAATATGTTGTTATATTTCTGCATGGTGGATTTACATTTTGTAATGTTCTTAAAGAAATTATATTAGAATCACATTTTTTGACTTGTGATCTCTAAAAGTTTGAATGTTTCTGTGTGTTTGTATACAGTATATTTACTGTCATCATTTTGTTTTGTTAAGAAGGATGAGAAAACTTACTGCTGTCTGCTCCACTGTTGCTTTCTGCATTGCTGCCTCCTGCACTGAAGGTTCCTCCACTGCTGTTTTCCCCAGGTTTTTCTGTTGAAAGGAGGCCACCAAATATTCCACCTCCTGCCTTTTCCTTTGGTTTATTGTCCTTATCATTTTTACTTGGGAAAAGATCTCCCATTCCCCCGGTCTTATCAGTTTCCTGTTTCTTTCCAGTCAGTGTTTCCTTGACCTTTCTTTTAGCAGCAGAAGCTAGGAGAATTCAACAGCAATGTTATTTAAAGGTTTTTAAACAACATTATTTTAGAGGCATTACAGTTCCTCTTTCCCAGCAGATTGTGGCCAAAAAGTATAGTAATTTCTATTATGTCTAAAAATAAAAAGAGTCTGGGGATCTTTTTTTGAATGTGTGTTTTACACACTAAGGCATTTCTAGCTTCATACCTTACAAGGAGTGGCACGACTGGACTGACTGCATTCTCAAGAAATATTTCATCTTTTATAGAGAACAAACACTGCTAGCTTATTGGTTGGATTAGAAGTATAAACTAAAAAAGGTGCACTGTAAAAATGAATATGCTTTATCAAATCAATAGAATTGTGGCAACAGATTACAAGCAATATTATTAATTAAATTGAACAAATTCAAATTGAGTAATAATTTATCAAATTATTCCTTAAATGCTAACCATTTAAAATGAGTAAAGTTTACACCAAAAAATTTAACAAAAATATCTCACTAACAGACAGACGTCAAATATTAATTAAGAACTCTTTATTTTATATTGCCAACATTGAAGACACCTGATGTTAACAAGCAGAATCACTGAAGGAGAAAACCGGCATTTTAAAACAAACACCGATCACCATAATGGTGACTTCAATGTATGTATTTTTTGTTGTTGTTGTTTTTACTCATTTTAAATGGTTAACTGTTAAGGAATTAATTTGATTAATTATTACTCAATTCTATTTTGTTTAATTTAATTAATAATATTGCTTGTAATCTGTTGCCACAATTTTTTTTGATTAGATAAAGTATATTCATTTTTACAGTGTGAAACATTACATTAAATTTCATGTTCACTGAAACGATGAGTTTGTGAAATTATACATCTTAAGTCTAAGATTTAATTTAGTTTAATGAGTCATTACATTGTATTTTCTATTACGAGCCGAGAGATTGCCTAACTAAAAACAGTCTTCTGTTTATATATATATATAGCTGAAATGAGCGTTATATTCATTTCAAGATATTATTATTTTACTAATATTTTTTTTATTTGTTATTGTTTTTAATTTGTTGAAGTTTTAATGTTTTGTTTTTTACATACATCGTAATTCATTTTTGTTTCAGTTTTAGTTCTTTTTTTAAATCAAGTTAAACTAAATGAAAATGGAAAATTACTAGCTGAAATAAAAATATATTTCAGTTAACTTCAACTTCAGTTAACATGTTTTCGTGTTCTTAGAATGAACTAATAACCCAAATAACAGCCCTGGAAGTTAGATTATATGATTATTTGTATACTTGAGCCAATAGTTTAGGTAAAATACATAAACAAATAAGATAGCTTATTTTATCTCATCAAAAAAAAAATCTCATCTACATTTTTTGTGCCCTTCAATTTTGAAAGTAATATAAAAGTCTGGCTAAATGAGGACACAAAATGTCTCACAAAAATAGCTTGAAATTTTCTCAGACAGAAGGAACTCACCTGCTTTATCCACTGCCTGGTCGACAAATGAATCTGCTGCTTTATTACCCAAAAATCCTGAAAGGAAAGACATGTTTCTAGAGTGTGCAGTGTTGCTGTTTGCAAGAGCGGGTGTATGTCAGTATGTTGGGATGCATGAGGTTTTATTAGGCTGCTGCTCTGTGAAAGTTTGTCAAGGATGTGTGTGCCCATTGGCTACTGCAGCTTGGGTGTAGTTGTCAACAGAGAGAACAAGCTTGCTTGACTGGTTTACCTGGGTGTCTCATCATAAATCAGGGTTTCAGCAAAACTCATCGTTTGTTGAAATAAGAATTACATTATTATCAGTATTATTTTCCATATTTTGCTTTAGTTTTTAGTTATTTTCATTTTATAGGTCAGGGGAAATGGAGATGGTTTGGGTCCTGGGAGGCTGATTATTCCGTCTTCTATAGTATGATTTCAGTTGCATTTGTTTATGTTTTGTTGTAGATGGCTTTACCCTGAGCAAGACACATCTCCATCTCCTCCCATAGATGGAATGTGGAAAAAGCTGAATATAGTTGTCATTTCAAACTTGGATAAGGCATGCAGACTGTGATAGCTTCATAAATGCTGACATTCTGCCAGAAGAACAAATATTTTTATTATCCACCTTATTCTGTGCCAGTTCTATTTCCCATGATTCATACTGGAAAACATACGGATTTCTACTTCCGGTTGAAGTATTTATTTGTTTACATGCTAGCACTCTAGTCCTCAGCATGTCAGTCTACACATGCGTTTTATATTTAATATGAGCGAAATACTCATAACACAACAAATCTTGGGTTTCAACTTCTAGGCGGCTATGAACTTTTAATAATTCTATGAATTACTCTGTGCAAAACAAAAGTAATAGCCTAGTAACCGGATGAAAAAGGGTCGGCTTTCACAGAACATAAAATATTCTTTTTCGTGCTTTCACAGAGATCTTAAAGAGGAACCACAAAGCCTTTCTTAAAGTGAATTTCGTTTTTTTTTTTAAATATAATTTAAGCTTCATTTCATTCAATGTTGCATCAAGCAATTGTCTGGTTTTAATAAATAATAAGATAAATAAATACAGTAGAAAATAGATCATCATGACGGAGGCGCCGGTGCACAAACTGGACTCTGGTCTCATAAATGAACCGAAACTCGGCGTATAATGTAGCCTACTTGCCTCACAGGCCTGAGAAATATATAGACTATGCATCTTTGAAAGCAGAGGTAGACGGGAGTCAAAGGGATAACCGGCCTTCTTAGGTTATTCTGCAGCAGTCAGTGGTGATAGAAACTGTCGGATGTTCATGTATTGTTGGATTAGAGATCAGCTATCCTTATGAAGTTATGAAGAAAAGAAAAAAGTTAATTTTGTTTTTTATCTGTGATTTAATAAAAAAATAACATGATCAGATCCCAATTAATGAATGTTTTTTTGATTAAGCGATGGGGATGACACAATCTGAAACACATGGCAAAAAAGCATATAGACCACTGCTCTATCAGTGATATAGACCAGTCGAACCTGAAGTTGCATGGCAACCAGAGTTCGTTGTCATGGAAGCGAGCATTGCTTAGAGCAGGTTAAGGTGGATAGTATTATAATGTACAGGGATGTTCTCTGTGTGTCATGAAGTCTTTGTTTTTCGATGGGATGCATATTTAATTTGATGTGCGTGTGCTCTGGGAGCAGGGAGGGGAGAGCGAGAGGTGTGTTGTGATCTGAGAAGGGTGTGTGTTTTTGTAGTTTCATTGAATTTAAGGGTGGAGCTGAATGTACTGTATTTCTGTAATGAAGCAAACCCATATTTATTACACTAATATAATGTTACTCATTTGCTACTAAGTTGCTTCTTTTTGCTACAAATATTGTGAAAACTAGACTTGTTTGCTCTCTTAGCAATATAGTCTTTTGAAAGGATGTGTATTAGCAATATTCTGTCTTTAAAATAAGGATAAAAATGAGAATATGTTTATTTTTCATAAAACTGAATTTATTACAGATGGAGTATTTGAACAATTGGACTATTCAAAAAAATGGGCTGTTTTCATTGGTTGACTGTTCAGTAGGCCAAGTTAATGTTTATGAATTGTTAGTGTAATTGTTAGGCAACATTCAAACAAATAATGTAAACTAGTTGTGGCAACACATGTTTTTACATTGCTTTAACCTTTTTTATTAGATATGCAAGATTCAACTCATTTTTCAAACTCAGTTTAATGTGATTTTAAGTTCAAATGAATTCAACATCAAGTTGATTTTACTTTAAAATTTAAGGCAGCAACTTATTTTTTTACATTGATCATTTGCAGATTTGTTGAGTTGTTTATAATGGAAATACTTTCGCAAACTATATATATATATATATATATATATAAGAGCATTTCTGAAGCCTGTCATGCTATAAACACACTTTAATCAGCCATATTTCATCATTTAACACCATCAATTGCCTTTGTTTTGGGATTTGCCCATTTGTGATTCTGTCTTTTCTCAGATACAACAATTTAAGTGTATTTGGATTGGAATGTTTTCCTTTTCGTCACAGTGTCTGTGAAATCATCATCATCACACCTCATTGTGTTGGGTGGAGGAAAACTGGTATCAGTTTCAGGGCAGGTAAGAAAGACAGACTATATATTAAAAAATATCCAAATCACAAGCACATGCGTAATATTTGTTAATAATAAATGTGGTAATAACACGCACTGCACAGAATACGTGAATACTGCATAGCTAGATAAAGGAGTTGTTTTATTCTTGTGGATAGTATTAATGTGAAGGAAAGTAGGGATAGGTTGTTCATGAGGAGAAAGCAAGAGAGATGTGTGGGTGACTTTGTCTTTTGTGAAGTTAGATATCATTTAGTGTCCATCAGAGATTTAGCATTATAATATTCAGGCATGGTCAGCAGCAGCTAATGAACTCTCTCTCTCTCTCTCCTATATGAAGCAAGAAGCAGAGCATCACAGGGGCGTTCAGTGCGACATCAGCCTGCAATCAAACACAAGGACGTTTAGGTACTGTGCAGATGACTCTTCATTATTTGTCAAATACAACTTTTTAAACAACTGGTAAACTCAAAACACATAAAACAGAGATATGTTTTATACAAAGCCTGATTGTGTCCTTTACCATCTATGCATTTGTGAGCTTAAGCACATGTGCAATGTTGTTACAGTCTGAAAAGACTGTAAACTATGAACTGCTGAATGTGAGTCAGGACACTGAATTTGGTTCAGTGTTTGAAGGAAGAAAAATGGTCAGATGTCAGCATTATTTGCACTTGTGTTAACACTCTGGCCTTCTGAGTTACTTTCGAAAGGTTTTGCTTCAATTTAAAGAGCTTTGTGTATGTGTGTTTCAGTCATAAAGCTCAATGTGTTCAAAGACAAAGAAGTACAAAATGGCAAGAAAAGGGCTAAATAAAATGCACACAGCTTTTTAAACATGTATGCTTCTGTAAAGAAAGTTTATTCCACATACGGTATACCGTCCCATTTAAACTGCAATAATAAACAAATATTATCATTTGTACATGATAAGCAAATTTCCAGAGAGTATATAGGCCTTTTCTACTTTGAATTAGATTTTCTTCTTCTTGTTTTAAGCATACATAAATTAGATCAATATATTTTTAGATTTATGCTATCAAATAAATATGATGATTTGTTGCAAATAGGGGAAAATACGAGTGGAATATTTTTTTACAGTCTATGGTGGAATAGCTAGGCCTACTGAAAATTTAATTTCACACAATGTTGTTTTTTTTTTAAATAATAATATATATTTTTTTATTATTATTATTATTTCTGAGAGTATTTTAATGGCTCGATATAGGTTTGCCGATGAGAAAAGGTACAATTTCTACAGATAAAAAAAAAATCCCATTTTAAGAAAAACTTCTGCTCACTTACTTCCTCTACTGTCCAGCGTCTGTAGGCTGCTCTACAGCTGCCTCGTGCTTCGACAGCTCCCCCTGGAGGCAGAAAGACAACAACACATCTCAGATCTCAACGGCTTTTTTCAAATCGCCGATTTTCACGTTATCAGGTAACTTTAGGCCTATTTGCAAAACAGAAAAAAATATGTGAAATACATATTTTTTTCATTGTTATTATTGCTTTCTGGAAGATGTTATACACATGTTCATGTTTGTTTATGTAACGTTACAGCGACGGATAATGTGTGGCTATGGTTCGTTATTAGTTGTTTGTAGGGATTTAAATGAATAAAAACAAGTTGGGAGTTCTAATGAAAGAAACTGGGATGCGTTTTAAAAATGCAGAGCAATGTTTGGAAAGCAGAAATGGGTTATTTATGAAGAACAGTACACTTGCAGAGCAGCGAGTAAAATTCTTTGGTTAGGCCTAGTTGCTGCAGGCCTGCCTCGCTCCTAAACTGCGAGAACAGTGCAGGCCTATATGAAAATGTATAATTTATGTATTCAAAAGTATAAATTTTAGCCTTTAATGGTCATGGTCAATCAGCATGCTTTTATTAATGGTCATTGAGCATGCTTTTATTGAGTTTCTGACTGCACCTCATTATTCTCCAGCTCATTCTGTCCATGAAAGAAAAACATGAGCATCATATAAAAAGACCAACTTTATGACTGAACTGGGCATTAAGCAATTTATACTGCATTTATACTGAATGATATAAAACAGTGCACCTAAAGACATCAATTTTGCATATAAAAATCTAATTTATTTGACCAATTATTGATGATGCATTTAAAAATTCTCACCAGTTTTACCAGGCCAGTGGATACAACCACAGACTCCAGCCCCTCCACTGCCTTTTCTGAGATCTCATTGGCTCCAGCCACTGCATTCTCACCCACAAGATTGGCCTGCTCGGTTGTTTTCTGGGCAGCTAGGACAGATAAAAAAACATCCTTGCATTTTGATTTGAGATTTTCCATAGATAATAAGGGTTTTAGGAAATTGACTAGTGTTGTTTAGTTATGTTCTGTTTCTATTCATTCTTTTACCTGTGTTTACACTTGTCGCGACGCCTTCCTTTGTCTTTGTGCCTGTCAAAAATAAAATGGTCATTGTGAACAGGTAATATCGCTGATAAAATTATATAGTTCGCCCAAAAATGAAAATCTGTCATCATTTACTCACCCTCAATTAATTCCAAACCTGTAAGATTTTTTTCCCATACAAAATTAATACATTTTTTGAAATCTGTTCTTTTGTGTTCTGCAGAAGAAAGCAATTCATACAAGTTTGGAATGAGCAAACGATGTACAGAATGACAGATTCTTACTATTTATGTGGACTATCCATTTAAGCGCTCAGACATGCACTCTTGTGAACAAATGGTTTTTCCATAAACTTGCACTTAATTTCATCTTATTTTTAGACAGATATCTGTGACTCCTGTCCTGCTATCCACACACTCAGTCTCGTCTGCCAGTGCAACTATCTGTCCGGCTATCTCCAATACCCTAAAGACTACAAAAATCATGGCAAGTAGAATTTTCCACTGATCTACATTCAGTGTACAGGCTGTTGATTGGCACCACTAAGTGCTATTAAGCTTTACAGATCTTTTCTACTGAGACTTTCTACTTGCATGTTAAATGGTGGAAAAACCCCGCCTCTGCTTCTGAAAGGGCCCTGGCATCATTAGAGCTGAATCTCCGTTGCATAAATGGCCCTTGGAACAAGCATAAGCTCTGTTCATTCCCAGAAAATTTGAGCTCACTGCAATGTGTCTGTGAAAGTTGCTCCTCCTTCCCAACATGCACTCACACAGCACAACAAAAACACCCCTCAAAAGTGACATGACATTGTCCTTGTTGTTCTGGACAAAGAACTGATTTACTATTAAAAGACATGAACATTCTTCAGGGCTTGCGACACAAACATGCCTGAAATCTTGTATTATTAATGTTATAATCAATATAGACTGAGAACATTACCACCGCCCAACCCCTGCTGCAATATGATGTCACTTCCACAGCATCTCTGATTACATGACGAAGCAAAAAACGTCTCTACGGTTGTACAGTAGCTTGCTGCTAAGATTAAGAGGAGGAGACTTTACTAAAAATAGCTGTGCATAGATTTTAGAGGAAGGTATTATTGATATGTTTCTTTCTTAATCATGTAACACAAATATGCCACAGCACTTTTTCACATAATAATGCTAGCAAGATCTATACCTGAAAAAATGTAAAGCTTTAATATTCTATACATTAGTCTGAATTACATCACCTCACTCTCTGCTTCAAGCCCAATGCTCTTCATTTCTGATTCATACGAGCCTTAATGGAATTTAGTCCTAAAAATAATTAATCTGGACTGTGTTCACACAGTTCTGTGATGAAATTGATGTTATATAATGCAATAGAAATTAAAGTGACAGTTTTATGTGAATTCTCCCTATATATCTATAACAGGGGTCCAAAAAGTCTGGGACTTTCTGTGCTTTTTAGCTGAAATGTAGCATTCGAGCATCATCAACGCCACCAGTCTATGTCAAACCTAACGATCAGGTTCTAGTAGCATGATTTGAAAGCATCTTAACCTTCAGTTGAAAAACATCTGACCGTCTGAACACATATTTTTTATTCATCATTTCTACATTATAATGTTTCTCTGTTTTCCCATTTTTAAACCCTAAAACTGTTATTTCCAAGTTTACATTAGATTTTGAATCACTGATTTTCAATGTGGTCTTTCCGCACTAAAGAATTCATTATTATTTATTTTTTTGTTTGTAACAGATGTCTTGTGTATAGAGTAGTTGAGACAGAGGTGTGTACTTTGTGTGGGCAGTTTTTCACAGTTCAGGGCAAAGTGCTTTGAGAGGCTTGAGATTTCTTTGAGTAGATTGAAGTAGATTGAAGTAGATGTGTGGTCTGGAGGAAAGCATTTACCTCCAGCTGACTGACACACACACACACACACACACACACACCTTCTCCAACATAACTCACAGTCCATGTAATAGCAAGCACATTGTTCATAACACTGAAAACAGAATAACATGTTTCTGTCACTGGTGTGTGTACTCACACTGAATGCCATAATGAATCATAAAAGATTGTGTACTGACCCGGACTGACCCCAGTCTCTGAAGTGGACCGAAAGGAAATGGGATTGTTGTGTAGCCAGGAAGAAATTATATATTACTCACAATGTTTCTGCCAAAAGTCATGTACAAGATGCAGTACTTTTCACTAACACTGTACTGCACTGTACTATAAAATGTTTCCCATATTATGACATTAAAATAAAGTTAGGGTTAGTTTTTCAAAATGTGTCTGCCACTCACAGCTCATCGATTGATTGCATCCTGAGGGGTTATTAAAAACAGAAAGTGCTTCCTATCCTATCCTCTTCATTACCCATCCGTTCTTGACAGTATAAATGAGATAAAAAAAGATGGCTACTGCTTTGGACCTATGCTTTGGACAGAGAAAATAACCATGCTATGCCTAGTAATCATGTCATTTGTTTATCAGTCTTGTTTACAGCTGAGTCGGCAGATGAACTTGTGATCTGTGATAGAGACAACAGGCAGGTGGATAGAGCTGATTTTATATTGAATGATAGCTGTTGTTCACTTGTGACAGCAAAGCAGTCACATGTAGTAATGGGTTCATGCCCCAAATCTATCTTCATTGCCCTAGTTTTCATTTTCAGGACTCTTTATCATCAGTGCCAGCATCAGTGATGTTTAGTTTTCTTTTTTACACCATGCATTGTAAGCAAAAAAAAAAAAAAAACCCGATGATGATAAAATTTTGCTTTATCATTAAAAAAAAGCATGCCGGACAAACTCAATTACTTTTTTAAATGTATTTGATAGAAATAATTCAATAAGATTTGACTTTCTGTATACATTTAGTTGGTTAAAATGTTATATACTATTATATTATATGTGTTCTATTGCAAACTATATACATATATAAGCTTTAAATATGATTTTGTAATTGTGCAACTGCTTTCTAAATGTTCAATTGAAGTGTTTTTAAAATATGAAAATGGCACGTAATGTCATGTAAAACAGCTCTGTCTTTACTACACTTTACTGTAGAAAAAAGTAAGGAATATTATATTAAATATATTTTTAGACAGTACAAAAAAAGCCATTTTGGACTTTGATCTAATTTTCTGATTTGTCTGCCCTCAGTTGAATTTGTACATACCTACATACATGACCCCCTCTTTGGTTTTGGCAGCTGCCTCCTCCACCCCAGCCTTGGTTTTCTCGGCGGCGGCCACCACTCCCTCCTTGGCCATGGAGAATCCCTTCTTCAGCGCATCCATTCTGCAGCTCGGAGCTGGGCTTTATGTCCTTCAACTGGAACTGGCTCTCGTCTTATAACTGGTGGATGGAGCTGTGTGTGTTCTGACTGCTAGTGTGGTAAGAGAGTGTGTGTGCAGCTCCTTTGAGAGAGGGATGGGCACTCAGTGCTCAGACAGATTGGGACACCCTTAACAAGAGGAGTAGTCGAGACGGAGGGGAGAAGGCACGAGGAGAGAGAGAGAGAGATAGGGGGTATAATAACAAGTGGGTGAGAGGAATGCCGAGAAATGGAATCCAGAAGAAGCTTTTCAGTGTGGCCTGTTTTCTCCAGCTACCCATAATAAATGAGATTCACATACTGGAAGATTAAATTGTTAATGCTGAAATCCAGCATCAGCCCAGCTTCATAAAACTATTAAACAACCTCTTCCTTTAATCCTGCCACAGCACATGCAAACCACAACACAAACTTACTTGCTATCCAAAACCAGTCCCTGTCACACACCCTTCCTACTGTAGCAGTGTAATTTTAGTATTATTTAAATTGAATTATTTATGAATATTTTGAAAGTAGATTTATTTATATTTCCCGTTTTCATTTTTAGTTTAAGTTTTCGTTTCTTTGTTATGGGCTTTTGTCATTTTTATTATATTTTTTCTATATTTCTATAAGTTTGAGTTTTTCACCTAATGTTTACATCAGAAATATTTAAATTTTTTCAGCTTTATTTCAATTAACAAAAATGTGTTTAATAGTTAACAATGACATTAGAAGTCATTAAAATAAATTAAATTGGTAATTAATATTTAGTCATATTAATATGTGGCCAGGATAAGGAGGATAGGAACCTGTCATGTTCATCAAATTATAATTTCATTCTGACATTAGTGTATGTTTGCTATCATCTAATATGGATCCTCTTTAAATGATCACATCTTTAAAGCTAATGGGAAGCAGTTGTATGGGCTGTAGGATAGAATAGGATATTGTCTGATGAAAAGCCATTAGGCTCGAATTGAAATATTTTTCTATTATTGGAGGTGTGGTGTGCCACCTTTCTCTTCCTTTTTTGAGCTTTTGCCCATTGGATGTGCAATTTGTGTTGAATCTTTATGGGCTATATACAACAGTAAAATTAAGAAAGTCCCTCATAACTGTAATTACATTGTAATAATGCATGCAGTATGACAGAAGAAAACTGATAACCTTCCTATGCTATACAACCCATTATAAATAACAAAACTGTATCTTGATACAAGCTTAGTAAAATTACTCTGGGGCAAATTTGTTTTTGTTTTTTCAATTATTTTGGCAAATATTTAAATTGGGTTTTTTTATTATAGATGTAATTCTTGTTGGATTAGCTAACATAATCCAACATAAACAAGGGAAATTATGTAGTCCTTTATGTATTTATTAAGTTAAATTTCTCAGTGAGCTGGTGAGTGAGCAGGATTCAAGCATAGTCTGATGCATTATATAAGTTGAAAAACCCATGAAATTGCTTGATGAAAGCAATTTTCTTACCTATTTATACATGAAGTTTGGGCACTATGAGGAGATTGGCCGTTTTTTCAAATAGCTAATCGACTTGGGTGGGACATTCTCATTCTAGAATCTGTAAACTGTAAAAGTACAAACATGCAATAGCTCCTTTAAGAAGCTATTTCTACCTGATCTAAACCCCACACAATTTCTTTGGTTGGTGGAATGGAAGGTAGTCAGCTTGATTCAGGTTGATTCATTTATGCACTCTCTGCAAGAATTGTACCTTAAATGGTAAAACAGCTTGTCAGAAGGCAGTACCCTTAAAGGGACATATTCGTATACATGGATCTCTGAGCAGAAATAGTGTCTGGTCACCACTGGTCATGTGACCTTGTAATCCACCTTCATGATGAAGGTGCTGTAACGCCTTGCATTTCTCGGGACAATGAGAGAATGTAATTTAATACTGGCTGCTCAGAGCTCAGCGCTATCAGGTCAATATGTACACGTCACGTGGCAAAAATCGAGGCCCTGGGAGAACAGCATGATCATTACCAAACTAATCACCAACACGATGACAGAACAGTGTGAAATGTCTCATCCATGCTCTCCCGAAACACTTTTGAAAGCCATATCAAGAGCATTCGTCAAACTTTGGAAAATAAAACTTTCTCTCATTTGATCTTAGCACTAATTTAATAGAATTCATCAGTGGACAAAAGGGCCTTTTATGCTGAAAAGCTTTAATGCTGCGCTATTTTTAACTACATGCATCTTGCAGCATTTACAGTCAATGTGAAACCATTTCAATGGTTAATTCATTTCATTATGAAGGTCAGTTGTGTTAATTGCTTTTTGTTCTTTTCTATGTTCATAGTCATATTTGTGCTTATGTCTTATGTTAGTTGACTTTTATGTCTTTTAAAAGGTTAGTTCAGGGTTGGACTAAATCTAAAATATCTTAAACTGTGTTCCGAAAATGGTCTTACAGGCTTGGAACGACATAAGGGTGAGTTATTAATTACATAATTTTCATTTTTGGGTCAACTAACCATCTAAGAGTTAAGTCTCCTTGTCTCTATCTATCTCTTGTTCAGTGTCTAGCCTGTAACAGAAGTCTTTGTGGTTGACCAAACTGATCATCTGACTGCAGTTAATGTAAGAGTGTGATGTAGCAACTGGCGTCTGAAGAGCTGCTTCGAGAAAGGAATAAATCCGAAAATCTGTGATCATACCACATCCCTGCTGTGTAGAAATGGTGAGGCTTGAACCAAAAGTACGATCAAATAAATGTACATTTTTCTAAATAATTGATTTGATTTGATACTTGATTTGAGCAAGTATCTATTGGTGTAAAATAAAAAGAAATGATATTGTATTTGCATTATATTTAAAGCATTTAACTTTTTTAAAACTTTCTTTAAAGACCTCAAAGTTGAACATTTCCCCCTCCCTCTCTCTAACACACACAATGCCTCCAAAGGGCCTGTTTTGACTTTGAAATCTTTTGCAACAGCTTGTGTTGCCTAGCAATAAAATATTTCTTTCCTTCATTGAACTTGTGTCTAAAGAATTAGTTAAAAGGTGAGAACTGTGAGAGGACACTTTTTCTTTACTATTCTAAGTAGCTCTTTAAGCGCTACCAAATTTGCACAATAGTGCTAAATAACACATAAAAACTGTCACAAGCCTTGCTCAAATACCTGTGTATGTTATTAGAAACTGTACGAACAGCAAGAGGCGCAGCAGCACAGGTCTCTGTACCATCAGCTATTCCTCCTGACCACACTGGAGCTAATGGACTGCTAGTGAAGCCTTCCTCAACACAACATATTCTGAATGTCTCTCTCTGCTCACAGCTTGGGATTGATTCCAATTAGTGATTCTTTAAAAAAAAAAAAGTATTGATTCACTTGTATTGAAACTCTGGATTCTGATAGAGGGCCATGAGACTTAGACCTGAGTGCAAAAATGGAGGCTCTAGATCCTTCCTGAGCTGAGACATTGCGATCCCACGTAGCATTTATCCCATTATAAACCACTATTTTTATAATGGGATAAATGCTACTTGGGATTGCAATATCTCAGCTCAGGAAGGGTCTAGAGCCTCATTTTGCACTCAGGTCTAAGTCTTATGGCCTTCTATAAGATCCAGAGTTTCAAGAAGATCAGAGAAACTCAAAATTTAGACCCCCAAAAAAACGACAGTGTTACCCCTTTTGTTTTTGTTTTTGGGTCCAAATTTTGAGTTTCTCAGATATTCTTGAAACTCTGGATTCTGATAGATGGCCATGAGACTTAGACCTGAGTGCAAAAATGGAGGCTCTAGACCCTTCCAGAGCGGAGATATGGACATAGCACGTAGCATTTATCCCTTTACAAAAATAGTGGTTTATAATGGGATAAATGCTACGTGGGATCTCAATATCTCAGCTCTGGAAGGGTCTGAGACTCCATTTTTGCACTCAGGTCTAAGTCTCATGGTCCTCTATCAGAATCCAGAGTTTTGAGAAGATTGGAGAAACCTTTTTTTTGCACCAAAAAAAACAACAAAAAAAACATAAGGGGTACCACTGTCGTTTTTTTTTTTTGGGTTGAAATTTTGAGTTTCTCTGATCTTCTTGAAACTCTGGATTCTGATAGAGGGCCATCAAACATAGACCTGAGTGCAAAAATGGAGGCTCTTGACACTTCCAGAGCTGAGATATTGAGATTTTTATAATGGCATAAATGCTACGTGGGATCTCAATATCTCAGCTCTGGAAGGGTCTAGAGACTCCATTTTTGCACTCAGGTCTAAATCTCATGGCCCTCTATCAGAATCCAGAGTTTGAGAAGATTGGAGAAACTTTTTTTTTGCACCAAAAAAAAAATCATAAGGGGTACCACTGTCGTTTTTTTTTTGAGTCGAAATTTTGAGTTTCTCTGATCTTCTTGAAACTCTGGATTCTGAAAGAGGGCCATGAGACTTAGACCTGAGTGCAAAAATGGAGGCTGTATAGACCCTTCCAGAGCTGAGATATTGAGATTTTTATAATGGCATAAACGCTATTTGGGATCTCAATATCTCAGCTCTGGAAGGGTCTAGAGACTCCATTTTAGCACTCAGGTCTTAGACTCATGGCTCTCTATCAGAATCCAGAGTTTTAAGAAGATTGGAGAAACTTTTTTTTTGCACCAAAAAAAAAACAAAAACAAAAGGGGTACCACTGTCGTTTTTTTTGGGTTCGAAATTTTGCGTTTCTCTGATCTTCTTGAAACTCTGAATTCTGATAGAGGGCCATGAAACTTAGACCTGAGTGCAAAAATGGAGGCTCTTGACACTTCCAGAGCTGAGATATTGAGATTTTTATAATGGCATAAATGCTACGTGTTATCTCAATATCTAAACTCTGGAAGGGTCTAGAGACTCCATTTTTGCACTCAGGTCTAAATCTCATGGCCCTCTATCAGAATCCAGAGTTTTGAGAAGATTGGAGAAAATTTTTTTTTGCACCAAAAAAAAAAAACAAACATAAGGGGTACCACTGTCGTTTTTTTTTGGGGTCGAAATTTTGAGTTTCTCTGATCTTCTTGAAACTCTGGATTCTGATAGAGGGCCATGAAATTTAGACCTGAGTGCAAAAATGGCGGCTCTAGACCCTTCCAGAGCTGAGATATTGAGATTTTTATAATGGCATAAACGCTATGTGGGATCTTAATATCTCAGCTCTGGAAGGGTCCAGAGACTCAATTTTAGCACTCAGGTCTAAGACTCATGGCTCTCTATCAGAATCCAGAGTTTTGAGAAGTTTGGAGAATCTTTTTTTTTTGCACCAAAAAAAATCGTAAGGGGTACCACTGTCGTTTTTTATTTTTGGGGTGAAATTTTGAGTTTCTCTGATCTTCTTGAAACTCTGGATTCTGAAAGAGGGCCATGAGACTTAGACCTGAGTGCAAAAATGGAGGCTGTATAGACCCTTCCAGAGCTGAGATATTGAGATTTTTATAATGGCATAAACGCTATGTGGGATCTCAATATCTCAGCTCTGGAAGGGTCTAGAGACTCCATTTTTAGCACTCAGGTCTTAGACTCATGGCTCTCTATCAGAATCCAGAGTTTTGAGAGATTGGAGAAACTTTTTTTTTGCACCAAAAAAACAAAAAAAAAAACAAAAGGGGTACCACTGTCGTTTTTTTTTTGGGTCGAAATTTTGAGTTTTTCTGATCTTCTTGAAACTCTGGATTCTGATAGAGGGCCATGAAACTTAGACCTGAGTGCAAAAATGGAGGCTCTTGACACTTCCAGAGCTGAGATATTGAGATTTTTATAATGGCATAAATGCTACGTGGGATCTCAATATCTCAGCTCTGGAAGGGTCTAGAGACTCCATTTTTGCACTCAGGTCTAAATCTCATGGCCCTCTATCAGAATCCAGAGTTTTGAGAAGATTGGAGAAACTTTTTTTTTGCACCCAAAAAAAAAATCATAAGGGGTACCACTGTCGTTTTTTTTTGGGGTCGAAATTTTGAGTTTCTCTGATCTTCTTTAAAGTCTGGATTCTGATAGAGGGCCATGAGACTTAGACCTGAGTGCAAAAATGGAGGCTCTTGACACTTCCAGAGCTGAGATATTGAGATTTTTATAATGGCATAAACGCTATGTGGGATCTCAATATTTCAACTCTGGAAGGGTCTAGAGACTCCATTTTAGCACTCAGGTCTAAGACTCATGGCTCTCTATCAGAATCCAGAGTTTTGAGAAGTTTGGAGAATCTTTTTTTTGCACCCAAAAAAAAATCATAAGGGGTACCACTGTCGTTTTTTTTTGGGTCGAAATTTTGAGTTTCTCTGATCTTCTTGAAAGTCTGGATTCTGATAGAGGGCCATGAGACTTAGACCTGAGTGCAAAAATGTAGGCTCTAGACACTTCCAGAGCTGAGATATTGAGATTTTTATAATGGCATAAATGCTACGTGGGATCTCAATATCTCAGCTCTGGAAGGGTCTTAGAGACTCCATTTTTGCACTCAGGTCTAAATCTCATGGCCCTCTATCAGAATCCAGAGTTTTGAGAAGATTGAGAGAAACTTTTTTTTGCACCAAAAAAAAAACATAAGGGGTACCACTGTCGTTTTTTTTTTTTGGTCGACATTTTGAGTTTCTCTGATCTTCTTGAAACTCTGGATTCTGATAGAGGGCCATGAAACTTAGACCTGAGTGCAAAAATGGAGGCTCTAGACCCTTCCAGAGCTGAGATATTGAGATATTTATAATGGCTCAATATCTCAGTATGTCATAAATATCATAAATATCTCAATATCTCAGCTCTGGAAGGGTCTAGAGACTCCATTTTTGCACTCAGGTCTATATCTCATGGCCCTCTATCAGAATCCAGAGTTTTGAGAAGATTGGAGAAACTTTTTTTTTGCACCAAAAAAAAAAAAAAACATAAGGGGTACCACTGTCGTTTTTTTTTCGGGTCAAAATTTTGATTTTCTTGAAACTCTGGATTCTGATAGAGGGCCATTTGACTTAGATCTGAGTGCAAAAATGGAGGCTCTAGACCCTTCCAGAGCTGAGATATTGAGATTTTCACGTAGCATTTATGCCATTGTAAATATCTCAATATCTCAGCTCTGTATGCCATTATAAATATCTAAATATCTCAGCTCTGGAAGGGTCTAGAGCCTCCATTTTTGCACTCAGATCTAAGTCCCATGGCCCTCTATCAGAATCCAGAGTTTCAAGAAAATCAAAATTTTGACCCGAAAAAAAAACGTAAGGGGTACCACTGTCGTTTTTTTTTCGGGTCAAAATTTTGATTTTCTTGAAACTCTGGATTCTGATAGAGGGCCATGTGACTTAGATCTGAGTGCAAAAATGGAGGCTCTAGACCAGGGGTCGGGAACCTTTTACCAAGAAGAGCCAAACAAACAAAACAAAATTGAGAAATTTTTCAAAAGAGCCAGAGCAAAGTTTACACTCGTATATTAGACAATTTGCAACAGTAATATATAATAACAACAGTAGTAATATACGACTTGCACTGGTAGCAGTTCTGGTAGTTATATAACGTTACAACAACACTGTTTTTTTGTGTTTGTGTGTGTGTGTGGGGAGGGGGTGTTTGACTAGCTCTCGCGAGGCACATACGCGCGTGCATGACAGCTCTCTGCCATGCACGCGCCGTGCGCTATGTATGTTATGCGCGCAGTATGTTCTATCTTGCTCTAGATTCCGGGAGATTTTAACAAATTTTCGGGCATCAGGGAGACGCTATCATCAATATGCGGGAATCTCCCGGAACTTCCGGGAGATTTTGTTCACTGACATGCTGGTTTCTAGCACACTGGACGAGAAGCGCAGCGCCTCATTTAAAATTCAAACACTTTATTCTCTAGGACTCCTAGACTAGGAGTGTACACCGGTGACCGGCGGCAGTGGCACATTCAGTCTCTGTCCGCGGCGCCCAGCAACGGCTCAGGACCTTGTTCAAAATCCTGCCTCGCCACAGAGCGCATTTACATAGTTTTATATACAGTTTTATACTTTTATTTGTGTCAAACGGTCGTTAATGTAAATACTGACTTCACCGTGTGCTGCAATAGGCTACTTTTACATTCATTTTCAGAAATCAGCTGCTTAAATGAAAATTGCTGAGGAAAATTGCTGAGGTAAAGTGTTCTGCAGACTTAGCAACGATTGTATTTAATTGTACAGTACAATTATAACATAGGACAGACATTATTTTAATTCCATAATGTCCTTAAACATAACAATATTGCCGGCCATAAACTGAGAAAGTGCCGCGTCCGGTGCCTCTTTCCTAGACGCGCGCGCGCTTCTCGTTCGGTGTGCGATACTTCTGTCCTAGACGCGGCGCGCGCTTCTCGTGCGGTGTGCGACCCTCTTATGACACCACACAAATTGAGAAACGGGCATCATAAACAAG
Source organism: Hybognathus amarus (assembly GCA_030378365.1). Classification (NCBI taxonomy): domain Eukaryota; kingdom Metazoa; phylum Chordata; class Actinopteri; order Cypriniformes; family Leuciscidae; genus Hybognathus; species Hybognathus amarus. Next base: position 128,412 of record JAQIUQ010003423.1, read on the forward strand.
TGATTAGCAAGTGCTGCATGGTGCATCTCAAATTGTCTCTTAATATTTTACTTTTTGAGAGCCTTTTTCAGTCAACATTTGAAAATTAGGAGAGCCATATAAAATCCTGAAAAGAGCCATATATGGCTCGCGAGCCATAGGTTCCCGACCCCTGCTCTAGACCCTTCCAGAGCTGAGATATTGAGATTTCACGTAGCATTTATGCCATTGTAAATATCTCAATATCTCAGCTCTGTATGCCATTATAAATATCTAAATATCTCAGCTCTGGAAGGGTCTAGAGCCTCCATTTTTGCACTCAGATCTAAGTCCCATGGCCCTCTATCGGAATCCAGAGTTTCAAGAAAATCAAAATTTTAGACCCGAAAAAAAAAAAACGACAGTGGTACCCCTTACGTTTTTTTTTCGGGTCAAAATTTAGATTTTCTTGAAACTCTGGATTCTGATAGAGGGCCATGTGACTTAGATCTGAGTGCAAAAATGGAGGCTCTAGACCCTTCCAGAGCTGAGATATTGAGATTTCACGTAGCATTTATGCCATTGTAAATATCTCAATATCTCAGCTCTGTATGCCATTATAAATATCTAAATATCTCAGCTCTGGAAGGGTCTAGAGCCTCCATTTTTGCACTCAGATCTGAGTCCCATGGCCCTCTATCAGAATCCAGAGTTTCAAGAAAATCAAAATTTTGACCCGAAAAAAAAACGTAAGGGGTACCACTGTCGTTTTTTTTTTTTGAGGTCAAAATTTTGATTTCTTGAAACTCTGGATTCTGATAGAGGCCATGTGACTTAGACCTGAGTGCAAAAATGGAGGCTCTAGACCCTTCCAGAGCTGAGATATTGAGATTTCACGTAGCATTTATGCCATTGTAAATATCTCAATATCTCAGCTCTGTATGCCATTATAAATATCTAAATATCTCAGCTCTGGAAGGGTCTAGAGCCTCCATTTTTGCACTCAGATCTAAGTCCCATGGCCCTCTATCAGAATCCAGAGTTTCAAGAAAATCAAAATTTTTGACCCAAAAAAAAAAACGACAGTGGTACCCCTTACGTTTTTTTTCGGTGCAAAATTAAAGATTTTCTTGAAAACTCTGGATTCTGATAGAGGGCCATGTGACTTAGATCTGAGTGCAAAAATGGAGGCTCTGAGACCCTTCCAGAGCTGAGATATTGAGATCTCACGTAGCATTTATGCCATTGTAAATATCTCAATATCTCAGCTCTGTATGCCATTATAAATATCTCAATATCTCAGCTCTGGAAGGGTCTAGAGCCTCCATTTTTGCACTCAGATCTTAGTCCCATGGCCCACTATCAGAATCCAGAGTTTCAAGAAAATCAAAACTTTTGACCCGAAAAAAAAAAACGACAGTGGTACCCCTTACGTTTTTTTTTTTGGTGAGAAATTTAGATTTTCTTGAAACTCTGGATTCTGATAGAGGGCCATGTGACTTAGATCTAAGTCCAAAAATGGAGGCTCTAGACCCTTCCAGAGCTGAGATATTGAGATTCACGTAGCATTTATGCCATTGTAAATATCTCAATATCTCAGCTCTGTATGCCATGATAAATATCTAAATATCTCAGCTCTGGAAGGGTCTAGAGCCTCCATTTTTGCACTCAGATCTAAGTCCCATGGCCCTCTAATCAGAATCCAGAGTTTCAAGAAAATCGAGAAACTTTTGATTCCACAAAAAAAAAAACGTAAGGGGTACCACTTATGTTTTTTTTCGTGCAGAAAATTTTGATTTTCTTGAAACTCTGGATTCTGATAGAGGGCCATGTGACTTAGATCTGAGTGCAAAATGGAGGCTCTAATACCTTCCAGAGCTGAGATATTGAGAATTTCACTAGCATTTATGCCATTGTAAATATCTCAATATCTCAGCTCTGTATGCCATTATAAATATCTCATAATATCTCAGCTCTGGAAGGGTCTAGAGCCTCCATTTTTGCACTCAGATCTAAGTCCCATGGCCCTCTATCAGAATCCAGAGTTTCAAGAAATTCAAAATTTTGATGCACAAAAAAACGACAGTGGTACCCCTTACGTTTTTTCTTTTTTTTTTGGGTGCAAAGTATGTAGTTTCTCTGATAACTCTGGATTCTGATGAGGGCCATGTGACTTAGATCTGTGTGCAAAAATGAAGGCTCTAGACCCTTCCAGAGCTGAGATATTGAGAATATTCACGTAGCATTTATGCCATTGTAAATATCTCAATATCTCAGCTCTGTATGCCATTATAAATATCTTCAATATCTCAGCTCTGGAAGGGTCTAGAGCCTCCATTTTTGCACTCAGATCTAAGTCCCATGGCCCTCTATCAGAATCCAGAGTTTCAAGAAATCAAAATTTTATCTGCACAAAAAAAAAACGTAAGGGGTACCACTGTACGTTTTTTTTTTGGGTCAAAATTTTGATTTTCTTGAAACTCTGGATTCTGATAGAGGGCCAAGTGACTTAGATCTGAGTGCAAAATGGAGGCTCTAGACCCTTCCAGAGCTGAGATATTGAGATTTCACGTAGCATTTATGGCTCGAAATATCTCAGTATGTCAGCTATATATGCCATCATAAATATCTCAATATCTCAGCTCTGGAAGGGTCTAGAGCCTCCATTTTTGCACTCAGGTCTTAGTCCCATGGCCCTCAATCAGAATCCAGAGTTTCAAGAAAATTGGAGAAACTTTTTTCTTGCACAAAAAAAAACGACAGTGGTACCCCTTATGTTTTTGTTTTTTTTGGTGCAAAAAAGTTTTCTCAAAACTCTGGATTCTGATAGAGGGCCATGGGACTTAGACCTGAGTGCAAAAATGGAGGCTCTAGACCCTTCCAGAGCTGAGATATTGAGTTTCACGTAGCATTTATGCCATGGCTCAATATCTCAGTATGTCAGCTATATATGCCATTATAAATATCTCAATATCTCAGCTCTGGAAGGGTCTAGAGCCTCCATTTTGCACTCAGGTCTTAAGTCCCATGGCCCTCAATCAGAATCCAGAGTTTCAAGAAAATTGGAGAAACTTTTTTTTGACACAAAAAAAAAAACGACAGTGGTACCCCTTATGTTTTTGTTTTTTTGGTGCAAAAATTAAAGTTTCTCCAATAACTCTGGATTCTGATAGAGGGCCATGGGACTTAGACCTGAGTGCAAAAATGGAGGCTCTAGACCCTTCCAGAGCTGAGATATTGAGATATTTATAATGGCTCAATATCTCAGCTATGTCATAGATATCTCATAAATATCTAAATATCTCAGCTCTGGAAGGGTCTAGAGCCTCCATTTTTGCACTCAGGTCTTAGTCCCATGGCCCTCTAATCAGAATCCAGAGTTTCAAGAAAATTGGAGAAACTTTTTTTTTCGCACAAAAAAAACGACAGTGGTACCCCTTATGTTTTTTTTTGTTTGGTGCAAAAAAAATTTTCTCCGATAACTCTGGATTCTGATAGAGGGCCATGAGACTTAGATCTGAGTGCAAAAATGGAGGCTCTAGACCCTTCCAGAGCTGAGATATTGAGATATTTATAATGGCTCAATATCTCAGTATGTCAGTAAATATCTCATAAATATCTCAATATCTCAGCTCTGGAAGGGTCTAGAGCCTCCATTTTGCACTCAGGTCTTAGTCCCATGGCCCTCAATCAGAATCCAGAGTTTCAAGAAAATTGGAGAAACTTTTTTTTTTGCACAAAAAAAAAACGACAGTGGTACCCCTTATGTTTGTTTTTTTTTGGTGCAAAAATAAGTTTCTCCAATAACTCTGGATTCTGATAGAGGGCCATGGGACTTAGACCTGAGTGCAAACATGGAGGTCTCAGACCCTTCCAGAGCTGAGATATTGAGAATATTTATAATGGCTCAATATCTCAGTATGTCATAAATATCTCATAAATATCTCAATATCTCAGCTCTGGAAGGGTCTAGAGCCTCCATTTTTGCACTCAGGTCTTAGTCCCATGGCCCTCAATCAGAATCCAGAGTTTCAAGAAAATTGGAGAAACTTTTTTTTTGCACAAAAAAAAAAACGACAGTGGTACCCCTTATGTTTTTTTTTTTTTTTTTTTGGTGCAAAAAAAGTTTCTCCAATAACTCTGGATTCTGATAGAGGGCCATGGGACTTAGACCTGAGTGCAAAAATGGAGGCTCTAGACCCTTCCAGAGCTGAGATATTGAGAATATTTATGCAATGGCTCAATATCTCAGTATGTCATAAATATCTCATAAATATCTAAATATCTCAGCTCTGGAAGGGTCTAGAGCCTCCATTTTTGCACTCAGGTCTAAGTCCCATGGCCCTCAATCAGAATCCAGAGTTTCAAGAAAATTGGAGAAACTTTTTTTTGCACAAAAAAAAAACGACAGTGGTACCCCTTATGTTTTTTTTTTTTTTGGTGCAAAAATAAGTTTCTCCAATAACTCTGGATTCTGATAGAGGGCCATGGGACTTAGACCTGAGTGCAAAAATGGAGGCTCTAGACCCTTCCAGAGCTGAGATATTGAGATATTTATAATGGCTCAATATCTCAGTATGCTCATAAATATCTCATAAATATCTCAATATCTCAGCTCTGGAAGGGTCTAGAGCCTCCATTTTTGCACTCAGGTCTTAGTCCCATGGCCCTCAATCAGAATCCAGAGTTTCAAGAAAATTGGAGAAACTTTTTTTTGCACAAAAAAAAACGACAGTGGTACCCCTTATGTTTTTTTTTTTTTTGGTGCAAAAAAAAGTTTCTCCAATAACTCTGGATTCTGATAGAGGGCCATGGGACTTAGACCTGAGTGCAAAAATGGAGGCTCTAGACCCTTCCAGAGCTGAGATATTGAGATATTTATAATGGCTCAATATCTCAGTATGTCATAAATATCTCATAAATATCTCAATATCTCAGCTCTGGAAGGGTCTAGAGCCTCCATTTTTGCACTCAGGTCTTATTCCCATGGCCCTCAATCAGAATCCAGAGTTTCAAGAAAATTGGAGAAACTTTTTTTTTGCACAAAAAAAAAAACGACAGTGGTACCCCTTATGTTTTTTTTTTTGGTGCAAAAAAAAAGTTTCTCCAATAACTCTGGATTCTGATAGAGGGCCATGGGACTTAGACCTGAGTGCAAAAATGGAGGCTCTAGACCCTTCCAGAGCTGAGATATTGAGATATTTATAATGGCTCAATATCTCAGTATGTCATAAATATCTCATAAATATCTCAATATCTCAGCTCTGGAAGGGTCTAGAGCCTCCATTTTTGCACTCAGGTCTTATTCCCATGGCCCTCAATCAGAATCCAGAGTTTCAAGAAAATTGGAGAAACTTTTTTTTTGCACAAAAAAAAAACGACAGTGGTACCCCTTATGTTTTTGTTTTTTTTGGTGCAAAAAAAAAGTTTCTCCAATAACTCTGGATTCTGATAGAGGGCCATGGGACTTAGACCTGAGTGCAAAAATGGAGGCTCTAGACCCTTCCAGAGCTGAGATATTGAGATATTTATAATGGCTCAATATCTCAGTATGTCATAAATATCTCATAAATATCTCAATATCTCAATATCTCAGCTCTGGAAGGGTCTAGAGCCTCCATTTTTGCACTCAGGTCTTATTCCCATGGCCCTCAATCAGAATCCAGAGTTTCAAGAAAATTGGAGAAACTTTTTTTTTGCACAAAAAAAAAATCGACAGTGGTACCCCTTATGTTTTTTCTTTTTTGGTGCAAAAAAAAAGTTTCTCCAATAACTCTGGATTCTGATAGAGGGCCATGGGACTTAGACCTGAGTGCAAAAATGGAGGCTCTAGACCCTTCCAGAGCTGAGATATTGAGATATTTATAATGGCTCAATATCTCAGTATGTCATAAATATCTCATAAATATCTCAATATCTCAGCTCTGGAAGGGTCTAGAGCCTCCATTTTTGCACTCAGGTCTTAGTCCCATGGCCCTCAATCAGAATCCAGAGTTTCAAGAAAATTGGAGAAACTTTTTTTTTGCACAAAAAAAAAACGACAGTGGTACCCCTTATGTTTTTTTTTTTTTTTGGTGCAAAAATAAGTTTCTCCAATAACTCTGGATTCTGATAGAGGGCCATGGGACCTAGACCTGAGTGCAAAAATGGAGGCTCTAGACCCTTCCAGAGCTGAGATATTGAGATATTTATAATGGCTCAATATCTCAGTATGTCATAAATATCTCATAAATATCTCAATATCTCAGCTCTGGAAGGGTCTAGAGCCTCCATTTTTGCACTCAGGTCTTATTCCCATGGCCCTCAATCAGAATCCAGAGTTTCAAGAAAATTGGAGAAACTTTTTTTTTGCACAAAAAAAAAAAAAACGACAGTGGTACCCCTTATGTTTTTTTTTTTTTTGCAAAAAAAAAAAGTTTCTCCAATAACTCTGGATTCTGATAGAGGGCCATGGGACTTAGACCTGAGTGCAAAAATGGAGGCTCTAGACCCTTCCAGAGCTGAGATATTGAGATATTTATAATGGCTCAATATCTCAGTATGTCATAAATATCTCATAAATATCTCAATATCTCAGCTCTGGAAGGGTCTAGAGCCTCCATTTTTGCACTCAGGTCTTATTCCCATGGCCCTCAATCAGAATCCAGAGTTTCAAGAAAATTGGAGAAACTTTTTTTTTTGCACAAAAAAAAACGACAGTGGTACCCCTTATGTTTTTTTTTTTTTGCAAAAAAAAAGTTTCTCCAATAACTCTGGATTCTGATAGAGGGCCATGGGACTTAGACCTGAGTGCAAAAATGGAGGCTCTAGACCCTTCCAGAGCTGAGATATTGAGATATTTATAATGGCTCAATATCTCAGTATGTCATAAATATCTCATAAATATCTCAATATCTCAGCTCTGGAAGGGTCTAGAGCCTCCATTTTTGCACTCAGGTCTTAGTCCCATGGCCCTCAATCAGAATCCAGAGTTTCAAGAAAATTGGAGAAACTTTTTTTTTGCACAAAAAAAAACGACAGTGGTACCCCTTATGTTTTTTTTTTTTTTTTGCAAAAAAAAAGTTTCTCCAATAACTCTGGATTCTGATAGGGCCATGGGACTTAGACCTGAGTGCAAAAATGGAGGCTCTAGACCCTTCCAGAGCTGAGATATTGAGATATTTATAATGGCTCAATATCTCAGTATGTCATAAATATCTCATAAATATCTCAATATCTCAGCTCTGGAAGGGTCTAGAGCCTCCATTTTTGCACTCAGGTCTTATTCCCATGGCCCTCAATCAGAATCCAGAGTTTCAAGAAAATTGGAGAAACTTTTTTTTTGCACAAAAAAAAACGACAGTGGTACCCCTTATGTTTTTTTTTTTGTGCAAAAAAAAAAGTTTCTCCAATAACTCTGGATTCTGATAGAGGGCCATGGGACTTAGACCTGAGTGTAAAAATGGAGGCTCTAGACCCTTCCAGAGCTGAGATATTGAGATATTTATAATGGCTCAATATCTCAGTATGTCATAAATATCTCATAAATATCTCAGATATCTCAGCTCTGGAAGGGTCTAGAGCCTCCATTTTTGCACTCAGGTCTTAGTCCCATGGCCCTCAATCAGAATCCAGAGTTTCAAGAAAATTGGAGAAACTTTTTTTTTGCACAAAAAAAACGACAGTGGTACCCCTTATGTTTTTTTTTTTTGGTGCAAAAAAAAGTTTCTCCAATAACTCTGGATTCTGATAGAGGCCATGGGACTTAGACCTGAGTGCAAAAATGGAGGCTCTAGACCCTTCCAGAGCTGAGATATTGAGATATTTATAATGGCTCAATATCTCAGTATGTCATAAATATCTCATAAATATCTCAATATCTCAGCTCTGGAAGGGTCTAGAGCCTCCATTTTTGCACTTCAGGTCTTAGTCCCATGGCCCTCAATCAGAATCCAGAGTTTCAAGAAGATTGGAGAAACTTTTTTTCGCACTAAAAAAAAACGACAGTGGTACCCCTTATGTTTTTTTTTTGTGTGCAAAAAAAGTTTCTCCAATCTTCTTGAAACTCTGGATTCTGATAGAGGGCCATGGGACTTAGACCTGAGTGCAAAAATGGAGGCTCTAGACCCTTCCAGAGCTGAGATATTAAGATATTTATAATGGCTCAATATCTCTGTATGTCATAAATATCTCAGAAATATCTCAATATCTCAGCTCTGGAAGGGTCTAGAGCCTCCATTTTTTGCACTCAGGTCTTATTCCCATGGCCCTCAATCAGAATCCAGAGTTTCAAGAAGATTGGAGAAACTTTTTTTCGCACTAAAAAAAAAAAAACGAACAGTGGTACCCCTTATGTTTTTTTTTTTTGTGTGCGAAAAAAAAAAGTTTCTCCAATCTTCTTGAAACTCTGGATTCCTGATAGAGGCATGGGGACTTAAACCTGAGTGCAAAAATGGAGGCTCTAGACCCTTCCAGAGCTGAGATATTGAGATATTTATAATGGCTCAATATCTCAGTATGTCATAAATATCTCATAAATATCTCAATATCTCAGCTCTGGAAGGGTCTAGAGCCTCCATTTTTGCACTCAGGTCTAAGTCCCATGGCCCTCTATCAGAATCCAGAGTTATATTAACTTCAGGAAAAAATCAGAGTTATATTAAACAATGTCCTGACCCTTCAAACTTTATATTGGCAGTAAATGGTTGTTTCTGTTTTGAAAGTCCATAAAAGTGCATCTATCCATGATACAAGTGAATCTATCCATTCATAAAAGTGCATCTATCCATAAAAAATATATATTAATATAAAATATATAAAAAAAGTTTTCAAAAATGCGCTTTAGATTTAAGTCAAATCCATAAAGTTTTAAATATGGATATATTTATCTCCATCTTCCTCATTACTCCACATAAAGTCAACATCTGAGATATTTTCATCAGCTATATGTTCAAGCACTTCAGAACTGTATATTCTGCACATGAAAAAGTTTCAAAAATGTATCGGTACTGTGATATATATTTCTTTTATAAAAGAAATTTCAATTAGCATCACTGAAAATGTGACTTCACATTAGACAAATTAAAAAAAATCTTGATTTAAAACGTGCAATTCTACAGTCGATTTTTAACTTTAATTAAGTTCAATCTTTCTATTTTACATACAAACTATGAAAATACTGGCAAAAATATATACAAAATGTAAATACACCTTAGAAAATGTTGCTTGCTTCTGTGTTTGGAGTGAAATGCTGCCATGCATCTCTTCAATGTAGAGTTTATTTATATATATATATATATATATATATATATATATATATATATATATATATATATATATATATATATATATATATATATATATATATAACTACATGCAGAGTTTTACTGGCATTTGATTGGATGACAAACATCCAATCTCATGGACTGCAGGCTTTAAACTAGGTGAAATGCTCCAAAGTTAAAAAAGGGGGCTGACATGTGATGTCCATTGTAATGAACACAGGGTCTGAATGGGTTAAATAAATACATTACATTATATTAAGCTTATTTCTCCAAAATGTAAAAACTAAAAGTCATTTCTGGCCGTTTCTCTTATAATGCGCTACTCCACACATGATAACTTATTATAACGATCAGCACAATGCATGATGGTATGTAGGGCTTGGGTTAGTGACCATCGGTTGCACACTACTTTCCAAAATGCATTCTGGGATACATTGAGTGGACTATATAGGGTATAATAATCATCACTATACATTCTGACAGCACTATAAAATGGTATGCTCACTATATAGTCCACTATATAGTGAGTAGTGGGTGATTTAGGACACAGCAAGTGTCAAGTCGTGCTGAATAGAATTTAGATGTCGTGTGGTTTACTTGTAGCTCCTTATCTTTCATCACAATGTGTAAGCAGACCCAACATAACGGCATTATTCCAGGGAAAAAAACGCATCTGTGACTGGAACATACATCAGAAAAGTAACTTCTATCTGTTTTCTTTCCTCCTGTGCTCCTTTCGGGCTTATTTAGATAACAAGTACGCTCCCGCTGTGAGCCTCAATGGGTTTATCTTCATCCTGGGAGGAGCCTACGCCCGCGCCACCACTATCTACGACCCAGACAAGGGCAACATCAAAGCCGGCCCCAACATGAATCACTCCAGGCAGTTCTGCAGGTTGGTCTAATGAACAGTAGATTGCGCTACGGCATGCAATAAACGATGTTCCACATTACAAATGGTGTGGCGTAAATGAAAGGAAAACGGTCTCTTGCTTTTCCTCCCCCAGTGCGGCGATCCTAGATGGGAAGATCTATGCAACGGGAGGGATTGTGAGCAGCGAGGGACCGGCGCTGGGCAACATGGAGACCTTCGACCCTTGCACCAACACGTGGACGCTACTGCAGAATCTGCCGTGTCCGCTTTTCAGACACGGATGCGTGGTTATAGAGAAGTACATTCAGAGTGGCTGAGGACAAGTTTGACTCTGGACTAGTCTAATGTCACGAACTGGCCTATAACAGCCCATCGAGCTCCAGCCAGCCAACCTGGGTGAAACGCTGTCGGACCATCGTGGTCAAGATTTAGCAAAGGATCCATAGCGTAGCTCCCCCCCTCAGGTGTCGTGCCATTGGAACGACATTCTAGGTCAGCCAAATGCATTTTTTTCTTTTTGATATTCCCTCTTCAATGTTTGAGTTGTTCTTCCCCCACATCATGTTTCTTTGAGAAGGTTCCCGTCACATTGGTAGTCATGTCATGAGCTGAGAAAATGGGATTTTGTCGTATATAAAGATCAGTTGCATCGTAAAGGGACTTTAGTAAGAAGCTTAAGGATGTCAACGCTCTCCAGCGAGGGTCACGTAACCGAGACGGGATAGAACGGAGGCCCTCCTGGACTCCAAAGCACAAAATACCAGAACCTGTGATGCCCAAAGGAGTTTCGTTTCATTTTGTTCCGAGTAAATCATTCTTTTTTTCTTTGTGGGTTTTTAATCTTTGTTTTATTCCAATCCACGAGCTTGCAGCCATGGCGGAATACAGATGGAGCAAGATGGAAGGAGAAACTTTGTATTATACGGAAGATATGTATATTTTAAAAACCAATGAAAATTGTGTATAAATGTTTTTAGAAAAATTCAACGAATTGAACAATGTCTGTAAATCTGTACCCTAATGGAACAATTTACGTTATTAATGCTGAAATACATATCCAGAATTCTAAAGAAACATGTTGACTAGTCATTTACATAGAGCTGACCAAGAAATGTCCCTTAAAGGGATAGTTTGGCCAAAAAGTGATATTTAAACCATGCATTACTCACCCTCAAGCCGTTCGAGATGCATATGTCAATCTTGTTTCAGACGAACACATTTTGCAGTTATTTTGGAAAATGTCTTAGACCCTTCAGTGGATATAATATGAAGAAATGGGTCCAGCTCCTTCAAGTCCCAAAAATGTGCATAAATCCTTCACAATAGTCATCCGTCCGGCTCCAGTGGGATAAACGAAGGCCTTCTGAAGGTAATCCGTGCGCTATTGTCGTAAAAATAAAAATGTCGTAAAAACATGTTAAAGTTTTAAAAATGTAACATGTTTAAAACTTTATAAATGAAAATATCTGACTTCCGACAACGATCGACGTACGTTCACGGGGATGGAAGTTGGCGTACGTAGCATAGGAACCGTCATGACGTCGCCAGAACCGTCGCGACGATCGTTGCCGGAAGTCAGATATTTTCATTTATAAAGTTTAAATATATATTTTTTTTACGACAATACCGCACAGATTACCCTCAGAAGGCCTTCGTTTGTCACCCTGGAGCCGGATGGATTACTTTTGTGAAGGATTTATGCACATTTTGGGACTTGAAGCAGTGGCGGATGCAGAACGTCACAAATGGGTGGGCCTGGATTAAGTCGAGGTGGGCCAGAATCGAGGGTTTCTAGATTTCTTATTAGCTTACTACTAGATAGGCTATATTTATGGAGATGAGAAATAAAAACTGCACTGTACAGCTATGATCAGCTGTTCTGTCGAGCTTTCGAAGTTATTACGGAAAGGCCGAAGCTGATCAGTTGGTTTTTGTCACATGACCTGCGGTGCGCTTGCGGCACTCTCTGAAAAGTTGAGATGTTTTCATCTCACCGCGGCATATATGCGCGCCTGGACAATCACTTTGTGGTCACGGAAAACGTGCGTCAGAAACTTGTGGTTTACGCATAATTAAAAAAGTTTTATAAAAAGAATGTATGAAACCTTATTGTAAAGTGTTAACGGAAATACAACTAGAAAATTTGCGAGATGCGTCTCGAACGAAGGGATTCAGGGAGTGTTTTTGTAACAAGAAAAGAAAACAACTCTCGGTTTCACGTTCACTGTTTTTTATTTCAGCACCTCGGACAGTCTTCTGAGGCATAAAACACCTGCAGACAGAAACAATCTCGTTTAAATTGCAGATCACACGTCGAGGACGCACGTTTTGATGCAAAACCGGGAGTTTCTGATTGCACGTTTTCCGTGACCACAAAGCGCACGTTAAGAACGTGAGCTTTAATGGCAAATCGCGCGTCCCTTGGCTGTCGAAACGCACGCGTTGACGAGTCAATCAGGATGCCTGACCACGTCTGTCGCGACAACGTTGCTTCCATTATGAGAGCGTACATTTGAAATGACAACTTGAGCGCACAAAAGAGGCGATCTGTGAACGGGCCCTATTCTTTGTCTTTCCAAGACGTGTTCATGTGAACAGTGAGCTCTCCTTGCAAGGGTGTCAAAGTCTGGACAAAATATGTACATGACATCACTGCCAGATTCAAACTGCGTTCGCTGGCGCTAAGCCAGAGATGGACGCGCTCAGCGCTTCTCATATCGTATAAAGTGTTCGGCAAACTGAATTCATTATTATTATTAAAATTAAAAAATTAAATTGTTTTTATTAATCTGTTTGGGTGGGCCACTTGTCAGTCTGGGTGGGCACGTGCCCACCCAGGCCCGCCCGTAAATCCACGCCTGACTTGAAGGAGCTGGACCCCATTTCTTCACATTATATCCACTGAAGGGTCTAAGACATTTTCTAAAATAACTGAAAATGTGTTAGTCTGAAACAAGATTGACATATGCATCTCGAACGGCTTGAGGGTGAGTAATGCATGGTTTAAATATCATTTTTGGCCGAACTATCCCTTTAAGGGTTAGTTCACGCAAAAATTTGACCAGCCATCCTAGGTGTATATTACTTTCTTCTTTCAGCTAAACAGTTTTTTTTTCATCAGTCACATATTTTTCTAGCAAAAATGCGTCTCTTCATAAGGCATTTAATAACACACTGGAGCCATATGGATTACTTTCATGATGGATGGATCACTTTTGAGTGAACTAACCTTTTAATGTTGTCATTTGAGGCTAACTTTGAGCATGCCCTTATGAAAAGCAACTTCTTACTGATTAAATCTCAATTCATTATAGAAGGTAATGTCTTTTCCATAACATTTAAAAAATCCCTGATAAATGAGTGAAGCTAGAGACTTATCGCAAAAGCTGGAGACTTTTAGAAGTCAACAAATTGCTTTTTTATTTGCTTTCCAATTTACGAACGCAGCACACGGTCCAAAATGTGCTGTAGCCCTCATAACAACTCAAGACAGGACTCGGATTAAAATGAAAACACCTAGAGAGAGTTCAATTTGCACCTTTTATTCAAGTATATCACAGCAGTTTATTTCAGAAATTACAGTAAATATATCATTTCACAAAAGAAGGACTGCAAGGAAGGACAGAACAATATGTGTGATTTTGATTTGCTTCATAAAAGTACGTACAAAAAGGAACAAAGTCTGGTAGAACTCAACAAAAATAACGTTCCCTCAACCATGTAAATCCTTAAAGGGGTATACATCTACTGATTAAATGAAATGAACTAAACATAAACCAATATTTGCAAACAAGATAAACTTCTCCAACATAAAGCATTGACTTAAACGTATCAAAACTGAACACAACTGGGTTTAGTGGGTCATATTTACCTACATGCTATTGTTCTATGGACTTCCTAATTTCAGTTAAACAATCTGAATTAAACTCTGGTCAAACGCATAGAACTACATAGACTTTCATGCCCACATTGTAACATTTTTAATGCAGGATTTAAGAGTTGATTCTCTAAAAAATATATTAGTGGTGCTTCTAAATGTGACATTTCCTTTCCACATAATGTGCCGACCAAGATTTGATTTCGATTCAGGGCCAATTACATTAGCTACGCAAATAGGCGTCTTGTGAATTGGCATCAACTGAATCATACATTTGTGTGGTCAGTATTACAGTAGTTTCATCCAATGCTCCACCATGTTGATGACACTACAGGTGATGGAGAGGGACCCGAAAACACACATCAGCCACATGAACTTCCCCTTCATCGTCTACAGTAATATTTGAAAATGAAAAAGAAGCCTAACCACCATCATCATCATCATTATATCCACCCTTATGGAATAAATATTAATGCAGCAGAGACCTGAGACCAGTAAACCCCGTTTCTGAACGTCGTGCAACACCTGCTACAAAAACGTGCTACAAATTTGCGCAACAATTAGGGCTGTGCAAAAATTAATTCGATTAATCGCATCCAAAATAAAAGTCTGTGTTTACATAATATAATTGTGTGTGCTGTATATAATTATTTTGTATATATAAATACACACACATGCATGTATATATTTAAGAAAATGTGTTATTCATATATAAAATATTTATATATATATATATATATATATATATATATATATATATATACAGAATTTAACCGCAAATAATTCTTAAATATATACATGCATGCATAGGTATTTATATATACAAAATAATTATATACAGCACACACAAATATATTATGTAAGCACAGACTTTTATTTGGATGCGATTAATCGCAATTAACTTTTGCACAGCCCTAGTAACAATGTTTCCAATTAGTTTTGCTTGAACAAAATGTTGATCATTGAATAAATAACAACTGGACAGGCAATAGCACTAAAGAAATCGTGACTGAGGGAAATTAAAAACATGAAGCTAGAAACATGGCCACTAATATAAAAATCCTGGGACGCACATGTAGAAAAACTGAAATATACAGTATATAACATTTCACCGATATCACAATGCCATTTCTTTTCTCGGCTCAAAAGCAGGACAACCCAAAAACGAAACAAACCCGAGGACTACATGACGTGCTCTCACGTACCTTAGCTTGAATTTCTGAAGGGCGCAGTGATATTACAGAGGTCAACAAATACTGTTCGTCAGTAAACAGGTCATTACTTGTGTCTCTTCGCATGAAAACAACTTGCTGAGGTAGCTGTGCTTCTGTCTCTCACACACACACACTGCAGTAGTCCAAAGCTAACTTCTAGTTTTTTTCCTTTCTTTTGCATATGTCTTAAAAAGAGTTTTCCCCTCTTTTTTCCATTTTGTTTATAGCACCGAATCCGAGACAAGGTCACAGCGACTCTTGAACCTGGATCAACGTTCTTTACAAAGCGTTGAAAGCTGAAATTTAAAGGGATACTCCATTTTTTTTGTTGGTAATAGGCTCATTTTAACACTCCCCAGAGTTAAACAGTCAGATTTTACCGTTTTCGAATCCATTCAGCCGATTTTCTGATATTTAGAAGAATATCAGTAACCAGACAGTTTCTGGTCTCATTGACTTCCATAGTATATATTTTTTCCTACTATGGAAGTCAATGAGACCAGAAACTGTCTGGTTACTGATATTCTTCTAAATATCAGAAAATCAGTCTGAATGCATTCGAAAACGGTAAAATCTCAACTGTTTAACGGTAAAATGAGCCTATTTCCAAAAAAAAAAATGGAGTATACCTTTAACACAAGTTTAAGAGGGAGTTAATGATACTTACACAACACCAAAATTGAGATATTAATGCAACAGCTAATAACCAAGGATTTAGCACAATATTAGCACAATGGAAACACTATAAACAAAAAAAATATAGTAATGCTTTACGTTAAAAAAATTCAGCACTGCCTAGACTGCCATTGTAGCCGATTTGCACATCAACGTCGCTGGTATTTGTACTCCAAATTTGTGATATTACAATATAAATGGATGGAAAATGTTTGATGGAGCAACCCACAAACCATGGAGATGTTTGAGTCGGTGACTTGAGAAGAGATTGGCAAACAATTCATTACGACATATAACAAGTCTCTTAAAACATCCGGAAAGGGTTTGTAGTGCTGTGGCTTGTCCACAAGCACCGTGGGATACTATTTCAAAGTTTAAGGCACACGCTAGGCAGTGCAATCTCCACGTAATCTACTCGTAAATCCAGAAAAATGCCCAAATAAATAAACGATAAAGCCCATGAGCTACTCCCACGGGAGAAATATGTGAGGGGTCTAAAACACTACCATTTCTCTCCAAAAAGAATCTATCTGAACCAAAAATCTGTCCATTTATTTTTTGTCTGTTTCTATAAAAAATTATAGTGGGAATAGGAGAACACAGTCTTGTTTTCACAGGGAAAGTTGGTTTACAATACAGAGGCCTTGCAAAACTTACAATTAACATCCAGTAGAAAACAACTCGTCACTAGACGTCCCTACAAAATGTGTTGATGTTTTTTTCCAGCGGGAATATCTATGTGGCTAAAAAGTGTTTTCTCAATAATCTCAATGGTGTGACATCACAGGACGTAGAAAGAGGGCCATGTAGTTTATTTGCACAGTAAATGATCAAATGACTTCAAGCTATAGGGCGTCACACCATCCGTATACAGTTTTCCACTGCTGGTGAGAATCTGTGTGTGTGTGTCTGTGTGTTTGCTTCCAGTAGACAGAGGCCGAGGTTGCTTTGTGACATCACACAATCTTTTATTTTGTACTGTGTTTGTGTTTTGTTTGCTTATTTACGAGAACAAGGAGCAGCAGATGAAAACAAAACTAAAAAGAAACAATAGCACCCAATAGCACCAGGAACAATCATCGGCAATTGGCATGTATGAGAGTTTACAAAAAAGAAACGAGCAAAAACGAAAACCTCCAGGAGTTTGTGTTTGGTTCTGTTTCAGGTACCTGAGATGATAGCACCAAGGTCGCCTTTGTTTCAAATGTCTGCACTTTTTTCCCCTTCCCGCTGTCCTTCAAGACGAGGCGTCCTGCTCCATGTTAAGGACTCGCATCCGAGTGCTGGCCTCTCCCTCTTCTGTCAAAAGAGTCTCCAATCACATTTCTCTCTGAAAGCCCTCTATTCATCACAGGAATGTCTCGAAAATGCTCAACTTGCCTCTCCATCGCCTGCAAATCAACAGACAGAAACATAAAAGAAATGAATGGCATGTTTCGTTAAATGTGAATTTCTTAAAAAAATAAAATAAAATGTATAACCATTTATATGTCATTATATATACTATTTTAATGGATAATGGATAACGAAACCAAGATGAGCGACATAAAAGTACATTTCTGTAAGTAATTATTTCAACTAGGTATATTACTATATGTACAGAACTGCATAATCATAACTTATTTCATTATTAATTAACAGCTGTATTACATTATGTTTCATTGTACACTGCCATTCAAATGTTTGGGGTCTAGGGAGTGTGGGGCACAACCTAACGCGGGGTTAAATGTAACACGGACCGTTTACATAGTTCGTCAGGATCAAGCAGGTTGTCTTTCTGCTATTTTTCTCTTGCTGCCAGAAGACGGTCTCCCGCGAATTTGCGGAAAGTTTTGATTATATTTCGTGAAGATACTGGACAAAGAGTGTTTTGACACCATGAAAGTAATTTTTTTCATCATAGGTTTTTTTTCTGGTTTCTGAGTTGGGTGTATACGTTTCCAAATCTAACTTTATATTACTCAAACAATACTCAAACATTGCACCGTTTTGAAACAGGTCAGCAATTCCTAGCGACTGTTAGCTAGGCTTAAAATATGTAATACACAGCGGGGTTGGTTGTAACAAAGTGTACAATGATAATCAAATGAAAACGGAGCCACACAACTTTTCAGGTTTGAGTATTTATTTATACATTTAACTTTGTTAGACTTTCACAAACAATGTTGGAATTTAAAATGTTTAAAATTTAGTGTACCATGAATGATAACTTGTTTATTTATTAAAAATATGGCCTGTTTTTAATGCTATACCCTTTACATTTTTATTTTAAGCTCATTTGTATTATTATTACTGTTATTATTATTAATAATAATAATTGTACATGCAGCTGCCACAGATAAATCAATTTAATTGCAATTAAAATATTTATAATTTTGTTTATTATTATTATTTATTGCAAAACTATGCAGCCCTTTTCTATGTCTCTATCCATGATATTGATCCATAATAGAAGGATGATTGGATGAAGGATGGATGTATGGATATCTGTCTATACAGATGCACAAACACTATCAAACTATACAAATAAAATAGTACTGAATTATGTGTGTTACACACAAGTGTTACAACTAACCCCTCTATCTGTTACAATTAACCCTGCATATGGGATAAGTTATAACATTTGCACTTCTGTCACTTTCAGTGCAACTGTACGAAAATGGTAGGTCCTAGAAAAAAACTTTAAGTGGTCATTTGTAGCAGAGATGTGTATGTTGCTTGTGTAAAAAAATATTAATCTAACCTAATTATTTTTTAATTAATTTAACCAAAACCAAAAAGCGTTAGGTTGTGCCCCGCTCTCCCCTATACGTTTTTTTTACGTTTTTGAATTTATTTTATGAAATACAGTAAAAACCATAATACTGTGAAATAATTACAATTTAATTATTTAAATACATCTTTTGTATTTGAGTATATTTTAAAATGTAATTAATTCCTGTGATCAAAGCTGAATTTTTATCAGCATCATTACTCCAGTCTTCAGTGTCACATGATCCTTGACAAATCATTCTAATATGCTGCTCAAGAAACATTTAATATTATTTTTCAATGTTGAAAACTGTTTCAACAAACATATTAAGTATTTTTTAATATATATTCTTTGAGGAATAGAGTATTCAAAACAGCATTTTTGATACATCTAATGCATCCTTGCTGATTAAAAATATTACAATAGAAAATACAAACTCCAAATTTTTAGAATGGAAGTATAAATTTAGGACCCTTAATGGTTTATTTTATTGATCCATCTACTGCATGGCATTATGGGTATGATAGCTACAAAATATAAGGACATTCATGTAAAAGGGGACTAAATCAAAGCTATCAGAGTTTGGTTTAGAAAGTTTTTGGACTATTTTTATAACATCCTAATGACGGGATGGGACTTTTTTTTAACAACAGTGACAAATGCAAAAAATAATTGCCATTTAAACTGATAGTTACCCCAAAATATAAATTCTGTAATCATTTACTCACCCACATGTCTTTCAAAAACGGTATGACTTTCACAAAAGTCATATTACCGTTTACTGCACTTTGCTATTCTTTTAGTAATATACCTATAGCGGCAAATGAAACTTAAACTTGCTTTTACAACTTAAAAATCATACAGGTTTTGATAGACATGAGAGAGAGTTAATGATGACAGAACGTACATTTTTGGGTGAACTATACCTTTAATACGCAGCTATGAGAAGCAGAATTTTAGACCAATGAGATTCCGCTGTGGGCGGAGCTAAGATAGAATGGGTGAAACTGAAAAAATAAAAAACGCAATCAAGCCTGTCAACTTTATGACATTGTGTCGTGTACGTCACTTTACGTTCTTTAAAAACAGACACGGATTTAATACAACTCTTCATCTGACATGGTAATTCTGGCTGAGGTCAAAGTATACGGCACAGGACAATGCGTGAACAATTAACAAAACCATGTCCAATTTCTGCTATCCTCTGAGGATCTCAGCTCCGGTCCACCGGCTGCAAAAGAGCCAACGATATGACAGAGAACGGCGGATTAAAATCTAAACACACACGGCTTTTCCAGATGGTCTCGATCTCGAATCATCCCGGAATAAATAAATATGAGTCCATTAGGGTGCTCTCAAAGAGGAATTGGTACAACAACATGCAAATTAGCCTTCAGTCAAGCCGGCCATAATTCCTTGGAGCAATTCTAATCTGTTTCTGCTGGGCAGCTACCATTACTATTGTATTTGAGAACAGCGCACATAATTTCCCAGGAGGACGTGCGAGAGCTCTCTACCATTGGCACGCCAGCGTAATTTGAGACACACAGCAGCTGTTCAGTGTGCCATGTTCAATCACTGTGTATCCATCTCCTCTGAGCCGCTGTCACACACACGACACATGACTGAACTGAACATTATGAGTCATTAGACAGGATAAAGCTACTAGTTAATAAGGTTTTTTTCTATTTTGTATTAGAACTTATTACTAAAAATAATTGAAGATAAAACTATGAAGTCATCATTTATAGGGGAGAGCGGGACACTTTTTGACTGTTAATTTGTGTAAATCTACTAGGGGTTTCAAGAGAATTTACCACATGTCTAGTTCAATTATGTGGTTTTGTTTTATTAATACAGTGTATACTTTTTCTTGATTTAACCTGAAAGAATGGAAGTGAAATGTGACAACATGCCCCATAGACATTTAACAGCTTAAAATGCTATCTGATCTAATAAAAAAAATACAAGTCAACCTAAAATATTTTCTTAATAAAATACAATTATTAACTTTTTCATATAAAATAATGTCATTTTTTAATAATTAAAAATATACTCATTTTTGAGTTTGACGACAAACACACTGGAAAACTCAAAATAGTTCAAAACAAAATAATAATTAATTATTTCTGAACATTGACTCTCAGGTCTTTATTTACATGTTTCTCTTGTTTTCTCAATAGAATTCATAAAAGTATAGAATATAATAGCATATTTCTAATTGCAACGCAGTGTTACAACATGCCCCAACTGCACAACTGGGGTTTAAACCCTGCTAGTGTCTTCTGCTAGTTAGCGAAGCATCAAAGAATAAAATCAAAAGATTAAAATAATATCAGATTTATCGAATTTTAAATGAACACAAAAAATAGAGATGAAAAATTTACTTAAGTAAGAAATGTACTTTTGCTATGGTTAAATGTTCAGTGATATCTTAAAAAGATTTTGAAATTGTGGCGCAATTTTTTCTTATATAGTGTTGAAATGGCAACTAGTAAATACACCAAGTTTCATCATGCTAGCATGTGTGTAAGCATTTAAAACAAGTGTGTTACAACTAGCCCCGCGTACGTTGTGCCCGCGCTCCCTAGTCAAAATACAGCGGTAATAAAACATTTTTAGGCCAAATGTATTTATGGTCTAATCCAGTGTTTTTTAGCAGGTTTTGCTTCATTAAAAATAAAAATCAAAATAAGCACATAAAATAAAATTATAGCACAAAAGTTTAAAAAAATGGCCATACAATCAAACAAACTGTAGAAATATAAAACCTAAGTGATTTATTTATAAGTTTGAAATCAGAACACAAAATAAATCTACTTATAAAAGTGCTAGTACTTAAGTAAATAAAAGTAAATTACTTGTAAATAAAAGTACTTTATTGTGAAACCGTATTTAAAGTGTCATGAAACCCCCGTTTTAGCCGAGCTTTTACACCTCAGCTTTAAAAAGGACCAAAAAAAGGATGTGTAAAGCTGTGGAAAAGTGGAGTGTAGAGTGTGGGAAGAGGAGAGAAAACAACCAAAGAAACACAGACCTGCAACACACTTATTTCTCAGACAAATTAAAATATGAGCGGAGAAATTTAAGAGAATATTTGGTCTACATTCGTCTCTCTGTGTATCAGAATAATCCGTTGTGTCAGCGCGTTCATAATTAGACGTACCGCTGTATGAGTGTCCTTATTTGCACATAAGGACTTTCATGAAGTACATGTGCATACACGTGCTGGGTTCATGTTTGGAGCAAGAGAGTATGTGAAATATGTCCGTATATGAACTGTGATCCGCATTGTCAGTGGTGTTAAACTCATAGCGGAGAAACCGCTCCACTGTGCTCCACATGCTGTTACAAATTAAATATTGTTAGTCATATTTTCCATGTGTTGGTAGTTCTAAAATCTAAACAACACTTTTGCTACTGTACTGAGGAAACGTACACTTACAACACATGTCCGAACTCAAAGCTGAACAGGCCGGGGTGAACGGACAGCAAATTATTGTCACATTTGAATTCTCTGCTGTTATGTGATCTCATGCGTAATACAGCGCAGTGATTGGATTAAATTAGTCTATTCTCCAGCGTACTCTCCATCCAGCCAATCCCCCCTTCAAAATAACGCATCTACCTCACTGTTCTTACAACTGGAAGAACGAATTGGCTCAACAAAAACAAACAAAATAACCACCTTTCCCTTAATAATAAACATAATGAGTGCTATTGTTGTTTTGTGATTGTAATATAGTGTCAACATGTACATCAAATCACATAAAGCTAATAAAAAATTATTTAGTGAAAGTGTGTGGTGTGGCATGCTATCATGTGGTACAATTACCACACAAAAGTCTGTCTTAAAGCAACACTGTGTGATTTTTACCCTCATCTAGTGGTGAAAAGGTATATGACCATCCAGTGAATATTAGTTTCTGTTCCTCTCAATTCCGATTTCGTTTTAACTCTTACGGTGGCCAATGTAGTCCAAGATTAACATGGCTTCAGTTCGAACCTCGTCCATGAGTGTTAACTCAAACATAGACGCGAAAGGCGAAGCTTGAATTAACGGGTATGTCCCTCTTTGGCTAATGTACTTTCAAGATGGAGGGGCAACATGGCGACCGACATTAGAACCCCTTACCCGTATGTATTTTCAATGGCATATTATACACTCACGAGAATACTTTATTACTTGAACGAAGTAAATATACATTAATGAGCACATATATTTTTGAAAGAACTAAGTGTTTTTAGCTAAGAATAAACTAAAAGAGTTACACAGTGTAGCTTTAACCCTCTGGGGTTCTTTGTTTAACAGTCACACTCAGGATCTTCGGATCAAAATTGACCCGAAGGGCGGGATTCATATTTAAAAAAGAAAATCATAATTTTTTTTTTACTTGTTTTTTATCATTTTTTTTTGGTGTTTTGAGAAAATTTTAAAAATAAAAAAAAATTATAATTAGTATTTATGCAATAATTATGACCAAATTTTCCCCCATTGAATATAATAGAAAAATATATTTTTTAAATATTTTATTTTTATTTGTTTAAAGCTGTATTTCATTTTGGAGTCAAGCCTAGGCCTCATAAAAGCAATTTTTGAAATTAGATGGATGCCATCTCGTGGACAAACTGAGCTTTTTAAAAATACAAAACACATGTATAATCTAAATTTTTTTGTGTGTTTGTTTGTGTGTGTGTGTGTGTGTGTGTGGATGTGTCTGTTTTGCACACTTGATGTTTATAGATTCATCCCTTCACTGCTGTGTGCTTTTTTTCAAGATCGTTGCTGATTTGTAGATTGTACGCACAAAAAAACTCAGTATTTTCACATTTTTGCCAATTTCCCATTAATTTCCTATGCGGGTCATTTTTGACCCGAAGGTCCTGAGTGTGACTATTTTTTTTACGACCACTTAGACTTTTCAAATCCTGTTCTTAATTTTTTGGGGTGTTCATATACCAAGTACCATTAAAGTCACCAAGTTTTTAAAAAGTATGATTAAAAAAAAATTAAAATTAAACGCTTCGGGTCATTATTGACCCAAATAACCCCAGAGGGTTAAATATGGGTATGTCCAATCTTTTTGCTTGTGCCCATGAAGCACACATGTAATTTGATAAATTGCACAACCATTAGGGCAATAAAGTCAATGAACATCATATTGCGTGTGTGTGTGTGTGTATCAACCTCTATCAGATGGGTCTTGTCGTAGTCTCTGCGGTGCTGGTAAATACACTGGCTGAGCACCGAGTAAACTCTCTCCAGATGATCCACACTGAAGCCCTCACATTTCACAACCACCCGCTCCAACAGAGCCTGAAACAGAGGAAAATAAAACACGATTTAATTCATGCATTTCTTTCATTTACTATGTTCATGTTATTCTAAACATGTGTCACTGTTTTTAAAGCTCTTTTCCATGCAATTACAATTAAGGTTTCGGACCTGACTCCATTTTGGAGCGTTTGATTCAGAACCAGGTGTGTTTTCTCCATTAATTCGGCAAATATGAACATGTCAATCGATGTTCAGATCTACACCAAAACAATCGCTTCAGAGATCACCTGAGTGAGGTGGTCTCGGCTCAATTGAAAACAAACCCTGAAGCGTGAGAAAGCAATCCGGACCCAATGAACCAAGTGCAATTGCTCAGATGAAACACTGACTCCCACTCTAACAGCATAAATTATAAAATATATATATATATATAAATATAATTTATTAGACATAATGGGAATCACGTCTAAGTGTTTGTGTGTCATGACAGCTACAGATAAATGCACAATAAGCCTGTGGAGAGAATAGATGAAACTCAAACCAATATGAGGACAGTTTTACACACTTGTGACTTGCATACACACCTTTTGGTATGCTGTGAAATGTTGCCTTGTGAAAGCGAACCGAAACGAGTAGAAAATGCAACATGATAAACAAATTAAATCAAATCTTTCTAATAAGTTGGTTGATTCTGTTTACAAAACCAGTCTAAATAATTCATTTAAATTGGACTTATCTGAGTTCTCAAAATCAACTCACTGACTTCATCCCTTTGCAGTGGTTAAGAGCTCAGTGAGGGAAGAGATTATCAGTGCAAAACAACAAGATTCAGAAGTTATTTATGAACTAATTTTATAGTGCATTTGTGTCTGTTTTCGCTTGAAATCGTAATTATATTTGCATGGAAAACCAAAACCATTTCTTTGAGTTTGGAACCACATTAGAGTGAGTAAAGAAAGACCACTTTGATGGGTATGGTCAGATTTGCCAAAGCAGAAGTAATGTTCTTAGCTTGGATGCTTAATAGTATTTGATTCGTTAATGGCAGGAATAATGCCTTGGTTTTCCTTTTTTCAGAGAGAAAAGCTCTTACATTTAAATGAGTCATTTTTGCTTAAGTAAGATCTGGCTCTAAAGGAGGCATCTGGAAGTGAGGTAATGAATGATCACATATAGTCCCCAAATACACGCACATCAACAAGTTTTGTAAGGTTCATGGTGACATGAGAGGCACAGTCTCTCATTCGGATATTCTTGGGGAAGTTGGACCTGCACCTGCTAACACAACATTTCAGTCAAGCATTAAAGCCGCTGATGAATGTGCGTCCTGCGGTTTGCTGTGCGCTAGTGGAAAATGACTTTGGTGTTTGGAAGAGTCTTAATCTGAAGTTGAAGTTTAATGACATTGTTTAAGTTTACGGATATCTAGCTATAAACATGCCGTGGGAGCTGACAGGTAATGCAGTCTGTGTATATATCAGTGGACAAACATTTTGATGTAAAATGTTTTAGTAAAATAAACATGCAGATTAACACTGTTGTTTATTAATACCAATTAATTTAAAGGGTTAGTTCACTCATAAATGATGTGAATTCTGTCACCAATTACCAGTGTTGGGGAGTAGTTAACTACAAGTAGCGTAGCTACCAACTAAAGGGTACATATGCTTTTAAATCATTCATTTTTACTTATAAATCATACATTTGTGGTCTATATAAAGCATAACTGTAATGCCTGGGTCTGAATTCCTCATTATTATAGCTCTACAGGCCCCTTTTCTACCCCTTTTCTGATGTGCTTCTGTGAGCAAGTCGTTTTAATGCGGCCCTTTTAAATAAAAAGGTGATGCGTCTTTCCCCGCCCGCTTTCCAGGTCTCTGAGTTCACGGTTCGATTCAACTCTCCGCATTCGGCCATTATTGTAGTTTTGATAAGAGATACGATTACTATAGTTTCAAAGAACATTTTTATTCACACGTTAACAAAATGTCAACAACAGAAGATTTGTCCACCAAGCCTTACATATTCGAGCCAGAGCGAGCGATTTGAAAAAGACGATGAACATGCAGAACAGCGTCTTCATATGGAGGCAGTGGTAGCTATGTAAGTTAACTATGTTGTGTTATTAGTGAAAGTCGACTATTTCTCTAGTTAAAACAAGCACAATGACAAGATAAATGACTGCGGTCTGATCTTACCACTAAAAATCTGTATTGATAATAAAAATGATAACTTACGTTTAGAAAGCATCAGAAAACACAGCGGGTAAATGATAGAAGGAATTGACCCCTCATTCAGACGAAGTCGAATCGGCAAACCCTTCTGTATACTGGCCGAGGTTGTTGACCTCTACATCCAACAACCGAACATTTTGACTAGCCCTTTTGTAGTCTTGGACTACAAAATCGGAGCGAGAAATAATAATGGCGGATTGCTGGAAGTGTTGTACCGGTAGTCGATGTCCTTATTTGTTCTTCTTCTTGTTAGATTACAAACTCAGTTTTTGCCATTACCGCCACCTGTTGTTTAATGACGCATCTTGCGGCTAACGGTTCACTGACGTACAGAAGTGGGTTGACACACCCATATTATGATTATATAGCAAGACGTGACGGCAGATTTGGAGGATGGAGAAACAACTAACGTTAATTACCCATGGCCTTATTTGTCCAAGTTCAATCAGTATTTTTGAGAAAATGTTCTACATGCAATTTATGTTGGATGTATATTTCGTCCTTGCAATGTTGTAGGCTATTTGTTGCAATTTTGACAAACAGTCAGAGATTTTTTAGTGTTGTGTGTAATAAAACAATACTCTTTGAAATCGCAATTGCATTGCCTTGTTTTAAATACTAAATATGACACAGCCTTAGTTATATTAAAATTTCTGAAATTTAATAGACTTTAAATGTTTGAGACGACAGTAACATGGCTCTATTCTGTAATTTTCAGGAGGAATATTTTTCAAGAAACTGCTCTTAAGAACTACCTCAGAAGCCCTGTTTAAATGTCAAATGTACCCATGAGAACTGAACAAAAACTGAGTGGGAAAATAAATGAACATCTACAGAGAAGGTAACCTCCAAAAAATAGTTTGACCAGATGAACACCTACAAATGAAACAACTCTGACAACACTGAGCCCCCAACACGTACACTCAGAGAGAGAGGTCAGCCATCTTCAAAAGCAATTATGATCACGGCGACAGCTAATTAAGGCACATCATAATTACCATCCATTTCATGCGCAGCTCCAGAATGCAAGTATTTACTGTTTGCACTTGGTTTAATTAAAACACCTCAGAATTCACAGTGGCCTTTAAATTGACATGTTCATCACAATGATCCTCCGGCCAATCGTGAGCTCATCAAATCGCGCTTGAACAAGTTATTACCCAGACTGCATTGGTCAGAGTCAACTTAAACAGTGCCAGGTTCTGATAAGGTTGGAGCCAGAAAGAACAAAGAGCACACAAGCACAAGGCAGTGTGTACCGAGATTGCAAAAACACAGCAGTAATTGAGGTTTCAGGTTTGGTTTTGGGGAGACATTTAATGAGAAAAAGCATCCCCTACAGATAAGTTTGAACCCATATCTTTGCAATGCGATGACAGCCCCTGAACCAATGAAAACAACCAAACGTCTTCATTAAAAACCACTGGAAGACATTGAAGGTTTTTTATGTTTTTAAAGAAGTCTCTTGTGCTCACCAAGGCTGCAATTTTTTGATAAAAAATACACAAAAAACACAGTAATATTGTGAAATATTATGACAATTTAAAATGACTTTTTTATGTTAATATATATATTAAAATGTAATTTATTCCTCTGAAAAAAGCTGAATTTTCAGCATAATTACTCCAGTCTTCAGTGTCACATGATCCTTCACAAATCACTCTAATATGATGATTTTATGCTCCAAAAACATGTATGATTATTATCCATGTTGAAAACAGTTTTTTACATTTTTATTTCAGGATTCTTTGATGAATAGAAAGTTCAACGAACAGCATTTATTTAATTAGAATCTTTTCTAACATTATAAATGTCTTTACTGTAACTTTTAATCAATGTAACTCATCCTTGATGAATAGAAGTATTGATTTCTTATTTATTTCCCCCAAAAATAAAATACTAATTCTTACTGACCCCAAACTTTTTAAAGGGTAGTGTTTAATGTAACAAAAGCTTTTCATTTCAGATAAAAGCTGTTCTTTTGAACTTTCTATTCATCAAAGAATCCTGAAATAAAAATGTAAAAAACTGTTTTCAACATGGATAATAATCATACATGTTTTTGGAGCATAAAATCATCATATTAGAGTGATTTGTGAAGGATCATGTGACACTGAAGACTGGAGTAATGATGCTGAAAATTCAGCTTTTTTTCAGAGGAATAAATTACATTTTAATATATATTAACATAAAAAAGTCATTTTAAATTGTCATAATATTTTACAATATTACTGTTTTTTGTGTATTTTTTTATCCAAAAATTGCAGCCTTGGTGAGCAGAAGAGACTTCTTTTAAAAACATAAAACAAATCTTACCGATCTTAAACTTTTGACCGGTAGTGTGTGTGTGTGTATATATATATATATATATATATATATATATATATATATATATATATATATATATATATATATATATATATATATATAAATATATATATATATATATATATATATATACACAGATGGAGTGATAGAGGCATTATGGGTTTAGAACACAAGCCGGTCAACTAACAGGAAGATTTCAAATTTCACAGCAACACGGTTAAAGGAGTAGTTCACTTTAAAAAAAAACTTTTGCTGATAATTTACTCACCCCATGTCATCCAAGATGTCCATGTCATTCTTTTTTCAGTCGAAAAGAAAAGAAGGTTTTTATAGAAAACATTTCAGGATTTTTTTCCATATAATGGACTTCAATGGGAACCAAACGGTTCAAGGTCCAAAAGACACTTTCAGTGCAAACTGTTCAAAGGGCTTTAAATGATTCCAGACGATGAATAAGGGTCTTATCAAGTGAAGTCCATTATATGGAGAAAGTCCATTCCCATTGAAGTCCATTATATGGAGAAAAATCCTGGAATGTTTTCATCAAAAACCTTAATTTCTTTATTTCTGAACAAAGAATGACATGGACATCTTGGATGATATAAAGTGAGTAAATTAAAAGCAAAAGTTTTTTTTAAAAAAGTGAACTACTCCTTTAAAGCCTACAAAACATTTTTTTTTTCTATGAAGTATTCCAAAAAAAATCTGGTTCTCCAAAATACAAATAATAAGCACACAGATTTACAAAAAGGTCAGCAAGTTATAAATATTTTGCAATATAAGATTGAAAAACAAACCAACATTAAAAAAAGAGAAAGTAAACTGTTAGCAAAAGGCCAAAAAGCTACATCACACAGAACAAAGTTTTTACTCAATATAATGAAACACTAAATCCTTAGTGAGTGACCATCAGGTTTAAAAGCATTGTTGCTGTTCTTATTATGGAAGGCTAAAATTGTTGAATTATTTAGTTATAGATTTTGTTAGTACTGTATGTCATTATAAAGGCTCAAAAGGAGCTAGATTAATGTGTGCTGTGATTAAGGCAGAAATGTTGAGTGAAAAATAAAGGACAAGAGCACTTCCACGTTTTTAATGTTAATACAAATCTCTCATGCGCTCCAGCTGCAGAACATGTATAATATATTCTACAAAGACAAACTGAAATCTGAAATGGTAAAGTTAGAGAAGTGGAACAAGTGATGCAACTGTTGTGGAAGATCCACAAGATGAACTGTGTAAAATCAAACCTTCGAGATTAATTTGAGACACATAAGGCTGTATTGTGCTGCACTGGGTAATATTACTATTTCACACACTGAGATGGAAAAGATTTTTTTTTCTATATTAGACCACCGATATTAAAATAATAGTTCACCCAGAAAAAAGCAACATAAAAGCAGACCAAACAATCTATGCAATGTATTCAAAGTCTATATAGTATGTAGTTTTGTGTTAGAAACAGCCTGAAATTGACTGCAAATGATTTGTGGACACCATCGGTTCTAATGTATCTAATGCAAGTTTAGTCAAAATGACCAAAATGCACATCACAAACTAAAATATAGCTGCGAGCAGCGACGTCGGGCCCAAGCCGGTGGTACTGCAACCCCGGTGCCTAAAGGCACCGGGATGGCGGCGTCCGCCGGCTTTGGCCCTCCATCGCTGCTCGCAGCTATATTTATATATATATATATATATATATACATATATATATATATATATATATATATATATATATATATATAAGCCGGTGGCACCGCCACCTTGGTGCCTTTAGGGTTATTCTGCACGACGTGCAAAAACGTAACCCCTGCTTTGGAATACATACTAGTATGTATTCCACAATTGGAATACATACTGAACATACTAGTCAGAACTGAATAGTTGATATCTGAATGACAGATCACCATAGAAGTCACTGGAAAAAATGTGACTAGTAACAAAAGAATAGTTACTAGTCACCATTGAAAATAAGTACTAGTGTCTAATGAATAAGTACTAGTATCTATTTAATAGGTACTAGCATCTAATGAATAAGTACTAGTAACTAATTAATAAGCATTGGTATGTAATGAATAAGGACTAGCATCTAATGAATAAGTACTAGTATCTAATAAATAAGGACTAGTGTCTAATGAATAAGTACTAGTATCTTTAAAAAGGTACTAGTACCTAAAGAATAAACACTAGTATCTAAAGAAAAGGCACTAGTATCTAAAGAATAAGCACTAGTAGCTAATGAATAAGTACTAGTACTTAATGGAATAGATACTAGTATCTAAAAAATAAGTACTAGTAGCATGAAAATAGAGACTAGTAGGTTAAAATGATTAAATGTTAAAACGGCTTGCCATACTCTATCTGTCGTTTCGACTAGTCACAATTACGTTACAGATATCTTAAATGATAATACAAACTATCCAAAATGTAATTACGACTAGAAAGACGTTGTTGATATCTACAATGTTAATTACGAATAGTCAAACTTAGCTTTTAAATGTTAAAAGGGCTTGCCATACAGAAGTGTAGGCTCAGAGAGACATCTCAACATTTTCAAACCAAAATATCTGACTTTCTGTGGGTCCTAGCTCATGAGTGTAAATTAGAAAGTTGTCCGGCTTGAGGAGAATATATGAATATATGAAACGATGAGATCAACATGTGTACTGAGTTTCATATTATTACATGCAAGCGTGTTTGATTTATGGACCAAGTTTTGGACCCCGTTCCAGGGGGCGCTGTCTCAGCCCCCTTGCCACACCCGGGTACCATCTTCCCGGCTCTGATGGCTGTGGGATCTGACCTGTGTGCAAAGTTTCAAGAGTTTTCAAACCCATTAAGGGCCCCAAAAGCCGCTAAGAGACTCAAAATCATCAAAAAAAGGAATGTTAAAGTTTGATGCGTTGCTATGGCAACATTATCTTAGATATTGAATAATGCTTTCACAGCTCTTCATCTGGCGTGTGTTTACATTATACAGATGAAGTTTGAAGCAAATCGGGTAAAAGTAAGAGTGTGATTTCAAAGCATTTTGCAAGTGAAACACTTTCTGCTGCCAGTTGGTGGCGCTATATATTTGACTCACAATAGTCACATCCATGTGATCGGCCTCTTACAACGAACACACTGCTGAAGTTTCATCAAGATCAGTTAATGTATGCAGAAGTTTTAACACACTTCCTTTTTGATTTATGGACCAAGTTAATTTAATTAATACACTAATTATATAAAACTATTGTCAATGCACTACAATTAAACAGGTTATATGTCTTTACTTATAAAAAAATAAAAACAAAAACTTATTTAAAAAATACCAGGCTTAAGAAATGTATTTAACTTTAGCATGCCAGACACACAGTGAAATTATTAAGCCCCCTCCCCTCACACACACACACAGAGACTGTGTGTCAAAAGACTCAATCACACACACACACAGACTGTGTGACAGGCCTAGGCTCAGAAAGAGCATGATCATATTCAAATCTACAATATCTGACTTTCTGTGGGTTTGAGCTTATTATTGTTAATTAGAAAGTTGTTTGGCTTGAATAGAACAATATACACGGCAAGTTTTGTAACTGTCAGTAAAACTAACCAAGTTATAACACACTTTATGTGTCCTTTTTTAGTCAAAAAATCCGCCACGGCCAAACCGTTCGAGATATCAAAAATCCGTCCGGAATATAGCATCCTCAATGTCTTGACTTCATGCATATCGAGTTTGGTGGTGATTGGTAACAGCATGGGTTGTAATTTGATGTTTTTCTAGGACAATTATTTAAAAAAAAAAAACATAATTCCCGACTTCCGTTCTGAACTGTCGTAAAACTTAGAGCACGAAGTTGTTTGGCCTGATGTGATCTATGAGTGTACCGAGTTTCATATTAATCCATGCACGTGTGTTTGATTTATGGACAAATGTTCGAATCCCTAAAAGAATGCATCCTAAAAGAATGGTAAAGTTTGATGCGTCGCCACGGCAACAGTTTCAAAGATATCAAGAATCCATTCATAGGTCTTCATCTGCCGTGTATGTACATTATACAGATGAAGTTTGAAGCAAATCGGGTAAAAATAAGAGGGTGATTTCAAAGCATTTTGAAAGTGACACACTTCCTGCTGCCAGTTGGTGGCGCTATAACTTTGACTCACAATAGTCACATCCATGTGATCGTCCTCTTACAGCGAACGCACTGCTGAAGTTTCATCCAGATCAGTTAATGTATGCTGAAGTTATGACACACTTCCTGTTTCACGTTTCTCGCCATAGTTTCGTTTCCTCGCCACGGCCAAACCGTTCGAGATATCAAAAATCCCCACACAAACTTTCATCCTCAATGTCTTGACTTCTAGCTGACCGAGTTTCGTCGAATTTGGATCAGAGCTCTAGGAGGAGTATTTAAAAGTTCATTGCGTGTGTTTTACAAAAAAACCTCAATAGCCGACTTCCTGTTGGGCTGGGGTAAAAAGCAAGAACGCGAGGTATAGATGAAATTCTGCTATCGACATGTGTACCGAGTTTCATATTATTACATGCAAGTGTGTTTGAGTTATGGACCAGGTGTTCGGACCCCATTCCAGGGGGCGCTCACGAGCCGCCCTGCCACGCCCGGGTACCAGCTTCAGCCCGGCTCTGATGGCCGGGTTCTGACCCGTGTGCAAAGTTTCAAGAGTTTTCGAGCATGTTAAGGGCCCCAAAAGTGCCCGAATAGTCGCTAGAAAAAAAAAAAAAAAAAAAAAAAATAAATAAATAAATAAATAAATAAAAAATAATTCGGAAGGAAAACAATAGGGCTCTGCGCCTTTCAGGGCTTGGGCCCTAAATATGAACACATTAAAAATCTTGAATTCAGCCGTAAAGCATAAATGTCATCAGCTCAACACGTGCAACTGATGGGTAA
This sequence comes from Hybognathus amarus, assembly GCA_030378365.1. NCBI lineage: Eukaryota > Metazoa > Chordata > Actinopteri > Cypriniformes > Leuciscidae > Hybognathus > Hybognathus amarus. Next base: position 161,769 of record JAQIUQ010003423.1, read on the forward strand.
GGCATAAAATCAATTGCCTCTGGGCTTAATGTGACACATATCAAACAAAGTTTAAAAACAAGTTTAAAAACACAAACTTAAGGTTTGAACTGCTACATGTAATAAATGTCTTATGAAGTCTGATGTGCTGTCTAAAATGTCAAATCTGTAACTCTGGTTCTAACGAGAGTTGGGGTTTGGCCGATCAGAACCAATTACATCTCCAGTGACAGCAGCAGTAAAGCAAGGATATTGTCAAACTGGCATGACATTTACGTTTGGATTCTTTGTAATGGCCGTGCATCTATTTTTGTAAACTACGATGCATCAAAACAACGGAACCAACACGGTTCATTAGCACATAAATGGCGTAATGCCTCGTCATCACTGTCTAAAAGTAAAATTTCTCACATACTAAAATATATGTTCAATAAACACCTTTTCCAACCATCTGGATAGAGTGCTGTTCTCAGCTTGGCAAGTTTGGCTAAATCCATCAAATATATGCACAAGCACGTTTAAGTTTGGGCGAACGGTACCCTAGCATAGCACACATTTTATGTTTGGCTTGCACTGAACCGTAGCAAAGTACGTGTTGCAGGTTGGCAAGATGCATTTCCTGGCATGTGTTTTCCATCAGTTTAGTCGAGAGATAATTTATTTCAGCTCTCTTCACACTTAAACATTCAGTGCTGCTGAGAGCAGGAGAAAGAAATGACTGAAAAGGCTTTATGAAAACAGCTGAAATCAGGAAAATATAAATAGATCCAATTATCATATTTAGCTGAATGAATCACGTTGACAATACTGAGCTCATTTAGACATTCTGCTTGTTTATGTAGCCCACCCCCTATATAAATATGATGTATAAAAACAAAATAGTACTCAAATAGTACATAAGATAATAAATCAGAATGGGGAAAAGTCCTAAATTGAAATAATACTTAAAGGAGTAGTTCATTTAAAAAAAAAAACTTTTGCTGATAATTTACTCACCCCATGTCATCCAAGATGTCCACGTCATTCTTTCTTCAGTCGAAAAGAAATTAAGGTTTTTGATGAAAACATTTCAGGATTTTTATCCATATAATGGACTTCAAGGTCCAAAAGACAGTTTCAGTGCAAACTGCAAACTGTTCAAAGGGCTTTAAACGATTCCAGACGATGAATAAGGGTCTTATCAAGCGAAACGATCAGCTCATTTAAAAAATAAATAGCAAATTTTAAGTTTTATAAGCTCAAATGGTTGCTTTGCTCTGTTCTGTGATGTGCGTTCGTCACTCTCACTGTTCGAACTCGTTCATCAAAATGAACAAATCTTTTTCCGAGTCAATTCATTCAGTTTGTTCGTTTCATCAACCACATGACACGAAGAAAGATTCGTTAATTTTAAGGTTTAGATTCGTTCATTTTAAGGTTTAAGGTTTATTACCACATTTTAGGTGGTAATATGTATCTTAGGTGCTAATATGTACATTTCAGGACCTAATATATCCATTTTAGGTCCTAATATGTACATTTTAGGTTGTAATATGTATTTTAGGTGCTAATGTCCATTTTAGGTGGTAATATGTATTTCAGGTGCTAATATGTACATTCCAGGTGCTAATATATATATTTTAGGTGTAAATATGTACATTTTAGGTGCTAATATGTACATTTTAAGTGTTAATATGTATTTCAGGTGCTAATATGTACATTCCAGGTGCTAATATATATATTTTAGGTGTAAATATGTACATTTTAGGTGCTAATATGTACATTTTAAGTGTTAATATGTACATTTTAGGTGCTAATATGTCCATTTTAGGTCCTAATATGTACATTTTAGGTGCTAATATGTACCACTGAGGTAGCAAAATGCAGCCTTTGAGTTCAAAGTGTACCTTTTGAAAAGGTATAGCCCCAGTGACTGCTTTTGTACCTTTTTTCTGAGAATGTACAGAACAGAGCAAGGCGACCATTTGTGCTTATAAAACTTAAAAACTTAATCGTTTTGCTTGATAAGACCCTTATTTATTGTCTGGAATCGTTTAAAGCCCTTTGAACAGTTTGCAGTTTGCACTGAAACTGTCTTTTGGACCTTGAACCATTTGGTTCCCATTGAAGTCCATTATATGGAGAAAAATCCTGGAATGTTTTCATCAAAAACCTGGAAAGATATGGACATCTTGGATGACATGGGGTGAGTCAATTATCAGCAAAAGTGTTTTTTTTTTTTTAAAGTGAACTACTCCTTTAACAAATAGGCTTCATTTTACTGAACCATAATACTATTTGTTATTTTTGATGTTGTGGTGAAATGTGAGCCAGACTTGTTTTGTGAGATTCCCCCAGCTCGAAGAACAAACAGGGAACATTTATGACTGAAAACAGGCCAATTTCTTTGGTCATGAAAACAGCAGACATGAAGCTTGACATGCTATAATAAGCATGCTTTTAAGAAAACATAAAACAAGAGGACAAAACCTTTTACTGTGTCCAAGGCAAAGACAGATTTAGACAAGCATATCTTCTTGTTGAGCGATGGAGCCGTATGGGCCATGATCAGGGTAAAGACCCAGTGATGTCATCAAGGGAGAAGATAACCTTTCCAAATCTGCAGGATCTCAACTTGTGTGGTTCTTTAAATTCAGCATTATTATGCATCCAAACACTGACACATGATGTGATGCTGGCTTCTTGTGATGCGCAAAAACACCAAGGCAAGATGAAACACATAGTTTGCGGTGACGGCCCTTTAATTTCGAATGTATGAGGGCCGTGCAGCGCAGCAAAAATGTCAATAGTAATGAGCGCATCTCCAGTCAATGAATATGAATGAAGCACAAGAAAACAGCCCACTTTTCATTCCTAATATGTGTCAGGCATTTTGCCACCCCAAAGAGGAGATACCTGCTTAAACGGCAGCGCTCACCCCACTTCAACGGCAATTCAATTTGTTCCATAAGCCAGGGATGAAAAAGCAATTATTCACAGCATCCATCACTTCACGATCTGTTTCTTAAAGATATCAGCCTTTTCTCGGTAAATGAACAAATAAGCCAGAGGATTAGTGCCACGCGTGCTTCCGGGCACTCGCCCCCCATCGCATCACACAGCCCAGCGGCCGGCGATCCGTGTCAGGAGTCCTCAGGGGGGGGTCTTCATGATGATGGTGTGATAGATGATGTGGCGGTGGGGTGTGTTGCGTGTCGTCACGCGATAGAGCCGACTGCGCTGTTTCTTCTTCAGATGTGCCGGTCACCAGTCTGAGCACTACAGTTGGCACTTTGGAACTGGTGAGAAGAAAACTCAGCACGCCTGCCATTTGCTGTTTTGAAAGTGTAAGTCTCACACATATTTCACTCACTATTTAGCAAACAGGATGTGCAGCATAATAAGTCACATTAAAGGGCGTGTTCTGTATGGCAGCCTCTCTTAACACTCCTAGAAATGCAGCATACAGTAGATTATTATTTAATGTAGACATTGAATTTTATTTTATACTGTGCACTGTGCTAAATACATAATTGCATAATTTGTAATTGATTTATTCTTTGAAAATTTTATATTAATTTATGCAATTGCAATGCCTTGATTTTAGTAAAGTTTGTACACAGTCATAGCCATAAATGCAATGATACTAATAATTGGCATAATTTCTTTCAGTGTTTCGGTTTTCGGCCTTAGTTTCCTCTTTTTCGGTTTCGGCCAAGAATTTTCATTTCGGTGCATCCCTAAATATATATTGTTCACTATTTGCATGGAATAGCAGGACAACACTATATTTGCACACAGCAAGGAATACTGTACCTCAAAATGCAAACCTATTTGATCTGCCATTTTAAAGGGCATATTGCAGATTAGAGGACCCAATGAGTCAATGCATAGAGAAATAATGTAGGAACTAGATTTTGTTTAAAATATACTTATAAATACGCTACAGAAGCTTCTTGAGTCATTTTTGTGAGAAAATTTTACTTCTGCTCTGAAAATGGGCGTGGCGGACGTGAAGTAACAGGCAGGAGAGCAGTCGATTCAAACAACAGGAAAACAATGGATCGCAATGACATTTCGGATGCTGAGGAAATACTCATATGACGGACCAAGCCATAAAGTTATGAGCCTGCTATGCTAAAGAGAGCAGGGACAGGCCAGGATAATGTTAGACAGAACGGTCAGAGACAAATTGAGTTGTGGTGTGAGGAGAACCAGTGGAGAACAGGACAGGTGTCTTTTGGTGAGAGACGTGCTTATAGATATACACGTTCGCTGAACGATATACACTGTGCTCACAATATTGTACAGATTATTATGATCCTATAACAGGCCAGCAGACATTAGTATGTTTAGGGTAGATTTATACTATTAAATGTATAAAAACATCCTGCCTACAAAGCAAAAAGGCAGTAACTGCATTTTTGGTCAAACAGTTGTTATTATAATTTTCATGAGATTAAAGGCGTCCTTTGTAATGTGACAAGAAATCTTATCTCAAATGTATGTCCGTTTTGGAGAAAAATGGTAGTCGTTGTACAGTAACTGCAAAAAGAGTTGAAGTCATATTTCTCAGTTCTGCACTCTGCGCAGTTACTGCCTTTTTGCTTTGTAGGGCAGCATACTTGAGTAGCTTAATTTCTATTGTAGCCTACAAAAACATACTCAAGTACATTTTTAATACATTTTTCACCTGGGTTTTAACATAAACAGAAAATTAAAGATTTGAGTATTTAAACAACCAATTTTGTTTTTCAACTACAAGTTGCCTCTATTTAGGGCATGACTACCTATATAACACTATTTGATGCCATTGAACGATCAATATTCTTAGCTTCAGCGCACCCATGTTAAACTCCATCATATCGCCGGGATGATACTCCTTCGATCTGAAGGGAACACTGACATCGACCGTGTTTTCTCGAAGCCGATGCAGAAGAGAAATCCCGTCTATTCACCTGCACAAGCCGCACCAGGAACGAAAGATAGAGCTATAGCACTGGACCATCCCTTTTCTTGTTATGGAAACCTGTGGACTTGACTTGAGTCCTGACAGGACTTCAAGGACTTTTTGCAACCTCCACAAACACAATAATTTACCATGACGATGGTAAATTGAAATACAAAAACTACCTAAAACACACTGACTCATGGCTGCTCTCACTGAATACCAGCCTGCACTGAGCTGAGGCTCCCTGACGTGACGTAAAATGATGCGATGTTCAAAAAAAAGCCGCAGCAGTCCAAGAAACGCTCACTTTATTTACTAAATTAGTGCCCTTATGTTGTTTTAAAACATTTTAAATCCTGCTTTAACTTTTCATACGGTATTTTCATACAAGGTTACTGTATATATTAATTTAGATTTTTTTATATAAATAATATAGTAATAATAAATAAAAACTATATATACTATATATAATATACTATATAATAATACAGTTAATATAGTAATAATTAACAATATTAATAATAATACAATTTAAATAAATAAATAAAAACAAGCAAGCAAGTAATAGGCTGTAAAATTATGCAAGCGTAGTATTCCATTCCAACGCATTGCAGTGCACATAATACCGGGATAGTCTTCTATTTCCAGTTAGACTCAAAGGGACGGGTAAAATAAAACTTGTTAAAAAAACTAAAAAACAAACAAACATGGTGGATGCTCAAGACCAACGGGTTAAAGGGATACTCCACTTTTTGGAAATAGGCTCATTTTACAACTCCCACAGAGTTAAAAGTTGGGTTTTACCGTTTTCGAATCCAACCAGACAATTTTCTGAAATTTAGAAGAATATCAGTAACCAGACAGTTTCTGGTCTCATTGACTTCCATAGTATATTTTTTCCTACTATGGAAGTCAATGAGACCAGAAACTGGTCCGGTAACAGATGTTCTTGTAAATATCAGAAAATCAGCTGAATGGATTAGAAAACAATAAAACTCAAACGTTTAACCCTGAGGGAGTTGTAAAATGAGCCTATTTCCCAAAAAGTGGAGTATCCCTTTAAGTAGAGAGGTTTGACTCAAGATTAATAATCAACAATACCTAACCTAGGGGTGGGCCATATGACCAAAATATCACGATATGAGTAATTTTATTTCAATAAAATATTTATATTTCCTTTAATAAGGTTTTATGAAATCAAAATAATTCTTGTCACCACAAAAAAATCCACATTGTGAACTTTTTATAAAGGCACGTTTGGTAATTAACTTTTAACTGCATCATTGTGCAAACACAAGGAGAGTCTCCGCATGAAAGACCCAAGACTGGCAGATCAACGTGCTTCTACATTTCTCTCAGATAAAGTAGGAAATTAAATTAAATTGAATGTGGAGGATTTTAATAGTGACAAGATGACTGACAGAGCAGTTTAAACAGTGACAAGATGCACAAAACTAAGCGACAGAGCAGTCAAAAGCTCAATTATGATGAATTAGTATGTCCCAAAGCTTGCCAACTCTAAAGCACACACTCAAAAGTATGTACTGTAAGTAGTTGAATTGGGACATGCAACCTATTCAGGAATATGAATTTGTTGTTGCTTTGCAGATTGAAACTAAAGCTCAATGTGCTTCTGAGAAACAAAATCGAAGATTGCTGCCCTAATTTGATGAACTTGATGGCAAATAATTAAATGGAAATGAATGACTTAGAGAATGAGAGTGAATGAACACTTCCAAAATTGTCTAATGATGATGACGATGAAGCAGTCTCCACAGTGATGACTTTTTTCCTAAATGAGTTGATGATTGGAGTGATTTCCCTCCTTCTGAGATCAGTGCATTACAGCACAGCTACAGTAATGCTAATGCGCACAGAGAGCTTATGGGATGTGCTTATGAATGTTACCTCTGGTGGAACAATGTTACCGCATTTCCAACCCATTAACTTCAATAATTTGATGGGGGGTTATGATACTGGTTTCAGAGGTGGATAAAACCATTACAATTTAATTTAAAAAAATGATTAAAACTATTATGATAAAAACATATTAATTTTCATCTCACCTCGAGCCGCTGGTGGTCAACCACGAGAGCAGGAGGTGGTGGAAGTTGCACAGCCTCCTCGAGTCCGACAGCGAGCTCCTCTGACTCGGGTTCAGGTGGACCTTTGACAGGTTTCTTCCCTTTTGATGAACCTATAAAAACAAAGCAAAGTCACACTGAGGAAAAAAACCTGAGCACACGAGAAATGGACAACACCTGGTGAAGGAAAAGCATGTCTGAAGCCGTCTAAGAAGAGGCGAGTCCTCAGGGTGTTTCTGTTGGTGTATTTAACTCTCGGCAGGAAAACGCTCACAAACAGATGGTGTTTTGAAGTCCAAGTACAGAGTATTTTTCTCCAAACTGAATAACCGTACAGTTGACTATCAAAACTTGTACTTTTCCATCGGTCCTGCATCTTTTATGGACATCTGTTAAGTTATTTTGGGCAGTTATTTATTTAAAAAACGCTTAATTACATATGAGACTTACATATCACAATGTTTATTGCATTTTAAAATCTCTAAATTGAGTGCATAAACATTTTAAATATTTAAAAATATGTATAATAATATGCTTAACTAGTACTTTGGGAATTGCAAAATCTAATGTGCCATACCTTCTTTTTCATGGTCGCCATCAGACACTGTTTCCTCCACTGCGGTCACATTGCACTCTGGGGCAGAAGGTTCTTTATGCTCTGCTGGTTTCTCTTCAAATGCATCAATTTTAATAGAGTCTACCTCCGTTTCTTTATCTGGAGCATCACTATACACACTGTCCAAAGATTCATTTCCATTCACACACTCCTGTGGAGCGGGGACCGTCGGGACCTCTGATGGCTCCTTAATGCTAGGAGCTTCTTCCAAGGGAGTCTCGATGGCCTCCTCCTCGCCCTGAGGGTCCTGATTGGCCATCGGCTCACATGAGTTTTCCTCCTCTGTGGAGAGGATGTGTCCATTGGACTGGAGTGGTTGTTTCTCAGGATGGAGATCCATTGCGTCACAGGACGACTCGTGCCTGAGTGAGACAGGCGTCACCTTGCGCCATTGCAGCCGAGTCATCCGCTCCTTCTTCGGGTTCATCATCGGGTTCTTCATCATCTTCTGCTTCCTCCTTTTTATAGCTCTTTTTCTTCCTGATGATGCCCCGCCCCCAAATTGGTCGTCGTCGCAATTTTCGTTTTATGTTATCTGAAAAAATAAATAAAGATTTGTGTTAAGACAATGCATGTATTCACAAAGAAATGCATGTATTCATTCTGAAAATAAATCAACAAATCAGATCGAACTATATTAGGCTAGTTTTGGGGGTATATTGTAAGTGTTTTATACAAATTAATAAAAATAAAAAAAAAACATTTCAAATTATTTTATTTGTGGCTCCAGATAAATAAATAAAAATAACTGGATATTGATATAATTGGAAACTGCATCAAGCATCTGGTGTTCACAGTAATGCACTTTTAGATTTATAAAATACAGAAAAAAATATACATACACTTATTTATATAAAAAAAGAAACATTTAAAACAAAAGAAAATAGAATACAATATAAAATAAAATAAAAAGCAAAGGCCTTTAAATATGGCATCTACTCTGGTTAAGGTCAGAGATTTAACAAATATAAAAATATATTGTAATCAAAAGTATTATATATAAATAATTTTATTTATTAAATATAAAATAGTGCTGTCAAACGATTAATCGTGATTAATCTGCACCCAAAATAAAAGTTTGTGTTTACATAATATATGTGGGTGCACTGTGTATAATTATTTTGTATATAAATACACACATGCATGTATAATTAAGAAAAAAAAATGTATTTATATATAAAATATTTATATGTATAATATAAATTATATATAAATATATATACATGAAAATATTTATTAAATATATACAAGCATGTGTGTATATATATATATATATAAATTATACACATTTATTATACACTTTTATTTTGGATGCAATTAATCGTGATTAATCGTTTGACAGCCCTAATATAAAATAAAATAAAAGCTAACAGACATGAACTAAAAGCCACAAACCTTTAAATTTGGGGTCTTTAAATGCGGCATCTAATTTACTCCGATCAAGGCCAACATTAATATTACAAAAAATTACAGAAAATGTGTGATTATCGCAAATTCAACATACCGCACAGCATATACAGAAACACTTGGAAATCTTTCAGAGCTCTGCAGGGTCTAGCATTTTAATAACTTACATTCACCCCGTGATTCCCGCTCCCTAATTACATGCAAAATCCCTGTCAAAATCACGGGTGTTGGAAGCAGGTCTAACTGTTCATTAGACATGACTGACTGCATGATGAACTTCTCACCCTCATGTCTCATATTCACTCAGATGACAACGAGAGAACGAAGAGAGAGAGAGAGAGTGTGTTGTCATTACCGTCACTGGAGTGCTTATGCCGAGCGCTCCAGAAGCTAGGCGAGAAAAATAGACAGAGGCGGGTGGGCCAATCTGTTAGCACTACACGACACCTGTCCACTGTGTAATTGGTCGGAGAGGGGGAGAAAGAGGGCTATGGAAAGAAAAAAAACAGAGGGGGAGCATTGCTCAGCACGCAGGAGGCCATGCTTAAAGTTGTAATTGAAAACAATGGACGGAAGCCCAGATGTGCGCCATATATCAGGGCCCGAAAGGACTGGGCTAATTTTCCTCCTCCGGCTGCTGGCGTTTCCTTTTGGGCTTTCAGTGACTGAGTAGTCACACTCCACTCAAAATAATGGATTCCCACATCACCCCTCCTATTCTAAATACAACAGGTTTTTTTTTAAACGGAGAGGTTGATTGCAAAACACTTGGTTCTCCCTTCGGATGTAATCAGAATGATCGAGTGAGGTGTGGGAGAGAGAGGGAACAAGCAAGTGTAAGTGAGAGAAAGAGAAGGACCTTGGAGATTGCAAACATATGGATAAAGAGAGAGAGAGAGTGAGTTAAAGGAGTGGGGGATGGGCGCTTTTCCAATTCCCAAAATATAGTAAAAACTTCAGGATGAAGAGACTGACTGATGCTGTAAAGTTTTTACAGGCTTCATTCCACACATTCCTCTGCTGGATCAGCACTAGTCTGGGGTAACGGGTCTCGAGTTCAATAGTAGGGCTTCACTAGCCATGTTTCCATTGACGCGTATTTATCCGAATTAAGTGATATCGAATGAAAAATGCCGTATGGAAACAGTAAAATTCAGATGAAATTTCATGAAAATCGACTCAAATGAAATACGATCGGTCTCATCGGATCGACATACGGCTAATGCGATAAAAGCTGATGGAAACGTTATTTGCCGAATATAATGAATTGCGATTAAGTTTTATGACCTTTTATGGTTGCAACACGTCAGAAGATGAGTTCATTTCCGGCCAGTCTGTTTGCGCACACATGGTGGATGTCAAAGACAGATGTAAGTGGACAAAGCATAAAAAAAAAAAATGCTTCAACCAAAGGGTTATGAACCACGATCTCCCAGAACTGATGGGCGCTGTCGTTCCCACACCACAGTCACCTCCGCTGTCGTCAGGCATTTACGTGCATCGGCATCATCATAGCAATGTTTATAGCGTCGTTGTTTTCTTAGGTTAGTTTTGCTTGTTTTTACGAATTCTAATGTAGAATGTGGTCTGTTATTTCTGGTTAACAGACTGCGTCACTGCTTATAACACACCGTTGCCATGGAACGCAGTTCAGAGACGGAACAGACTATATTCTTTAGCAGACGCAATACTCGTTTTTAAAATCAATAAACTCGT